>JAOANR010000010.1:11850688-12001740 GCA_030278955.1 Hygrophila difformis | reverse complement strand
GCTGTCCCGTTTGCTAAGTGTGAGGAGATTTCGGGAATCATGGGTATCACGTTCTCCTCCGATATTGGGCGCTATCTGGGATTTCCTCTCTTCAAGGGTGTCGCTAGAGACTCTCATTTTGAGTTCCTCATCGAGAAAATGCAGGCCCAACTCGGCACTTGGAAGCGCTCCCTTTTGAATAAGGCGGGTCGCATCACACTTGCTAGATCGGTGCTTGCGACTATCCCCTCATACTTTATCCAAAATTATTGGATTCCTACTGCTACTTGTGATAAGATCGATCGGTGTGTTAGAAACTTTATCTGGAAGGATGCTCATGGTCGTGGTATCCCGCTTGTTAACTGGAGTAAGGTAGCCCGTCCTCGTAAATGGGGTGGGCTTGGCTTGCACAAGTGTAGAGACATGAATATTGCTTTCTTGGGTAAATTATTCGCGGATTACAAACTCCAAAGCCCTAAACCTTGGGTTGGCCTCATTTCATGCAAATATGGGACACCTACCTCTGCCCTTCAGCCGAGACCTGGATCCTCTTCGACCTTTAATGCTTTGATCAAGGTCTCTTCCTTCCTACAAGATGGTTTCCAATTATGTATAGGCGCTGGGGACAGCAGCCTCTGGTTTTCCCCTTGGTTGCATAATGGTGCTATAGGTCCGCGCATTCCTTACGTCCATATTTCTGATACAGAGTTGTGCATTAAGGATACATTTGAGAATGGAAATTGGAAATGGTCCGGCATCATGACGACTGTTCTGAGCTCTATTCAAAAGGAAGTTCAAGACTTCGGACCGCTGTCTCTCCATGCCAACGCCAAAGATAGGTGGTATTGGTTGGCAACAGACTCGTGAAACTATTCTGTCCGAACAGGTTACGAATGGATCCTCTCTCTTCGGGGGGGAAGGTGCTGACCGTCTCAGATCTTAGGCCTGGAGTATTCGTGCTCCGGAGAAGGTTAGGGTTTTTGGGTGGTTGGCTGCCCACAACTCGGTCCTCACCAACGAGGTTCGCCATGCTCGGGGCCTTGTCGCGTCGCCGGCCTACCTGCTTTGTGGCAATGCCAATGAGTCCCTTATGCATCTCTTATTTATGTGCCCGTGGACAGTGGCTTTATGGAATCACTTTGGCGGCTTACCTTCTGCTACGGGTATGCACAATTCTACTACTGGTACTCATTTCCTTACACACTTTGGTCGGTCTTGGAGTAGTATTCAGTGGGCGGTCATTTGGTGTATTTGGTTGGCGAGAAATAACTTCTGCTTCAGGGGTATTACTCCGGATGTTGAGACTGTGTATCGCCAAGCTTGCTTCCTGGGCAACGCGTTTGAACGAGCCAGTGGGCGTTTGCCTCGCCGTGTGGAGATGAGGTTGGTTACCTGGAATCCTATTGCTAGCACAGGGTTTATTTTGCACGTTGATGGTAGCGCTCTTGGCAACCCGGGCAGGTCTGGTTTTGGGGGCGTTATTCGTGATAATTATGGCACATGGCTTGCAGGCTTCTCGGGTTATGTGGGTGTCACGTCCAATCTGGTTGCCGAGCTTCACGGCATTTGGAATGACACTAAGTATCTTCATGATCACGGTATCGAGTTTGCTTGTTGTTATTCGGATTCTCTGGAGGCTCTCCGCCTTATTCGGGATAGGGTTCCGGAGGATCATCGCCTTTATCCTTTGATTGAGAATATCACTGGTCTCCTCCACTCTCATCCGGGCTATGTTTGGCACCACATCCTTCGAGAGGGTAACTCAGTTGCGGATCATATGGCGAAAATTGGGTCTAGAGAGCTAGAGTTCTTCACCATGTGGGCTTACCCACCAGATGATGCTCGTCCTCTCCTTGCGGCTGACATGGCTGGCACTTGGTTCTCGAGATTGTAGTTTTTTATTATTTTTGTTTGCTCTCTCCTTCCCCCTCTGCTGTAGTTTTTTTCTTTCTTTTTTCCCTTTGTTTGCCGACGCCTTCGGCGTACTTTCACGCAAAAAAAAAAAACTAACACAATGTTTAATACTACTAAGTAAATAAAGAGTGGGCATATTTAATTTTGAAGGAGTCGTTGGTTTTGGCTGTATTAGTGTATGTATTACTTGAATTGGTAAAGAAAAGGGACAGACAAGTAGGGAACGTCCTTAGTCCTACCCGTCAGTGCTGTCTGAAACCGTTGCTAATCAATTTAATATGCTAATATCAAACCGGTTACAACTCATTAAATAAAAATAATCTCTACGAACATAGTAGTATTTATTATACATGATAGATCTCTCATATAGAATATTTTTTTTCCATATTATATATTCTTCAATTACGCAAAATATCTTTATCATCACACACACAACAGAATATTTTTTTCATTACACGAAATATTTCTTCCATCACATAATAATATCTACAGGTATATGTACTAATCATCACCCACTAACATAATAACATCACCAATTTGATGTCTAGAATATACTAGTATTTCCCACAAGTCCATATATGGGAACAATAAATTTTTTATAATACATATGGAGTTATAAAGAATTATAATCCCTATGCTTGGGTCGTATTTATAAATTATAATATTACATACTGTATTTATTTATAAATTAATAAAAAAAAAATATACTTGAGGTGACCGTGTACTTGTAGAAATTTAAGAAATGTACTGTATTCTTCTCCAACTAGATCACATAGTACTAATGTAGTAGTATTATTATATACTCCATATTATATTCTCTGTTTTTAATAAGTTAATTTTTTTTCCTATTATTTTTCTTGTTTTTAACGTAAGTCAGTAAATGTTTTTAATAATCAATAACTTAATTACAAATAAGTAAAATTATTTCATTTGTCCCATAAAAAATGTTTTGTTTAACCTGGACACGTTGTTTAATATACTTCCCGTCCCACGAAATTTGGTCACTTTTCATTTTTAGATAAATTAAAATAATAGATAAGTTTGATTAGAGTTTTAATTATTGTCAAATCACATTAAAAGTGTTCACTTTTACTATTCTGCACAAATTCCATTTTACTTTTACTTTTCTACACAAAGTCCATAGCATTTCTTTAATTCTTAATATTTCAAAATTGGTACGAATAAAAATTGTATAAAATATATATTATGAAACTACACGATTAGACGATTCTAACAATATCACACTTGAATATTTTTCTCTAGTTGTATCATTGCATAATATTAAGTCAAATTTAAACAATAAACAGTATCAAAATTCATTAGAATCTTAAACACAAAATGCCTACACCACTTTAAGTACTAACCCCACTACCTAAATTACCATGCCCAAAATAAAGTGGCCACATTTCATGAGACGGAGGAAGTATTTTTTAACAGTTATTATTTTAAAATAGAGATAATAACTAAAATAGGCCACCAGAAGGAGTCATTTCAACTTTTGGATCACGATATTTTGATTTAGGGAAATAGACCATTAGAAGGATTTCGGGCCTGAATTTAGACCATTGGGCTGGAATTCGGGCTGATGGCTTAAAAATGTAAATGACTCCTTCTGGTGGCCTATTTTACTTTTTCTGAATTATTTTTTTTATTTTATGTAATTAAAATGAAGAATACTCATTCCGTGCCATTATTTATGTCATACTTTCTTTTTTTTCGTGTTCCAACATTTTTATTTTATTTCTATTTTAAAAATAATAAAATATTAATTGTCAAACCTACCCATCATATAACATTAATAAATAATAAATATATTAAACTTTCAAACTCATTACCATTAATATTCCAAGCCAATCTACAACCATATATCAGTAATTTAAACATAAATAAATAAATTAAATTATGAATTCATTACAATTACATTACATAAATTCTTAAGTTACCTTTTACATAACGTGATTGTAATAAAAGGTAACTTAAGAATTTATATAATGTGATTGTAATGAGTTTACAATTTTAATTTATTTATTTATATGTGATTTACTATATGTGGTTGTATGATGGATTGGAATTACTAATAGTAGAGGGTTTGAAAGTTTAATAGATTTATTTATTAATGTGATGTGATGGGTAAGTTTGACGATTAATATTTAATTATTTTTTAAAATGAAAATGAAATGAAAATGTTGGAACGAGAAAAAAAAAAGAAGTATGACATAAATAATGGCACAGAATGAATATTATTTATTTTAATTACATAAAATAAAAAATAATTGAAAAAAATATCAAAATAGGCCACCAGAAGGAGTCATTTCCACTATTAGGCCATTGCGGCCTGAATTCCAGCCCAATGGCCTAAATTCAGGTACGAAATTCTTCTAATATCTCGTTTCTCTAAATCAAAATATCGTGGTCCAAAAGTGGAAATGACTCATTCTGATGATCTATTTTAGTTATTACCTCCTTAAAATATATACAAGTAAAAATTATATAAATTATAGTATATTCTAAAGTCTAAACTATGCAATTAAACGATACTAACAAGATCGAATTCGATTATTTTTTATAATTATATATATAATTGTAATAAAATTAAGTCAAAGTTAAACAATGAATTATGTCAAAAATTGAAATGGAACACTTAAAGTGGGACAGAGCGAGTATAAAAAATTAATGTTTTTAAAATTTCGTGATTAGAAAATACAATATTTCACCTGATTATTTTTTATTTTATATAATTGTGATAAAATTTTTAATCAAAGCTACTCAATAAATAAAAAACTAAAATTTTTAATCAAAATTACTCAATAAATAAAAATCACTTAATTAAAAATGGCGGGTATAGTAGTAATTTATGCAGAATATATGTTTATACTCATGGTAAAAATGCCGAATTATCAGTATATGTATATCAATACTCCCTCTGTTTTTTTAAATGAAAATATTTGCATAGTAAACATTATTTATTAAGTAAATTTATTTCAAATTTTCAACAAAGTTACATAAGATTAAATATAATCAAGTGAGATGTTGTTAAATTCGTCTAATTGTATAATTTTAAAATATTAAATTTTAATAATTTTATTTTTATATAATTTATAATATCAACCATTAAATATTTGCATTGAATTAGTATACATACATACACTATACTACTTACTATACTGTTTTTTTTTTTTGGTTACAAGTACTTACTTACTACTCCCTCCGTTTTTTTTTAACTTCACCCATACTGCACTGCACGCAATCCAATGCACATTTTCAATCATCAATATCTCATATTATATATAAGTAAAAATTATAAAAATTTGATATTCTAAAACTACGCGATTAGACGAATCCAACAACATCTCACTTGACTATGTTTTATCTTATATAACTATGATAAATAGATGAATCAAAGTTACTTAATAAATAGTTTCTACTATTCAAAGGGAGAAGATAAAAAAAACGGAGGGAGTATACTGTTGAAGCTTCTGGATTGTGATATGACACCACGTGTTAATTGTCGTATTATGGACACAATAAATTCAACGAAAGCAATAAAAGAATGCGATTGTTTTGCAAAATGCAAGATTAGTACTAACACGATTTCCATCAATTCACCACCATGCTTGTGTGTCCTAATCTTTAATTATTCGACCAAATTAAAGTCAATTTGTTTATCCAATTTCTTGACAATTCCAAATGGAACAAAACTTACATAAAAAGTCAATCATCAATGGTGATCATTGCTTGACAAATATCGTGTTTCCCTGCTCTCTCTCCTTTTTTTTTTTTTTTTTTTCCCTAGAGAAACTTATAATAGTATATAAATATAGTAGTGGTAAATTATCTTTCATCTATTCCAAAATTACATTTGACTATGTGAAACGCTTCATATATAATTATTTGAGAGTTAAAAGAAGATAAACCCGTATTATAATTTTTTTTTTTTTGTGGGGGGAATGATGGAAAGGATAGCATTGAAGAAGATGATATGATGGAACAAAATCAGCCCCCACCCATGTGTTATATGGGTCGTATTCATTCGTTACTTTGATGAATGTAATTATCACACAAAAGTTATGAATCTATATTTACAATATCAGTTAATTAATGTTGAAAATATTTATTCATCACTTTTGAGTGGCAGTTCAGTATCTATATACATGTAGAATCACTATGGTAACCAAATTATATCTGTTTGGCATGATAATTAGAAGTATGAGATAAATTATTTAAGGTGGATTAAATTATGAATCAATTTCATGTTAACGGTAGTAAGAATGAAAATTTAATTGATTTATTCATTGACGACTAGGTGATGTGATGAGTGTGAATTGATGATAGAGAGTTTTTTTTTTGGTGACATGATTTTTTTTTTTTGCTAAACAGCCTGTACAAGCTAGAAAATAATGATGGGGATCCATGCCACGCTGGTGACATAATTTTTTTTAAATTTTTTTTTGGGTAAGCCATACGGCTAGCAAAGGAATTGGTGCCATGAATTGATAGAGAGTTTGAAAATTTAAATAAATTATTTATTGATATAATGTAATGATTGTGAGCTAAAATTTATTTAGGGAAAAGAGTTGGTGGGTTTAAAATTTGTAATTATTGTCATTTATAAAATATTGCAAATGGAATAAGAAGGGAAAAAAAAAAAAAACAACAACAACAGCAGGACTGCAAGAGTGTTTTTGGAATTGTAGATGAAGTATGATTTTAGAGAAGGGCTTGCCTTATAAAACAAAACAAAATAAAAATACCTATATGTTTTGCATTATGAAAAAACAAAATAATTCTATATAAAACAAATTGAAGCGGACTGCGGATATACACCCAGTCATTGGACCCCCTACATAATTCTTTACGGTGTGTTTGGTTGGAGTGATCTTAGATTGCCAGTGAGAATATAATTATTGGGAATGTAAGATTACTGGAAATATGAGATTGCTGTGAATATTATTTTTTTATGTTTTAAGATTATTGCATTTGGTTAGATTGAGAATCTCAAATTTCTAGTTCTAATTAATTTACCATAATGTCCTTGATATTCAATTGAACGAATGTCATAAATATGTTATTTTACGACACAATAAAAATATTTAAGCCAATTTATTTTTTAAAATATTAAAAATTCTTTATATGTAATTTATTGTGTGATAATTACTTATTTAATATGAGAATATATTAAAATATGAGAATATATTTAAAAATATAAAAATATATAATAAAATATGAGAATATATATTTAAAAATATGAAATAATTTAAAAATTTTCAATTTATTTTTTAAAATTAACTTTCATAAATTTATCCTTTTTTAGAATACAAATATCTAAATTTATAAAATAAAATAAGTATAAAAAGTAAGGGTATAAAAGTCAAATTAATATAAATATAGGTAAAGTGGATGTGGTAATCTAAGATTACATGCCCTCCAGGTGGGAATGTGATTCCCACCTAAAACACCCAACATTCCCACCTCGGTGGGGGAATGTGACATTCCCACATGAAACATGCCCTGAACCAAACATGGGCATGTTTCATTCCCTATCTAAGATTCCCAGTGGAAATCTCAGATCCCCGAACCAAACGACCCGTTAGAGGCAAATGTTGATATTTATGAAAAGCATTAGCATTATCGTACAAACTTTTTCCATTTAAAAATAAATATATTTTCAGTAAATAGTAAATACTATTGACAATTTATTAAATAAAAATAATACTACTTCCATAATTTAATTTTGACATTTCTTATTTTCACGCAATCCAATATAAATTTTAACTATTCATATTTCAAATTGTATAAAAGTAAAAAATTATAAAAATTAAATTTCTCAATTAATAGTGTTTACTATGCAAACATTAATATAACTAGCATATTTATATTAATTTGACTTTTATACCCTTACTTTTTATATTAATTTGACTTTTATACCCGGGGAGTGTTCCATGGAGACTAGTTGAGCTTGTTGGCCCAATCACTGTGGTACTGAGATGTGCTGGAGAGGTGCGATTCCAACACATACTACGGGAACGTAACACCCTTGCAGACTATTGGGCGAAACGTGGTGCATCCGGGGAGGAGAAGATTGAGGTTTGGATCTGATTTAACTCTTGCAGCAGAGGCTCTGTGGGTTTGTCTATTTGTTTATTGCTATCTTTTCTACTGGATTGCGGGTTGCTATATTAGCTATCGAGATTCTCTGAAGCTAAAAGATGTGTCTGAGGCGGCAAGCGCTGCTGCTCTCATCCATTGGCCTCAACTGCTACATGATACGGTCAAAGAGTGATCAAAGTTCGGAAGGCTGCTGTAATGAAATGGCTCAATAGGTGTGGGGCTACGATGGTGTTGGCGGATGAAAGTGGGAGCATAGATGATATGGCATACTCGGGCCTGTAGCGTGGTAGGGGTTGGAGTGAGGGCAAAATGTTGATGCTGTAAAATGCCAAGCGTTGGCGATTAGAATAAAGACCAATGACCCAGGAGTCTGTTGCCGGCTTACTTCTTCCTCCTTTTTCCTTTCTTTTTTGTTTCAGGTTGCAGATGCTGATTGGTGAATTTCGGATCCGGCGGTGTTTTCGCTTATGGCTGCGGCTGCTGTGTGCTGTGGATGGGGCAGTGTGATACCATTATTACTGCTGGTGGAATGGCTTTTGGCGTGGAAGGGTCCCTGTTACCCAGATGAATGCCCGTTGAAATGCTTTACAAATATGCCGACTGCTAGGTAAACCCGGTGAGGTCTGCTCATTTTGCTCTTTTTCACACGTACACATGTGGTGTTCATTGTGACCTCCTATATTTGTTGAAGCATTCACGTTAAACTTGCAAATGTGCCATGTCAATGTATTGGTTCCAACAAGGACACTAGGATGTTTCTACTGGGATCCTTTTCTCACCAATTTCTTCTATCTTGTTTCCCCTCCTCTGAGTCTTTTATCAATCCGTTTTATCTTCCTTTCTTTTCGGTTCCCCATATGTCGACTTCTTTTATCTAGCCTACCTCCCGCCCTGCTTTCAATCTCAATCAGTATAGAAATGGAAATACAGTAAAATATCGATAGAAAATTCTTTTGTTGGATTAGCTTGCTGCTGGAGTATTTATGATGGGTGATTAATGGTGATGAGATGGGAAAGTATTGACTCTTTTCTTTGTGGAAATGGGAGTTGTTAGATCTCCGGGCAGTGTGATAATGGAAAAGAGAGAAGATTTGAGATGCTATTGTAGAAGAAAGCAGTACTTCTTGAAAAGATTAAAAAAAAAAAAAGAAAAAAAAAAAAGAAAAAAAAGAAAAAAAAGAAAAAGAAAAAAGGAGTTATAGAGAAGGAGGTGAGTTCAGTATTTCTTGTAGATAAAAAAAAAAAAAAAAAAAGGAGATAGAGTAGGAGTTGAGTTTGTGAGTAAGTATTTAATAGTTAGCCTAGAGAGTAATGGTTTCCATGTTGCTTTAGGGGCTGATTCACTGAATATGGTCTCGTGGCTCATAATTTGTTGGGAGTTAGGATGGACAACTTTATCTATTCTACTTCCTGCTGGCATTCCTTGACTTTCATTCCTGGACTTCTCATTTTTGGGTTAAGCCGTACTTTTTCCTTGATCTCTTCCCTCACTTTCCACCAGTTAGTCGCTCACTTTATCCTGTGCCTTGGCCTCATCATCCTAGTTGTTGTCCCTAAGTTTGGATCCAATGTATTGGTTATGTGTATTATTTGTAGGGGAGACGCGATGTGGAATCAAGTTTATAGGCCGGTCATTGTGTTACATTCCAATGTGTTGTATGGAAGGGAGTCTAAATGGTGGGGTGCTTGAGCCCGAAAATTTCATTTCCAGGCTGAACCTAGCAACCCAAGTTGACTACTGCCATGCTTTGTTATTTCGTCTCGAGGTAATGGAGCTTTGAGGTCTCAAGAAAGGGAAATGGAAATCTTATTAGATGTTGTTGCTGCGAGTCTTTTTTGCTGATGTTGTTTCAAGTCTACAGTTGCGGCCAAACGTTGATGGCTCAATTAGGATTGGAAATGTTGTTGGTTATTGCATCAAAAAGTATGTGTAATTGGTGCTATGCTGATGGTAGTTTGATTTTGGAAATTTTTGAAAGAGTACCTTGTTGTACACTTGTATCCTTCCATTTGGCTACTTATGGAATAAAATATTTTTCCTCAAAAAAAAACTAGCATACCCGTCCGCGCAATGCGCGGTAAGTAAAATTTATATATATAATTTTAAAATAAGATAAGATTTCAAAAATTCAAATATTGTACTTATTACATAAAATTTGATTCATGCAGGGTTGGAGACTTAATCATGTTGTAACTCCCCCAACTCTCAACCTTTAGGCTGAGGGGTTCGAATCCCCATCCGGTCCCCTATCCATTCCCTTTGTTCCCTTTGTAATTGTGTGGCATGAGCTCCCACCACCCTTTCCAGACCTTCAATGGCTTCTTCAAAAAAATTTGGTTCATGCTAATTTTCTGACCACATTATTGAGAAAAAATGTGACAAAGTGGTTTAGCAACTTTGTCAATTAGGTTATTTTCCTAATATTGTTGTTTTATTGATTTAGCGGGCGTTTGTTTGTGCATTTTGGGCGGAATTATCTGATTATTGCGTTTGCAAAACGCAAATAATCAGTTAATTCTGTTTTTGTACTAACTTCCAATAATCTATTATTTGCCTTTTGAGGGAATGAAAACGCTATTTTCTTGCAGCCCCACTTTGGTGCTGCAAGAAAATTGCGTGTAGCCAAAAATATATTTTACCATATTGTTGCCTTTTGAGGTAATGAAAATACAAATCCAAACACTTTTTCATGATTATCTGATTATTGCGATTTGAAACAACATAAGCTCATCCAGACACTTAATTTTCTACAGCATGTTTTGTTACAACAATTATCTGATTATACTTTTCTAAATGCTGCAGCACTTTTTAAAACGCGCATCCAAACACCCTCTTAGCCCATAATCAATTTGATTTTACATTATTTAATTTATATCAATACATTTTTGCCTGATACGAATTATGTAATATATTTGATTTTACATTTTTATATTTATAATTTCCGAGATATAATTTTAACTCCATTTTATATTTTATATGTTTATTTATTATTATATATTACACTAATAATGCTACTGGACTACTCGACCAATGGCATGCCTCCCGCACCTGGCGAGACGTCTTTGACCGATGTTCAGTTCATCATGTACTTTGCAAGTGCATCTTTAGAAGAATTCTACACTACTTGGACATTCCCCCAGACTTCACGCACAGGGTGTTAGCGGCGGATTCTTCCGGCGTATGGTTATTGGTTCCCAAGAGCGAAAGTGTTAGCTCTTTTTTTCCTTTCTGCTTTTGGACACCTCTTTTTGTTGCTCTTTTTTCCCTTTATTTTCTTTTCAATTTGTTATTTGGCGCCAGCTTCCCACAAAATAATGTTAATAATTTTAGAACATTGTTCACATACATATGGAGTGACTAATGCAAATCTAATCATAAATATATAATTATCATATTATACTTCCTCCATTTTTTTTAAGTGTTACACTTTCTTTTTTGGGTGTTTCATAATAAATGATACATTGCCATATATAAATGCTTTTAAGGGTATAAAACTTCCACTAAAGCACTTTTATTCCTTGCATTGAATCTCGGGTCATTTCCTTATGTTACACTTATTTTGAAATTAAGGGAGTATTATATTATATGTAGTAATGAAAACGGTATGGATATGATCAGATAGTATTGGATACGAATATATATTATCCCACATTTTTTTCTCAGATTCGGATCGAATATAGATATGCCGGATACAAATACATGTCGGATATAGATTTAATTGGATACAGATTATCGGATAATTTTTTATCTTTTTTGAAAATTTGATAATTATATAGGAGTAATAATTTTATATTTTGTTATAATTATTGATAATTTTTAATTAATAAATAATAATATATTAATATATTCAGATATCCATATTTAAAATCTGGATAATATCCTATCAGTTTTTAGATAAGGTCAGATATTTTTGTATACAAATACGAATGCATATATTAAATTACAGATTCAAATTTGGATGCGACTATTGAAATATTTGGCTGGATAGTTGGATACAGATTCGGATTCGA
The DNA here is from genome assembly GCA_030278955.1 of Hygrophila difformis. Classification (NCBI taxonomy): domain Eukaryota; kingdom Viridiplantae; phylum Streptophyta; class Magnoliopsida; order Lamiales; family Acanthaceae; genus Hygrophila; species Hygrophila difformis. The sequence continues at coordinate 11,989,728 of JAOANR010000010.1, read as the reverse complement.
ATATAATCGGATACAGTATCGGATCGGTCTGATATTGACCGTACCCCTTTCACCCCTAATTATAAGTATATATGTTATACAAATATATAGTACTATATTTATTCAATTAGACGAAGTTAAAAGATGTATATCATAGTAAATCTTTTTAATGTATGTAGTGTTATTATACCGTTTATATTAATTAATAATTTCTTAAAAATATAGGAACGGTATCCACCTTATATCTATCTACTATTATAAGAGGGAGAGCCCAAACTCCCCATTGGATTCTCAGCCATTGGATCCAGAATTTAATTAAAATTATGACCGTCGGATGGTGAAGATGGTGGATTCGATCATTTTATCTGGGATTTAATTAAACACTTCTCCTCTTGTTTCCTCCGCCCGACGCCCAATTTCTTTCTCTCGCTCGCACAACGATTTTCATCTGGATCTCACCATTCTTCATCGCGATTTCTCACAAACAATTCCAGTGTTAGATCTAGGTTTCAGGCTGCTGGATTGATCGATTGCCCGGATTGGGATTCCCTCCAATCTCTTTGAGGGAATCGACGCCCAATCACCATTGCCAGATTGCCTTCCACTTCGCGATTCAGATTCGACGCCCAATCAGCCATCGATCGCCCTCGCCTTTCGTCGCACGCCACACCGCTGCCTTCTTCAGCCCTCGCCCTCCGGCCTCGGCAAGCCCTAGCCGCCGTCGTAGCTCTGCGCGCACCTTCCGATTCCGGCGGCCTCCCTCCCTCTGGCCGCCCTATCCAGCCGGCGTCTCTTTCTCCAACTGTAGTTTCGGGGAGGCTATTATGGACAATGGGTATAGCTATTTTCCATTATTGAGTGTTAATGCGTATTTTTGCTCGATCTCTGTATGCCTTGTATACTTGTATGTGATATTTAATTCCTTAATTTGGTTGCTGGAAATTTCTTTTTAAGATTTGGTTCAAGTTCAGGGGTGCTGGAAAATGGGAATGAGTTCCGTTGGATATATTTTGAATTATTCTCATACGTGTTTGGATCGAACGATTTATTTTATTTTTATTTACTTTTCATTTTTTTAATTTGGCATTCTTGGTTTATGTTTGAATTTGTTAGGGAATTTGTGGAACTTGGAGCTGTGATATACTTATGCCGGAGTAAGATTTGAAATGGGAGTTGAAAGTCAAAAGATGATGAAGACTCATGTAAATAAGGGATAGTGAATTCGAGGGTGAGCAATAAACAAACAGCTTTCGAGCTGAAACAGCCCGTGATTCTTGCACTCAACAAGCTTGCAGTACTATTTGCTTGTTGAACACATGAATCTAATATGGCATATTTGTTTGATCAGGTTTATATGTCTGCTCAATGAAATATATTTTCTACAGGATAAGGAAGGTTTGATAACTGAATTAAGGAAAGAGTTGAGATTGTCAAATGAGGAGCACAGGGATATTCTCAGCAGAGTTAATGCAGATGACACAATTAGAAGAATAAGGTTTTGTATTTGTCCGGAAATCTTGCTGACTTCTTCAGTTTAATAAAACAATATACTTTTTATATATATAGTATTTCACTAAAATCTGTCATTTACTATCAGGGAGTGGAGATCGTCTGGTGGGCTTCAACCGGGCATTCATGTACCCGGTCATGCACTCCATGAGCCAATACCCAGTCCTTCTGTATCAGCCTCTCGTAAAAAACAGAAGGTATCCTCATCGTTACCATCTCAGTCCTTTGGTGGTCCATCGGCTTCTTTCCACCCACAGGCGATTGCTCCAACAAATCAGCCATCCTCATCAGCATCAAAACGTGGACCCATATTAGGGGCAAAAGTTAAAAAGCATAAACCTGTGAGTTTGAACTGAGATTTTAATTTGATCATGCTAGATTAAGATTTTAATCTTCACTAATGATTTGCTGGTCAGGTACCACCAGGCTCATCTTCGATGAAGATGCAATATCCTCCTGGTCCAGCTGGAAGAGGTCAATTTGGTAGCCGCTTTACTTCTGGTGGACTCACAAATGTACCTACTGGAGGTTCATTTGATCCATTGATTGGAAGAAAAGTTAGGACCAGATGGCCTGATGATAATAATTTCTATGAGGCTGTGATAACTGACTTTAATGCTGCTGAGGTATATTGAACTCCTGGTATTCATGAATTCATTCTTACTAATGTGGTATTTAAGTTTTTTGTATGGATTCCAGGGTCGACATGCACTTGTTTATGACATAAACACCGCAAATGAAACATGGGAATGGGTCAACCTGTCTGAGGTAGGTACATGTTTTATCCTCTGACCTCCAGAGGACCTTACAAGTTCGCTGTAAAGATTTGAAGTCCAGTCTTTATCTGTAATCATTGTTTTAGAATTGTTGTGGCCAGTTCACAACTTTGCATTATATATGTTGATGTATGAGATATTCTTTACATGTATCTTTTCTATGAAAAGTATGTATGAGATATTACGTGTTAGCTTTTCTATGGAAAAAATGTAATCCCCTGTCATGTTGGCAATGATTTGTCTTTAAGGATGATATTTGCATAGGTGTATTGCTGGTGCTAGATCTTTTCTGACTAATGCGGTTCAAGTTCCATTGATCAATTCTTAATTAGCTAATGCTCTATAAGATCTTTTTCATTTGTTCTTTTTGATGAATCTGCATTTTCAATTTTACTGTACAAATTTTAACTTTTTGCCTTTCAATGGTATGGAATAATTGCAGTGATGAAAGTATGAACACACACATTTCAATTAAGGCTATTCACTTTTCCCATGTTGTGTCATGTAAAGCATTGATTTGAGTATATGGTGAACATAATGGTTTTGTTTGAAGATTATTTGTGTCTTCTAGCTGTTGGCTTTACATGCATCATTAATTCTGACTGTATTTAAAATGGCCTTCGGAATGCTATACTGTTGTTTTTCTGCATAGTATGATATTCATTTCATAGTAGTTTTTTTGTCAAAGACAACAAATCAAAATATGAATGTGTTGGATCTCACCAAACACCGTATGCCAAGCATATCCTAATGCTTTAGCATTTCTTCTGCAGATTTCTCCAGAGGATATCCAATGGGTAGGTGAAGACCCTGGGATTTCTCGTCATGGAAATTATGGCGGACCAGCTCACGGAATGAACCAAACTCTGGGGCGAGAAAGTGCTCCTGGTCCTGGAAGAGGAAGGGGGTTACCAAAGGGTCATTCCAGGAAGGAAATTCCACCATCACAGAATGGCTTCAGAAAGAAAGGACCTGATGACTTGCAGTTGCTTCACACTGAAACTCTAATTAAGGAGGTATGCAATGGTGTGGTAGTCTATTACCTCCATTTCTGATGAGTATACTTTTTAATTTAATGCAAACTTTTGCAGGTGGAGCGTGTTTTTGGTGCCAGTCATCCCGACCCTGTGGAGATTGAGAAAGCAAAGAATGTTGAACAACGCTCTGTTGGATTTCATCTGGACTCTTTTATCTCACTTGATATGCTTATTGGTTTTACTTTGTGCTACACAGGAACATGAACTTGCACTTACGGATGCCCTTGCAAGGCTAGCAGATCTATCTGATGGTGACAGTGGTATACTCTTGTGCTATAGTAGTATTTTTTAAGTTTCTGATTTTCATCAATGATGGTTAGATGCTTCTTGAAGATGCTTGCTCCTTGTTTGCTATGGCTGACAGAGTTGGTAGTGGATGCCTCTGCCAATTTGCTTAACACTATATTGCAGTTTACCCAGATAATGTGTTAGCCTTTAGCCAACCTCAAGATCTAAAAAGTGTGCTGTTTTATTGTTTATATTTTTGCCTTCTTTCTTCTTTGTTGCTTATAGGTTTCTTCTCTTAACTTGAGAAAGTAAGTTTTTATTGATAATAACCAAAAAATGCTTAAAAGAACAGTGTTATTCTTGTTCACTGGAAAACTTTAATGCTTCAAATAATCAAATTCGCAGCCAGTTAATGCCTTTGGACTTCTAATTAGAGTGGATTGAATTTGCTGGGAACTGTTTTAAGTTAGAATGTTTCAATTTACATATAAGTAGGTTTGAGTTTTTTTTATATCCTTATATAATCTGAAACTCATTCCTCCTACAAAACACTAATGTTGTGTTTTCTTATCATTTATCAAATGTCTCAGGCTGGCTGGTGGTACTCCAAGACATAGTTCTTTAACTACTGCAATTTGTGGAGAATTCACTTGCGTACAGGCCCATATTTTGCAACCCTCAAGGTATTGTTGAGCTATTTTATGTATTACGTATGGAATAACATTCTTCTTCCAAGATTGGAATTCTTACTTTCCATTTATTGGTAGTTGAGAGTTGGCAATGGCAAGGACTTCGTCCCTCATAATGGTATATGGAATTTCAACAATAAGGTAACTTGTCTAAGAGTTAAGAATATATGCCCGAAAATCGAAATTACCAACATGGCTACTCTTCTATATGTAGTCTCTCAATATTCATGTCGTTGTCACTGAAGAGCAACCACAGTCCACCCACAATCTCTTGTGAGGGTGGGAAATATGATGGAATATGCTCAAGGGAAGGCTTCATGAGCCTCCACAGTGCATTCTCCGTATTCCATTACAAAGGAAAAACTATGACGTCTAGGGTTGTATCTTGTATGCTTCATGATTTTTACTGTTGCACTTCATTTCTTTTATATGGCAGACATTATTAATGTGATTTTTTTTTTCATTTATTCTTATTAAGGTTCATGGGGATATAGTTGCAAGTCTGCCTGTCAGAGGTATACCATTCTCCACAGCTCATATCAGTTTATGCAATTAACATCTGCTATTCTTGAAGCTGCTATGGTAATTGTTTGTACCTTATGTCTCGTGTTTATTTAAATTTGAATGATGTCGTTGGGTACTTGGATGTGAATTTGGGATTTTGAGGAGTTTCAATCGATTGTGATTCTGCAACTACACTTCTATTTTATTTGTCACTATATGCTTTTCTTTCTGTAATTTTCTTGTTTGACAAGAGCCTCACCGACCCTGCTTTGAGCTGGTGGTGACCAATGAATTTGTTAGAGGAATACAAATTCATGGATTGAGGATGATGAATTTTATGACATATTAAATGATGCTCCTACTCTGAAATTGGAATTGTTGTTGCTGATGCGACTGATGCAGCTCGTAGTGCTTCTGACATTGTTCTTACTGAACCTGGCCTGAGTGTCATAATTAGTGCTGTTTTAACCAGCCGGGAGATCTTCCAAAGGATGAAAAACTACACGGTACTGCCTACTTCAATCATAGTCTGTTAATGATCCCACTTTGAAAACATTTGTGCTCGCCAATATACTCCAATTTTGGCAGATTTATGCTGTTTCTATTACAATTCGTATTGTGGTAAGTTACTTTATCTATTTTCATTGCTGGATCTATTTGTTTCCGTACATACTTGCTAAATCTTGAACACTTGCTTGATGTTTTCTCATTTTTGGCTTCCTGGGCAGCTCAGTTTCATGTTATTAGCCCTGATATGGAAATTTGACTTCCCACCTTTTATGGTGCTTATCATTGCAATCCTCAATGATGGTTAGTTCTTGCATTTGTTTCCATCTTGTAATCCCACGCCAAAAGGATTCGAAGGAGATAATCCAGTGGTTGCATTTCTAAGCTTTAACCTTATGCATTGCACCGCTTATTTCTTCCCTTAATTCCTCCTTTCACGTTTTACGACAGGTTCTATCATGACTATATCAAAAGATAGAGTGAAACCATCTCCTTTGCCAGACAGTTGGAAGCTTGCTGAGATTTTCACTGCTGGAGTCATCCTTGGTGGCTACTTGGCGATGATGACGGCCTTATTCTTTTGGACCACATACAAAACTGATTTCTTCTCGGTAATCTAATATTAGTGGTTGGCACATGCAACACCCTTAAATCTGTATTGTTCATGTGTTTGCAGTTATTAAATTCTGTTTTTTTATCATTAAAAATGGCAGAACTAGAACTAAGGGTACGTTTGCTACAATGTATTAGGGTGTATTAGGCTGTATAGTATTTAAAATAATTCTTAAATAAGATCTCGGATAAATTTTGTAAATACACAGAATTACTTAATTGGGACTCAAAATAAAGTCTAAAAATCCCTTTAATTCATAGATTGTATAGGTTATTTAGAAAAAAAAAATCTCTTTAATTGACCCAATGTTTTTCATATGTATAACAAAAATTATGGACTAATGAGCAAAGTATATATAAATATAAATAATTAAACAATACAAAAGTTGGCGTTTCATTAATTATTATACATATTTCTATGATAAATGCAATTCCAAATTAGGGGCTCATTGCCTTCATCATTTACTTAAAATACTGTTCATTTGTCCCTATTATGTATCCACTGACTCATAATAGTATGAATTTTTCCATAAGAATCCAGTTAGAGTTACAATCAGCATCTTTCATCTCTAAGTGTTTGATTGGGATTATCGGCTTTTTCAAGGCAAAATTGGGGATTCTGGGTTTGGGAGTGGCCAAGTAATAGTGGAGGAGAGTATTTTCTTTCTTAATTGGGATTGCTGTTAGAATAACGACAACAATTATTACTGTTCTACTATTATTTTAGTAATATTATTAAAAAAAAGTTTAGCTTTGATTGTTGCACAGGGCAGGCATGTGAGATCTTTTTCCAGCTTTTATTTGCAACCCGCCTCAGTTGTTTTCGTCGATTCTATCTGGGGGTTATTCAAGTATCAAGATTATTCTGTAAATCTTTCCTTTTAGCTGTTTTCGTTGTTCAGCTGATCTTTGAGTGATTTTTTCCGGGAAAAAAAAAAAGAAGAAAAGATAGAAATAACTCCCCTTTGCTCACTTTGTTGAAATTTTCGGTAGTAATTTTAGTTTTTCCTTGGCGTGTGTTGATGGTGGAGTGAGGGTTTTCCGTTTCAATTGTTTCAGATAGTTATGTAAGGGTTTATCATGTAATTGGAATTCAGGTAAGGGTTTATGATTTGGTGAGAAGGGGCTGCAGTATTTGGAATTTCTTGGAGATTTTGATTGTATTTGGGTCTGCTTAAAGATGGGATTAGGTGATAATGGATCAAAATTGCAATCCAAGGGTACGAAGAAACCAAAGGGGACGAATAAAATTGGCAATTCTCCCGCAGAGAAGGTTGGTTGTTTTTCTAGGTTAAGATTAATTGGCAGCTGTATGAATTCAGGAGCCAAAGTTGATAGCTCAATCAGTAGTCTTGGTGCTCATGGTAATTCAAATGATTCTTCAATTTCTATAAATGTTTCTACATGTTGCCATTTCTCGAATTAATTTTCCATTTAGTTTGTTTAGAATACCTGAATCCAAGGTCCTGTCTTGGAGGTTCAGTTATAATCTTTGTTTTGGTATTAATCTACATTTATGTTTGAATAAGGTATTATCTTGTACTTGTTTGGTATGCAATGCCTGGCCTGCACTTTGTAAGGTCCTTTAGGCTTTTGGTTTCTTTACTCTTTAATGTAGTTTCGATGTTTTATTGTTCATTGTCTGTATAATCAGAAGGCAAACCTATAAAAGATATCCGGAAGGGTCAACCAGTTGCAGCTGTGATTCCTTCAACCTCTACAAGCAATGCTGATAGTAATTATTCGAACGCCAAACTTGACGAGGAGCTGAAAGTGTCTTCTCGCCTGCGAAAGTTTGCATTTAATGACCTTAAAATGGCGACAAGAAATTGTAGACCAGAATCACTTCTTGGTGAAGGGGGATTTGGGTGTGTGTTCAAGGGATGGATTGAAGAAAATGGTACAGTACCAGTCAAACCAGGCACAGGACTTACTGTTGCTGTGAAAACTCTGAATCCTGATGGAATTCAGGGTCACAAAGAATGGATGGTTTGATCCTCTCTCTATTCCATCCACTCTGATATCGGTCTTAGTATTTTTGTCTTGAATATGATTTATATGAATGTGTATATTTGGCAGGCTGAAGTGAAGTTTCGAGGTGACCTTGTCCATCCTAATTTGGTTAAATTAATTGGTTACTGCATCGAGGATGATCAGAGGTTGCTTGTCTATGAGTTCATGCGTCGGGGAAGTTTGGAGAACCATCTCTTTAGAAGTATGCACGAGTCCTTTTTTTCAGTTCAGTTTACATATGAGTTTGAGATTGTGAAGTTTTTTTTATCATGCTATGAGGAGAGTGTTGAACTTTATTATCATGTTTTTGCCTTCTGGAGGGCAGTTGGAATGTATTGTTTTTCAATAATAATTATGATACATCTGTGATTTCACTTGTGCTGTGTACATGCTGACTGGGCATTGACTTGATTTGATTATAGGAAGCAGTTATAACGTGTGCTTTTCTTCTGTTCTGGTTCTGTACTTAGTTTTCTAAGGTCTCATCTTAGTTGTCTTGTATTTACGCACTCTCGCGGTCACATGGTGTACAATACATATGTTTTTTCTCTTTTGTGAGAAACTGTAAATACTGAAGTGTAACCTGCTTAAGAATGATAAATTGTAACTATATACCTCAGCGGTATAGGCCATTGCTTCGTGCTCGTGGAGATTGCAATTACACTAATTAAATAGCATCATCCATTCATTACAATTTTGTTTTACTTCCTGAGGTGCATGTTGGTTATAGTAATTTTTTTTGCCATTGTACCTATTTATGGCTGTAATTTTTCCTTAATAGGTTTCATATGGATTTGAGTTGAGCAATCGTGGTCCAACTTTTGACATGGATTTGTCAGATTTCATGGATAGTGACCAATCATATCTTATGAAACTGGCTGAACCTACTTTGCTCAGAACCCATCCCAAAGGTTTAAATATATTTGTCGCTTTGGTATGCACGAAATGACCTTATTTGATTCTATGCTACACTAACCAGGTTTGGCTCTTAGATGGGCAGCATATATTGCAGGGACCATTCTTCTGCTGATGAAAGAACTCGGCATACGCTTTGAGAATAGTATTAACATGTTGGTATGCTGCTTAGCTTTATCATTGGACTACTCATTTTTACAAATTTCTTATTATTCAACTACTCATTCGATATAACTTGATTGGTTTCATAACTTACAAATAAGTTGGCTGCATTTTTCATGTGTAATGCTTGTTAATATGTAGGTATCATCAGCTCTGTGCCAGAAGGCAAAGGCTTATCTTCTTCTGCATCTGTGGAGGTTGCTTCCATGTATGCAATATCTGCTGCTCATGGTATTCTTCATTATGTCTTTACCTTTTCCCATCACTTCTTGTGCCATTCAGTTTTCGAGCAAGTTCTGGAAAACAGATTTGTCTTATATGATGTTTTATCCGTGACTTGGTTATTGTATTCTTTATTTCGAATTGAAAATGGGTAATTGTTTACATGTCTGGACATTACTGATGGGCTAACCTTCAGTTTGATAAGATCTTCAAATGAATCTCTGTTATTCTGTTTATATGTTATGGAAATTGATTTGTCAAACCTTGGCACCGTAAACACGGTGTTTGCAGCCTTGTTCAGGTTTCCCTACTTTGTCAAATTCAGTGTTTCCCCATGTATTTAGCTTCTTGGTACATTTGTGTGTGTGCAGTAAATTAGGTGTGCCTATGAAGACTACTGTTTCTGCTAATGTTCTTGAAGAGGCTTTGAATTGAACTGTCACTATCAGTCCTCTTCCACTGGGAAGTTCAGTTAGTGGAAAGGTATTTATATTCCTTCCAGGACTTGAACAGATTCTCTTTGCTATTCTCATTTAAATTTGTTTAGTTTGATATTTTTACTAATATTTCAACAAATAGGTAGAGAAGCAGTGTGCTCACTTCTTTGGAGTGACCATCAGTGAAAAACAAGCCAAATCAGGAATAGTTGTCCGGGCCACATCGGCTGCACAAAGCAAATTTTAGGTATCTATTGGCGTTGCGGCAATTGTAAATACCCTATTATGTTCATGCTATATGATGCGATATATGATGGGGAGGATACCACTTACCTGGATGCACTGTGTCCTCATCATTTACTGTACTACCCCATGTGGATGGGTATATTCTTTCTATCAACAACTATTTCAATTTTCATTATAATTTTCAGTCAAGTACTACTACTTCTCTAAGAATATTCGTAGAGGCATAGTTTATGGGGATCAGCCTAGAAATAAGTGATTTCTCCATATTTTTATATTTATATCCTACTATTAGGCAAGTTGGTGGAATGCATTTGTTAATGTGCTTTTTTATATGTATAATCCATGTTATAGTTTACCCCTGTCTAAAATTTTTTGGTGCACGCTTGATTTATATTTACCAAAAAATAGGGAAGGAGCAAAGCCGGTTGTTGCATTTGTGATCGGTGAAGCCTGGATTATTGGGTATGTTTTCCATTCCTTTTCAAAATTTTGCTTTGCCAAATTAGGTCATTTTAATGGGCATTTTAATTTATCAAAATTTTTCTCTTTCCGTCTTTAATGAATAATGAAACATTGAAAAGCAAAAGTAATGCTACTTGCTTGGCTTTGCTTTCTGATATTTATGGTTTACCTGCTCTGAGCAAAATATTTGGGACAATGGGCCTACGATATGTGTCTTTCATGACCAAACCAGCTGATTTCTGCCGTGGCAGGTGGAGTACAAAGTTGCTCTCTTTTTCCCAGATGTGGAACTAGGGCCATGGTTTTTTTGGTGAAGTCTTATGTTCCATGGATTTTTTGATAATAAACATCATGAACTGGTTTTACTATGAGTGTTCTGGTAATGGTATCCTGCTTTCCCCTTGTGTCTCTAATCCAATTGATGTTTTGCTTACCAATATGTGGCATTGGAACTATACAACATTTTTGGGAGAGATGGAAACAGAACCTTAGATCTCAGTATTTCTCAAGTGCTATCTTGTCTTCGACACTCATATAATAATATAGAATCGTCATTGTTGTTAGTGATACTTCATTACATGACATGTTCAGATGGTCTGTAGAATTGATCACCTCTCCATCCTTTTCACTGAATTTGCAGGTCAATTTTTCAATTCATTTGGCCATGGGAAGAATGGGCTCATGTCTTGGACCTTCCAACATGGGCGCCACAGCGGGTGTTTGTTCAGGAGGTTCTGGAAAGAGAAGTACGATTGTTATATTGGGACAAAGTTAAACAGGTGATCTCCATATTTGATTTGCCCAGTTTATTTAAATAATGTTTCTTGAGTTGAATTGATCAACTTGTATATGTTGTCACTTGTCAAATAGTTTTTGAACAGTTCCAAAAAAAGATACAAGTTCATCAACACAATTCTAGAAATTGATGGGAGATTGGTTAGAAATTATTCCAGGTGTGCCATCCTGTTGCATATTTTGTTCTTCTGGATGTAATTATTGCTCATCAATTTTTTGTATATATATGCATATTGCATATGCTGGACTCATTTTCCCAAGGTCGTTTTTAGCCTATCGTCTTTCTGTTTGGTTGCGCTTGTAGATCATTGACAGTGCCCCTGCTTTAGAAGAATTGCTTCCACCAAAAGGCACCCCAAATTCCAAGTACAGTGCTGAAGATGGTGATAAAAACAAGCATGAGCTTTCCTCACAACTCAATCGCATGGTCAAAGAGCATGCTGCTTCCAGTGAAATTATTTCATGGGTTGAAGAACATGTGCTTCCAGAAGTAAATGCGAATGTTTCTGCTTCAAGGTTTGCAAATTGCTTGTCCTTTGATAAATTTTTTCGTTTGTCAGCCCCGTGTGTATTGGTTAGATTCAATTGCTTTCTGTTTATGCTTGAAAATCCATTTTAGAGTAATTTTATAATAAATATTTAGAGAACTATGCCAAGCAAATGCCTGTGAGAGTGGTAGACCATCCATCCTCCATCCCCTTCCGAAGTTTCAGACATTTTATTCTTCTTTGTTCGTTTATCTGTCGTACTTTACTTGAATGTTTTGTGTACCCTCAAGCTTAATTGTGAATTGATAAAATGAAACTGAAAATTTGTTAACTATTTGTGCAACTATGATCCTGGATTTTTACTTTTGTTTTTCCTTAATTTTGCAGGAAATCCTAAGTAAAATAGTTGCATTCACAGACAGCTTTGAATTCTAGATATGCATGGTCTCATGCTGCAGTGGATCCTAATAGTGGCCATGCTTCGCTACTTCTTATGCTTGGCGCTTTGGTCATTTTATGCAGTTTGGTAGGAAATCAAGAAGAATGGGCATTCTATGCGAATTTCAAATGGTAGTTAATACTATCTTGCCTACTCTTTACTTGGGGATAGATTTACAGTTTCAAAAAATAATTAGCCTACATTATTCAGTTGTCGAATCCACCAACATTCTCAGAGAGCATTCACTTTAATTCTTTGAAAATAGACTGGGCAGCTTTAGAATACATTTGTAATTTTTTCAAGATTTTATTAATAGGTGAAGTTATTCGTGATTCTTGTTATGTTAATCATGTGGATGATTCTGTCATGTCTGAAATTTCAGTTTCAAGGTTTCGTTACTGTGATTTCAGATTGGTGCAGCTGAATGGGTTGAGCAAAACTTTATTAATCTCGGCTCCAAGGAAAGACAGAAGATTAATCTGGTCTTGACGGTACAATCAACACACATGATATGTAAAATTCCTCTTGAGCATACAATTCCCCAAAAAGAAAAGGGTGAAAAAAATGAAAACAAATAAATATGGTTCAAATAACATGTATTTGAATCACTGATTCCGGAATGGTCATTTGATGTGTTCCTCCATTGCGTAAAACAATAAATCAACTTGCAACAATAAAAGCTCCCATTTTTTTTTTTGTTTTTTCTTCTATTGATATTACTGAAAACTTCTTTTGAGATTTCATTTGAAATATGGATGATCAGTCATATGTTACTCTTCTTAAGTTTTGGTTTTCTTGATAATGACCATAATCAAGGAACATAACTGAAATTCATTGTTATAATTAAGTAATCTCCTTCATTTTCTGGTACAAATAAGGATGTCTAACCGAAAGGATTGAGTTTTTGCAGTCTCGGAAAACCGGTCGATCCAGGAATTTGAACCAGCAGAGCCACTGCCCTGGCGGCACTTACAATTTACAATTTACGCCGGTGGCAGCGCCTCTTTTGTCCCTTTGAGTCCAAGCAGCCGCCAGTACACTCCTTCTACAACTTTTTTTGAGGTATTTATTTATTTATTTATTTTTATTTCGTTATGCTTTATTTTTGTACGTTTGTATTGGTGTGTTCATTGATGATGAATGTAGTTGTGTATCACCTAATTATTCTCTTCTACTTTTTGTAGGATTATACATCTATATGAAATGTTATCATAGTTCTGTCATATAGTTATGTGTTTGTTTTAGTCCCAATTTACCAAGAATTTTTTCGATGTTAATTTTGTTTTATTTCAAATTATTTATACATCTGTGGCTGAAGTCAAAATTTTCTGATTGCAAAATAGATAAAGATAAAATAAAATCTTGCTTGTACAGTTTGATTTTATTTTCCTCATTCAATATTTTGTCAAAATTCACAATTTTACTTCCCTTTGTCCATATGTGACTCGTTCTTGTACTCATATAGCTCTTTCGTCAATCCATTATTTCGCAAAGTTCAACTTTATTTCTCAATGAATATCACTGGTGGGTTCGAGAATGAGGTGGGTGCCTGGCCCAAACTTTCAGAAGTTGGAGGCCTAATGCTTACATTACCATGACATTGAGTTCTCTCTCTGTATTCTCTTTTGTACTACTCGCAGTTCAAAGTACCATTTGGATAATATTGGGAACATAGGCTTCAGAATGTATATATTCTTTGATGGAGCTTCTTGAAGCTTGAATATAACTGAAAAATCAATAGTTCTTTTGCACAATGGTGACATTGTATAATGATTGATTGCATTTTAGCTATAAACCTGTCTACTTTTGTTTCTGGCACATGTCAATTTGGATTCATTCTTCATCCAGTCAGACTAAGAGAGATGTCAGATTAAGAGAGATGGCTAGCCAGCTGTAGTTGATCTTTCTGAAGTTCAGAACTGAGGTTTGCTCCTTATTTTATTTTATTTAAACTTAGCAAGGTGTTTTAAAGATTATACAAATGGATGTAAAGGAGTAAAATATGTGCATGTCATACCTTATGAGAATGGCGGTGTACTTCAAGTTATTAATAGCACCAAGTGTGATCATTTTCTCCTATTGGCTTGCTTTCTAGAAATCCCCTGCTCACCAATAATAAACATCTTTTCTGAGCTATGGAAAACCATGGTTAATTAGTTTGATTTAATTATTGCACAATTGTGATCTTTTCTCCAACAGGTTTACTTTATACAAATCCTTTAGTAACCAATAATAAATATTTTTTTTAAGATCAATGGATATCCAAATGTCTTGACAACATAAATTGTGCAAATGCTAACTTATTGAGTAAGTTCTACTGTATTCATTCCCTAATTACCACCAAAAGTAATCTATACATACTAATTTTAATTTTAATTATTTTTTTCCTTACACAGATCAACACATACGGCCTTCTGTTTTGTCAACTTTCCAAATAAGCCTTACAAGCCCAAGATGTGGACTGAAGCCTCCACTTGCTTGTAAATTTTGAAACTGGCCTCCTCATGCAAGGTATGGTGAATTTCTCATTTGTAATGATTTTTTGGATCCTTTAACAGGTTTTCTGAATTTGGTGGTATAATTCCATATCAATCAGTTTAGGATTTGCCATTCTTTGTTGCAATATTAATCCAGAATGGAGGTTTTTATGGTGGAATGATTGACGCTTCCCTAAATTTTTATGTGTTAAGGGCTCTGAATAACATATGTTTTCTATCAGTATCATAAATGATTTTTATTAACCTTAAAGTTTCTTTTGTTTTGCATTGCCAGTTCTCAATTATCCTGTTGTCATTAGTGTGTGACGACTCTGGAAGAAGCTTCATATTCAGGTCATTTGTCTCACCTTAGATACCATACCTATGTCCTCCTGCTCCTACTACAACAAATCAAATAGGTGCGTTTGATTCATCACATTTCCTAAATGTCATTTTAGCTAATTAAAAAATACTACTTGTTGTTGACCGTTGAAGTGTGATTCTTTTTGTTTTTTTTGTATAATCCAGCTTCCCATGCATCTTATTTTGCTAATTTTAATTGCAGAGACAATTTTACTCTATATGACTTCATTTCACAGGTCGCTTGATGCTGCTGAAACAGTACATATTGAGATATTTTTGGCCACATATAATATTTCGAACTATGGAAGAACTTCATGATCTTTTCCCTATGTTTATATTCCCATTATTATGTTTAAACTGTCATCATTTTTTGCTCTTTCGTGGTATGCTTCAAAACTTTCAGTCAAATCTATTTTCAAACTAACAAACCTATTATCTTACAAGCAATTATATGACCAGAACTCCACACGCCAATGACATTTCTCCATACACAAAATTCAGTCACCTAAAAAATGGCTTGCTCACTTAGAAACATTTTTTTTTTTCATGGGCAGTTGTATATCCAGGCAGGCTGTGCATCGCACAGCAAGACTTACTAGTATATATATATATCAACCATTCAAAATTAGATTGAGATCTTCTAAAATAATAACAAATCACTATGCTAAATAAAAAGGTTGGGAAAAAATAAACAACTAATTTAAATCATTCCCTAACCAATTTATTAGATTATTCCCAATTTTTCCGAATTCAATTAAATAATGATTGTTTTCTACTTTATAGTGAACTTAAATAAATTAAAAAATATGTAAAAAAAATGTATCCAAATGGAAAGATGTCAAAAAGGGAATAATCTATTAACAAAATGGAAAAAATACATCAATAAAAAATAAAGTGGAAATATCTCCAAATTTATTCTCTTCAGTTTTTTTTTTCAAATTTTGAATAAAAGCAAAAAAAACAAACAATAAAAAAATCAACATAAAATAGATTCATAATATACAAAGATTTTGAGTAGTATACAAAGGAGAATCATAAAAATAATTTGTAGAGTATGACTTAATTGCAATCTTGAATTACAACATGTAATCCTGTAAAAGTCATTGGAAAACCATTAGAAATATATATTTAATAGTACATAAGAAAAAACAAAAAAAACCCACTAATATTCACGTTTGAGTAAAAAAAATCTTACATGAATAGCAAGATGAAGAATATATTGTAATCTGAGAAAAATTAACCTGCAACAAAAGAAATATAGGAAAATATTGGGGTGTGAAACATTGTAATACATGAGAAGAAAAAACAAAAGACATTGTTTTAAATATAAAATCAATGTTGAGAAGACATAAACAAAGAATGAAGAAATAAAATGTGAGGTGATGAGAATTTCAAGACAACCATGATATTAGATAAATGAATGGAATATTTATATAGAAATAGGAGGAGGTTTGATGGAGATATATATGCAAATATTGGATGAATAGAATCAAATTTGGCATGATCTTCTAAAAATATATAATAGTTTAAATTAGTTAAAGATATTATAATATTTTATTAAGAATTTGTTAGGATATTGATGAATATTGATAAAAGAATTATATTAACCGTATATTAATTAATATTGGATATTAATATATATTTATGGATATTTCAATATATAATATTAAAATTTTAGGATTAAACATTGTTGGATGAATTAAATGTGATTGTTGAAAAAAGGGGGTGGTGGAAATATCTCCAAATTTATTCTCTTCAGTTTTTTTTTCAAATTTTGAATAAAGACAAAAAAAAACAAACAATAAAAAAATCAACATAAAATAGATTCATAATATACAAAGATTTTGAGTAGTATACAAAGGAGAATCATAAAAATAATTTGTAGAGTATGACTTAATTGCAATCTTGAATTACAACATGTAATCCAGTAAAAGTCATTGGAAAACCATTAGAAATATATATTTAATAGTACATAAGAAAAAACAAAAAGAACCCACTAATATTCACGTTTGAGTAAAAAAATCTTACATGAATAGCAAGATGAAGAATATATTGTAATCTGAGAAAAATTAACCTGCAACAAAAGAAATATAGGAAAATATTGGGGTGTGAAACATTGTAATACATGAGAAGAAAAAACAAAAGACATTGTTTTAAATATAAAATCAATGTTGAGAAGACATAAACAAAGAATGAAGAAACAAAATGTGAGGTGATGAGAATTTCAAGACAACCATGATATTAGATAAATGAAAGGAATATTTATAGAGAAATAGGAGGAGGTTTGATGGAGATATATATGCAAATATTGGATGAATAGAATCAAATTTGACGTGATCTTCTAAAAATATGTAATAGTTTAAATTAGTTAAAGATATTATAATATTTTATTAAGAATTTGTTAGGATATTGATGAATATTGATAAAAGAATTATATTAACCGTATATTAATTAATATTGGATATTAATATATATTTATGGATATTTCAATATATAATATTAAAATTTTAGGATTAAACATTGTTGGATGAATTAAATGTGATTGTTGAAAAAAGGGGGTGGGGAAGTGGGGGGAAACTTGACTATATTACTTTTATATATATATAGATTAAATTACGGAGGGAGTAGAATATACTCCCTCCGTATTTTATAACCCCTCAATTTCTACACTGCACGTAACTAATATATACTTTTAATCATTAATAACTTAAATTATTTAAAAATTATAAAAATTTAATATTCTAAAATTATGTGAGTAGACGAATCCAATAAGATCTCACTTACATATGTTTTATCTTACGCAGTCCAATGTACATTTAAATCATTAATAATTCAAGTTCGGTACAAGTAAAAATTCTAAAAATTCGATATTTAAAACCTACTCGATGAAACAAATCTAATAAGATATCACTTGGCTATGTTTTAACTTGTATAACTATAATAAAACTTTAAGTCAAAGCGCGTGTGTGAACAGTACCAAATTTACCAATTTTACATTTTTTTTTTGGAAGAGCCATTGAAGGCCTGGAAAGGGGTGTTGGCAACCCATGCCACACACTAATGTCACATTCTTTAAAAGACATAGGGAGTATTAATTTTACAATGACCGTTAAAAAAAAATGATGGTGCTGACTGGTGAGGCAGGAAGGACAGGAGAGAAAGGAGGTGACCGTGGGAAGGGAAATTATTCAGGACAGAAGAATCCTATGAGGCGACCAAAAATAAGAACACAGTCCATATTACTGGCTATTACACTTCCCAGTTCCCAACATCATTAACGACACCCTCTGCCATTTCTGCCATCTTACTTATTTCTCCTTTGTCCTCAAAACAAACAACTCAGGAGCAAAAGTGTTGTAATAAATTTAAAATTGTGATTCACTTTGGGCTGACAAGTGGAGAGTAGCTTATAAGCCCAATTATACATTTCACAGCCTAAAATCCTGTTCAAGCCCAGAAAGCTCAGCCCAGTGCCCAATGTATTAGTATATCCTGAAATAGGGGTGATTACGAGTGTAATTCGAGCCCGTACACTAACAAAATTTAAAGTTCTAACTCGAATTTAACAAGGCTAGATAGTATATAATTTGAACTTAAATTGACAGTTATGCTTATTATGATGTAAAATATAAGTTTGTTAGGCTTAATTTAGTATTTTTAACATTCTTTTTTTGGGGGGGGGAGGGGGGGAGTAGGCAGCAACAAAATTATTAGTATGAAATGAAATAGAATTGTTGAAAGTTGAAACAAACCAAGATGTAGAGCAGAGTGGCAACAATGATCATCCTGTATCGGCTGAGGAATGAGTCGGCGATGAAATCCCCTAGAAGCGGCCGAAGAGACGCCGTTCCGACCAAGCATTGACTGGGAACGGCATCTCAATGCTAAGAATATAGTAGTACCAGTATTTTAAAAAAAGAAATTAAAAGAAAAACAAAAATGAGTAGATGGTGATTTGTGTATGGTTGATTGGGAAATTGCGGAATTGGGATGGGTTTGTAGTGGACGACCAGTGGCCTTCTTGGTGCTGTAACTGTTGACAGTTGAGTTAGTGTCCTGAATAGAGGACCGTTCCACATTTCCTGAATGTGGTTTAATATGTATATTATATGTTGTGTGGTTGTTCCCATTAAATTCTCATTATTTATTATCATATTTTCCACATTGAACAATTTTGAAAGAGATACTGTGTTGCCCACTTTAACTGCACAATTTATAGGGTTTAATTAATAATACCACAAACGGATGATGGGTAATATGTCAAAAATATAGCACGGATTAAATTTAATTTAGCCTGAAAAATATGATATATAACACGAGTTAAATCTAATTTAACATGAAAAATATGATATATATATATATATATATATATATATATAGAGAGCACAATTTAAATCTAATTTACCATGCGGTAAGGAGCCCTGGAAATAGGGTTCATCAAAAAAAAAAAGTCTAATTTAGCATAACAAATATGATATAACACGGATTAAATCTAATTTAGCATAACAAAAATATGATATAGCACAGATTAAATCTAATTTAGCATGGTTTACCCTCAAAAAAAATTCTAATTTAGCATGGCAAAGATAATATAAGCACGGATAAAATATAATTTAGCCAAAAAAATATGATATATATATATAGCACGGATTAAAGACACACAAGAAAATATTGAACCACATTAAAAAAAACGAAAAAATATATTGGGCATGTATCACGTCATTCATTGCTCACATCCAAAACCAAACATAAAAATACATTGGATAAACACTAAAAATTTAATGAAAATATAGCATTTTTAATCAATAAAACAGCACATTGTAATATGTAATTAATTAATCAATTATATTTAATTAATACATTGGATAATCAATTATATCTAGCGGATCATAAAATGAACGAAAATATATTTTCTTGCATAGTATCCCAACAAATCCGGTCGAATTAATTAGAAAGATAATTAATCCAAATTACAAGAATTTAATAATAGCAACATTATTACTCCTAATTAATGTATAAAAATCAAACATAAATGTTAATGGGCATAAATCCACTGATCAACTTGAAAAAATATCATATTTTGACATGAATCCATATATTCAGGATATAAGGAATCAGGATATAAACTTAATCCAGTATATAAGTACTATGAATCCGGTTTCTGTAATGGCAAAACAATTGCCAGCAGGTGCAGACATCGCTAAAAATGATATGTAACCCTTTATAAAGTGATGTATAATCCTTATAAAATTATGTATAGATAGTAGTTTGTTTTTTTATTAGTTTTGGTTCATAACTTCCATCCATCACTTTTTTATACTCACACATCATTTCATATACACATACTCATTATTTTTGAATGTGCCAGCACCTACAGGCCGCCAGCACCCAAACGATTTCCAAGTACTATACTATGTAATACTACGATATTTTGGTACTTGGGAGTCAAACGGATGGACAGATTTATTTAACTCGTTGTAAAGTACTACATTGGTAAAATTAATATTAGAAGGCACGATTTATATTATGGCAATTTTTCTAGTATGATAGTACAATATAGATAGGAAAATCTCTCAAGTACCCGGAATACAACACCAAACATGTCATGTAATTGTCTGCCAATATATACACATTCATCAAATACTCCCTTTTCTTGCTGTATGAATATGATAATATGGAGTATAAGATTTTGCACAGTAAACATATGCAGCCATTGCAAGGGCACAAATCCCAGCCAGAACGCAATAGAAGTAATCCAGATGCGCTCCATTCAAATTGTTCGAGAACCAGCTCTCGCGCCCGTCTCCTCCGCCCGTCGCCTTCTCGACCACAGATATCAGCAAACTGCTCAACAAGTTCCCCGCGCCGAGTATACTAAGGTACAGAGCAAGTCCGACGCTCTTCAGCTCCCTCGGAATTTGATCGTAGAAAAACTCCTGCAGACCTACCAATGCGAACACATCAGCAACACCCATGAGCAGATGCTGAGGCACGAGCCACCATACGCTCATTGGCACCATTTCGGCTGCCTCATCATCAACGATTATCCCGTGTTTAGCTGCGGTAGCAAGGCGTTTCTTCTCGACAAGTGCTGCAATTACCATGGAGAAAAAGGAAAACAACATCCCTGTACCTATGCGTTGGAGCATTGATATCCCCGCGTGTTTCTTGGTCACGGATCTGGCAATTGGCACCAGAACAAGGTCGTATATAGGAACGAGGACAGCAATGGATACCCCTGTAAAGACCAGCAGTGCTGCTGCAGGGATTTGAAATCCACGGGCAATGTATCGGTCCATTGAAGCGCCTTGTTTGGTGAACAGAGTGGCCCCTTGTGAATTGACAAGACCGTATCCTAAGCAAGACAACCATATAGGAAGGAATCTGAGTATAACCTTCGCATCCTCAACATCGCGCGCACTGCATATGTTCTCATTCGAGCCATCGGGTGAAAGCAACGCTTTGTCGAGAAACCTGTAAGAAACAAACGAATCAAATTAAATAACAATACAATACATTTGAGGATGATGCAATCTAAGTGTTTAAGAGCTTATAACTTGAATTTGGTTTGGCATTGTTGAGATTCGACTTCAGTTGGGGGAGAGGCTCTCCAATTTCTAGCTGCGTTTATGAAAACCAAACCAATTCTTGCAAATGGATTCCTCTCGCCATTTTTGGAACGAAATCTGTACGTTCTTGAGCCGAGTAGGAAAATGAGTAGAGCCAAGAACATGACAATGCAGGGGATTGCAAAGCCAATACCCCAACTCATGTTATCCTCAATGTAGGTTAGGATCACCAGAGCAGCTAATATACCTCCTGATATCGAAAAATACCACCAATTGAAGAAAGAGCTCTTCGCCTTACGCTCCTTTTCGTCCTCCTCATCGAACTGATCGGCACCAAAGGCTTGTAAACAAGGCTTATGCCCTCCTTGTGCAAATGCAATTAGGTACAAAGAGGAAAAGAAGACAAACACTTCTAGCATACGAGGAGAGCAATCACCCAAATTAGTTTCATTGATTGTTCGCTTGCAGGACGACGAATTCGATGAATGAACAACAGCCGACAGAGACAAGCAACCGAGGCCCTGTTGTAACCCCAAGTTTCAACAATCTTAATAGAAAATTTACGTTTCTTGAATAGTACACAGTACTGATGGTTTAATTTGAAGAGACTGTCGTTGAAATTAAAATTACAACAATAGGTCTGGAAAATTCAACAATTTCAACTACTATTATTGAAACTTGTTTGAATTTGAACAGACGGTCAAGCACTTAGGCTGCAATTCATCAATGGACTGTTAATTTCGAAAAAAAAATTAATCTTCAATGAAATTTTTGAAAATTGAAGATAATCCAAACACAAGAATCAATTTGTGGCACTCACCAAGATGTAGATGAAAGCGGATATGATAACGGTGCGGTATGGCCCTAAAAAGGAATCGGCGATGAAAGCGCCGAGCAGCGGCAGAAGCATTGACGTTCCGTTCCAGGCGTTGACGTTCTCCGCCGCGGTCGCCGTCGACTGCCCCAACGGACCGGTCAAGTAGCTTATCAAGTTAGAACTTATTCCGGTGTAGGCGAACCTCTCCGCCACTTCAAAACCTACGAGAAAATCGAATACGGCTTCAATAATGTATAGGTCAATTAGAAATCAGTTACATGGCTATTCCTGTAATTGAAGTCGGAAGAGAAACAGAATACCCATGATGAAAGATGCCGATCTCCAGCCACCGGAGTTGGACCGCTTAGCGGGGACGCCGGCGCCCCGAACGGTGGGGTTTTCCAACAGCGGAGTTTCAGCTTCGGAGGATGCGCCGTCTCCGGTGATTGCAGCGATCGCCATTTCCTCCCTCAGTTGGTGGTGATCTACAGGCTACAGCTGCGACGCCGGTAGGAGACTGTGTAAGAATTAGTTATAGTACAGTACCTCCGTCCGTCTGTGAAATTGTGTGCGCGCATGAGAGCGTGAGCATGGATGCGTGGATGTGTTGAAGCGGTGCTCGGTTAGAACTGATTTGAGGTTGTGGTGTGGGTGGGTCCCACAAGTTTTTTTCTTTATTTTTGCTTATTTTTGCCAGAGCTACAGTACAAATCTCTATTTTTATAAGAGCTACAGTACAAATCTCTATTTTTACAGGATTGCTACATAACTTCAACCCAACCCTCCATTTTTGTAGGAAAAAGAATATTCCCTATTATTCTATTTCATATATTATTTTATATTACTTTTAAATTTACAAATAATACACAATATTTTACAATTTCAACATATTATATTCCACAAAAATATTCAAAATTATTATTTTTATTTTTAAAATTAAAATATTTAAAATATAATGTAAATAACAATTTTTAGTTTTTTTTTAAATTTAGCAATATTAAATAAATTTTATTAAAATTAAATCTAAATTATAGTTCAAAAATAATAAATAAGAGAAAAAAACAAAAGAAGGAAAAAAAAAGCTCCAGCAGGAGCTGCAGTATTCCGCTGATTTCAGCGGAATACTATTTCACCCTCTCAAGTCTCGAATGAGAGGGTGATGAGTCAGCATTTGCAGGGAGAACCCACCCTGCCTCCCACCCTGCATAAATGCCAAAATGCAGGGTGGGTTAGAGATGCTCTAAGTATGGAAATGGAGGACTACTGTGGCGAATGTAGGCGGGTAGAAGGGTCAGCTTGGGAAAAAAGTTCTTTGTTATATATATATATATATATAAATAATTAGTTTGTTAATGCAGTATGTGTTAATATATAAGTTGTTCTATTGATTGTATTGAAGAATTTATGTACCAGCTTGATTGGGAGTATATGTTTGAACATAATCATAATTTAATAGACCACTTATATTATTTTACTTTTAGTAATGCATATTAGCAATGTTGACGTTTAGTAAATGCTAAGAGCAAATGATAGTTGTTTACAGTATGTAAATAATAACGGGGAAATTATTGAACATTTTCTTGAAATAGTTAGTTTTTCGAATACTCACATTCTTTAAAATTCTCATAAAGCTTTTTTTGCCATTTAGTTTGAGCTTATATCGAGTATGAGTAGTGATGGAATTGGAAATAGGTTAGGCCGAGCTTTGATTTTAAAGACCTAAACCTACTTTAATTTTTTAAGGCCCGAGTCTAGTCTATACATTTGATAAGCCTACATTATAGGTCTAAACTGGCATATTTATATAAATAGGCAGCACTTTAAGTCTATGCCCTCTGGCTTACCCTGAAGTAGGCTAGATCGTAGGTGCTGCCGGGTAGTATGACCTATTCCCACATCTAAGTATGGGGCAAGATTATTATGAAGCTAATTATGTATATAAACGGTAGTTTAATTGTTTTATGTGGTGAAACCATGTTAAATGATTTAAGTTATGATTTTTTTTCCAAGAAATGTCAAGGCAATTGTAGATTTTTATCAAAAATTTGCATACCTCACTTTAAATCCTAGAATCGCCACTGACTGCAACCTTTTGATTTTTGGTATTGATATTTTGTTTGCCTTGCGATGCAATCTCTCCATCACATAGAACATCTTTCACATTACATATTACTCCATCACACGCAATATATTTCCCATCTAATATGCACAAAATATTCTTCTATCACCCAAAATATTTCTCCTTTCTCACATATTTGAAGTTTACACATATATATATATGGACACATACAGATATTTTCCTTTACTGGTTAAACACCAAGATTTCATGAAGCTTACACCAACATCATATGTCTACTAAAAAAACACACACATGATACTATATATCACTCAAAAAGTTGGACACGTACAATACATGCACCGCCTGGAGCCTCTTTTTATTTACCCTTAAACAGAAAAAACCAATGCGTGCGTGGTGTGTATGGAGGACTTGTTTCATCATTCATGTATCTTCCCGGAGTCTACAATTAAGGCAGCTTGTTTCATGTCTTCAAAAAAGAAAAACATATGTGATTTTCACTTGTTTTTGGTGAGTACAAGCTTAAAACAAAGCTTAAATAAATAAATAAATAAATAGAATGAATGAGAAGAGCTATTGCCGCATAAATGCATAATCAAGGGGAATGCCCAGCAGATAACTAAAGACAAAAAAAATACTCCTATAATGATAATAACAGTCGAAAGACTAAAGAGTCGTTAACCCAATCGACTACTGTCCAAAATAGGGGTGAAAACGAGCCGAGCTGAGCTCGGCTCGAGCTCGAAGCTCGACGAGTTTTAAAAAATTGAGCTCGGCTCGAGCTCGACATAAAAAAGCCGAATTTGAGCTCGGCTCGAGGTTCGAATAAAGCTCGAGTTTTTCTTCTTTTTTTTCTTTCTTTTGTTAACATTGACACTCAGATGTTAATAAATGTGTGTGGGGCCTCAAATCACACAAGTTATAAAGATGGATAAAGGGGATATTACCACTGGACCAAGTCCTCATTCCCAAACTAAGCTCGATATAAAATTATGAATAATTGTCAAATTATTAAATAATGAACTTAAAAACTTGAATGATTGAAGTTTAATAGATTTAATATATTAAACTATTCCTAGTTCCTACTTCTAACCATAAAAAAGAAAAAAGAAAAAAGAAAATTTATAGGAATAATAAATAGATTATACATTTACTATGTACTAATTGATATGTAAATATATATATATATATATACTATATTGAAGCCTATTATCGAGCTTTCGAGTATTGGTTAGCTCGGCTTGGGCTCATTAACATTCCGAGCCGATCTCGAATTCGAGCGAGCTTTGGTCGAATTTTGATCGAGTCGAGCCCGAATATTTTACGAGCCTATCAGTCTCATTTACACCCCTAGTCCAACCAATTGTTCATGTAGTAAGAAGAACGAGGATCTCAACCGTGGCAGCTGCAGAAACAACATCAAATACTGCCTTTCTTGTTATAAATGTAAGCACTAGTTAAAAATAATTAACACGTGGAAGGAAAAATTTAAAATAATAACAAAACATGGAATCACATCTGAGATTTTCGAAACACAGAATGAATATTATAATGTGGTGCATGAAAAACTGTCTTTCACAATGAAACACACAATAATAATAATCATGATTATTCTAGCAAAAAGATGACTCGTTGCAAATTGGAACCAACGTGGACTGCTTGCAAGATACCCTAACAACAATTAACGACTGGATGGTAATTAAAATTTACCAATTTTACATTTTACATCGACAACCAAATAATGATTCTATCAAACATTTATACATACACAACCTCAAATATGCATTGGGTATAATTATATACTCTCGTGACCACCATATAGAAGGCAGAGCGAGGAACATGCATGATTCCTGGTAGCTGCAGCAACAACATTAGATACTGGTTTTATTGTTATAAAAGTAAGCTCTTGCAAAGTAAGCAAATGCTGCCATTGTAACAGCATTCAAGGCTGCTAGAAGCCAATAGAAGTAGTCGATATGCGCTCGATTCAAGTTATTGGAGAACCAGCTATCCCGCCCCTCTCCACTGGTCGCCTTCTCGATCACAGATATCAGGAAACCGCTCAGGAAGCTCCCCACACCGAATATGCTGAGGTATAAAGCAAGACCTATGCTTTTTAGCTCGTTAGGAATTTGATCGTAGAAGAATTCTTGAAGCCCAACCATTGCGAATACATCAGAAATACCGAAGAGCAGATATTGAGGAGCCAGCCACCATATGCTCATTGGTATTATTTCTGTTGGTTTGTCCACCAGCCCATATTTGGCAGCGGTTGCAAGGCGATGCTTCTCCACAACTGCTGCAACTACCATGGAGAGAAACGATATGCATATGCCCATGCCAATCCGTTGGAGCATGGTTATGCCTGCAGGGTTCCTTGTTATAATTCTGGCAACTGGGACCAAAATAAGATCATATAGTGGAATGAAGCACATTATGGATATGGAGATAAGTGTCTGCAGCGAAGCAGCAGGGACTTGGAAGCCAGCTGTGATATGACGGTCCATTGTAGCTCCTTGTTTTGTGAACAGAGTTGACATTTGTGAAAAGGCGATTGCATATCCTAAGCTAGCAGACCACCATATAGGAACAAACCGGAGAATAACCTTGGCATCCTCAATATCGCGGATAGTACAGACATTTGTGTCGCCATCTTGGGAAAACAAAGCTTTGTCAAGAAACCTGTTATACAAGCCTATCAGCAAAGATGTGAAATTAAACATCATTTATTATAGTATTCCATATGATATGATACGAGTTAGTAACCTACTTAAATCTGGTACTTTCATCAGTATACATAGGTGTAGTTTGGACTTTCCAATTTCTTGCTGCTTTCAGAAAAACAAAACCAATTCGCGCAAATGGATTCCTCTCAACAGTGTTGATGCGAAACCGATAAATCCTAGACCCTAGTAAGAAAATAACTAATGCAAAACACATGATAATGCAGGGGATTCCGAAGCCAAGCTCCCAACTCAGATTTTCTTGAATGTAGGTCAAAACAGACAAGGCTACTAGCACACCCCCATTCATCGAAAAATACCACCAATTGAAGAACGAACTTTGAGCCTTACTCTCTTTTATGTCATTCTCATCGAACTGATCGGCTCCAAAGGCTTGCACACAAGGCTTACGCCCTCCCTCTGCAAACGCAACCAAGTACATAGACGAGAAGAAGAAAATAACTTGAAGCAAAGGGGGGGAACAATTTACATTATTTGCATCGACTGATTTGCAGTTATGGGAGCTCGATGAATGAAGCCCAGCAGATAAAGACAAGAACCCTAAACCCTGTTGTCAAATCACAGAATTCCGTTCACAGAAAGCCATTTGAATTGAGTATTTGAATGAGTAAACTAAATCACTAATTAAACAAGTACGAAGGTGCAGTCAGTTAAATTTCAAAGAACTTTTCAGAAATTGAATAAAATTATACGAACCAAGATGTAGATCAGAGAGGCGAGGATGATTGTACGGTAACGACCTAAATACGAGTCGGCGATGAAGGCGCCGAGCAGCGGCAGGAGCATCGACGCTCCACTCCAAGCATTGACGTTCTCCGCGGCGGTTGCCGTCGATTGATGCAGATGAAGCAATAATGGAATCATCAATTCAAAGAAATAATCTTTTCCGGCGTTGCTTGGACATACCTCAACCAATTCACGGTGGCTCTGTTCCAGGTCATGTAGTTGTTAATCGTAATCGTGAGGAAGCAGATTTGAGATTATTTAATGATTATTTTTCAACTAATCCACTGTATGATGAACAAACATTTCGACGAAGATTTCGATTATCTCGAAGTTTGTTTCTTAGAATTGTTGATGCAGTGAAAGATCATGATATATATTTTACACAAAGACGGGATGGTCTTGGGAGGCTTGGCTTGTCTACCTATCAAAAAGCAACTGCAGTTTTCCGGGTGCTAGCATATGGTGCACCAGCGGATTCCACTGACGAATACATAAAGATAGGTGAATCAACAACTATTGAATGTGTTAAAAGATTTTGTCGTGCAGTTGTAGAGATATTTTCAGAACGCTATCTCAGAGCCCCCAATGAAGCTGATATTGAACGATTGCTTCATATTGGTGAAAGCCGTGGTTTTCCTGGTATGTTGGGTAGTTTGGATTGTATGCATTGGGAGTGGAAAAATTGTCCAACTGCTTGGGCAGGGCAATATGCAGGGCGCAGTGGAAAACCATCTATAATTCTTGAAGCTGTGGCGGATTATGACCTTTGGATTTGGCATGCGTATTTTGGTATGCCGGGAACTAATAACGATATTAATGTTTTAAACTCATCGACATTGTTTAGAGATCTTACTTCGGGTGTTGCACCTCCCGCACGGTATAACATTCAAGGAAAACAATATGAAATGGGTTATTATTTAGCCGATGGTATTTATCCTAAATGGGCCACTCTTGTACAAACTATTAGTAACCCGCGTGGCCCGAAAAAAAAATTATTTGCACAAAGGCAAGAATCTTGCAGGAAAGATGTAGAGCGCGCATTTGGAGTTCTACAATCACGCTGGGCGATCGTGAAAGGACCAAGTCGTTATTGGCATAAAAATATTTTGCATGATATAATGTCTGCGTGCATTATCATGCATAATATGATAATAGAAGAAGAACGTGATATTAGCGCGCCAATAAGAGAGTATCAAGAGGCACCGCTCCCATCCGTTGAAAGGGCAACAAATCAAGATGAATATCATCAATTTCTCGAGCGATACACTCGAATCAGAAGCAGGGATGCACATTACGAACTACGTGATGCTTTGATTGAGCATATATGGGAACAATATAGTAACTCGGATGATTAATTATGTTGTATTATTGGATTTGCGTAATTAATGTTATGTGTTCTATCTATATTATATGATAAATGTTGTTTCGTAATATTACGAATTTATTTTATTAAAAGTATTTTTTTCATTAATTTATGTTATCAGATAATTAAAAATTACTAAATAAATTTAAATAACAATAATGATATAAAATAATAATTTAGAATATTATTGTGAAGTGGAATATGTAAAAATTATAAAATGTTGGGTGTTATTTGTAAATAAGAAAAGTAATATAAAATAATATATGAAATGGAATATGTGGGGAATATTCTTTGACCCTGCAAAAATGGAGGGTTGGGTTGGAGATGCAGTTACTGTAGCAGTCCTGCAAAAATAGAGATTTGTACTGTAGCTCCTGCAAAAATGGAGGGTGTGGTTGGAGATGGCCTAAGGGTCCTGTCAAGTAGCTAATTAAATTCGAACTAATTCCGAAGTACGCAAATCTCTCTGCCACTTCAACACCTACGTACACACAAAATTAAACATCACAAAGCTGAATTGATTTAATAAATTTCAAAATTAGGTATAAGAAATAAGAACAAAATACCTATGATGAAAGCAGCGGATTTCCAGGAACCGGATTTAGAGCGCTGAGCAGGGAGACCGTTGAAGGTAATGGCACCACGCACAACTTCGTCCAGTAGCGGAGCTTGAACTTCCGGTGCGCCGCCAACGGCGACTGCAGCTATCGCCATTCGTTCCAAATAGCACAGTTGATAGTTTTGAGTAGCTGAATCTGATGAGACCCAGATTTTATCACAGTAGTGGAATGTTGTTAATGTTTTATGATGGTTATAGTATAAATCAAAATATAACTAAATGAAATTTTATGGTGAACTTATTAATAAATACCTCCCACCCACATTTTCTTTCTTTTTAGTACATGTAGGGGTACCTAGTGTCATTTTCATGGAAGATAGAGATTATCAAATTGACAAATATGCTCCTGGTTAAGTTCAATACATTTGTTTTACTGGTTCGATACATTTTTTTCTTGATTTCAGTACTTTTATTGCTAAAGTTTAATATCTTTTCTGGATATTTGGTTATATTAACAGTTTTAGGGCCCGTTTGGATTGACTTTTAAAAAAAGCAGAAGCCAAAAGCAGAAGCAGAAGTGAAAGTCAAAAGCAGAAGCAGCTAACTTTTGTGTTTGGATGGAATGTTTAAAAAGCAGCTTTTTTCAATAGTGTGTTTGGATGTATAAAAGTGAAAAGTGCTTTTGAAATGTGTAAATTACCAAAAAGGATATGCTATTTATATATGATAGTATATATTTATAGTGTAATTTAAATAAATTAATAGGGGCATTTATGACTCTGCACACATTACTAGGTGCTTTTGGCTTCTGCTTTTCGGAGAAGCACCACCTGGGCTGCTTCTCCCAGAAGCACTTTTGCAGCTTTTCGAGGTGCTTTTGTTTTTCTAAAAAGCCAAAACAAACACTTTTTTTCCTTCAAAAGTGCTTTTGGCAGAAGCAAAAGCCAAAAGTACTTGGAAAAAAGCCAATCCAAACAGGCTCTTAATTTTTTAATAGGGGTTTTAATTAAGATTAACCATTATAATTAACTTGCTTTTATTTTCTTTCTTGGTCCAAGTCTCTTTCTAGTTTCTCAGTTTTCTGGCCTCTTGGTCAAGCCACAAGCTTACATCCATTAATTCTTCTATGAGATCTTTCCTGTTTAAGAGTTGTAGACATTCTATTTTTGATTTTAGTTGTATTCTAATAATTTCTTTTTTAATGCGATATCTTTCAATCGCAATTTTTTCCCTTTTACTAAAATCTCTTATTGTTTTATAAGTCATTTTTAATGTTGATTTTTTATATAAAAGTTCGTTTTAGAAGTGTTTAACTCCTCTATTTTTTGTTTTGAGGTCTGTTGATTGGTAACTTATAACTTCTTCATATCTGTGAACCGAATTTAAAATAGTTTTTACTTCTTCGTCGCGGTTTAACACATATATGAGTTCATGTGCGTCTTCTTCCTCTTTTTCTTTGTATTCTGTTAACCTTAAAATTGTATCATTAAGGTCTTTTATGTCTTTTTCAATTTTCCACATAGTTTCTCCAAGTTTTCCACATTCTGGACAAATATAAAAAAATATTTGTGCTTCCATTTTCAAATTAGTTATTTCTTGTTAAATGTTCTTGTAATTTTTTCCATATTTTTTCTTCAAGTTCACATGTTATAAAATGGTTTTCACATTTTTCTATATGGTTATCTCGTAGTTTTTCTAAAACCTTATAGATTCTTGTGTGCTTTTGATCAGAGTTGTTAAAATCGCGATCTTGATCGTAGGATCGCACGATCCTACGATCCTAACCATAAAAAACGATCCCGATCGCATTAGGATCGAAAATATGTTAGGATCGGTCTAGGATCGTAGGATCGCTATGCGATCCGATCCTAACCTCTATGGTTTTTTTTTTTTTTTTCGGGAGCAAAATTACTTATTGTTTCTCTATCTTTGTGGTTTTGTTTATGTTATTTTTTTGGTCAATTTTGTTTAATATATCTTTACAATGTTGAACCTAGAATTGTTGAGTTATGTATCAGTGTTTAACTTCCATTGTGTATCATTAATAAGCATGCTGTTAACTATCATATTCTTGTTCAAAATGGATCTAAAATATATATTTCTAATTCTAACTATCACCAGTTTAGTGAAATAATTAACAAATATTAATTTTTAAAAATATAAATAATAATTCCATAGGATCTTAAGATCCCGATTCGATCCTACGATCCCGATCTTGCAAAGACAAAAACGATCCTATATAGGATCCCGATCTTAACAACCTTGCTTTTGATAACTGTTTTCTAGAATTTCTATTTCATCTTTTAGAAATTCAACTTCTTTAGTCACTTTCCATTTTATAATATTTTCAAACATTCTTTGTTCCCTGCAAACCTCGTTTATTTGATTTCGTTTATTCATCAGTCTGATAAGCCAATTTTCACATTCTTGGCATAGAAAGTGTGTTTTCGGGTAAGGTACAATAACAAATTTTGTTTCTGTGTTTTTAAAAGTTTCTGTTTTAAACAAATCTGTTTTAGGGTTTTCAGCAGGTTTAGCCATATTTGCCATTTGTTTTCATAAAAGATATTATTTTAAAAAGTTTTAAAACACTGATTTTCTGTACGCGAAAAATTTATATGTCGTGATGTTTTACTAGATACTTGTCATCTCCTATTATTCTCTTGGTCGTGTTAATTTTTTGATTATGTGTCATGGGTCCGATTGTCCTTTGTTATGGAAATATCATTATAAACATTAAGTCTGTAATCCTCTTATTACTTTTACTGATGAGACATTTTTCTGGGCCTGTTTCTGGTTTCAAATTCCAATTAGCATTATCCAGACCTAGATCTGAAATGTAAGCAGGGGGTCTAAGGGGCAAATCAAAAGGAACAACAGTAACAAAACGTCATCATGTTTAACAAACATCCCTGAATTGTGGTTCCCCTAACGAGTCTTTCTTACAGCTTTTATGGGATAGAGCCTTTTAAAGTTTTATCTTACTCCCCTAATGGCATATCTCATCAATTAAGTTTTAAAAGGTCACATATTTATGTTTATAACATTATCATCCATAGAACAATCATACCATAACATAAATCATAAACTAACCCATACCTTGAGAGAGGAGAGGCTTTCCCGTTCAGACGGGCCCCTGTATTTCAGAAAGTAAAGAAAAGAGGAAGCAATCCACACCGGGTCTTTCTTTACAAACTGAAATTTTATTACTGAAAGGGTTGGGAATACAAGAGAACTAGAAAGAGAAAGAGCTTTGGAGAGTAGCAAGAGTGCAGTCTCAAAAACCTTAAGAGAGAGAGAGAGAGAGAGAGAGAGAGAGAGAGAGAGAGCAAAGTGAGTGTGTGTTTTACAAGTGAAGGCAATCCCTCTATTTATAGGAGGAAATGTTATCTAAGCAATCCACAACACCCAATAAAAACGTGCCAAGTGGCAAAGCTATCCGATAAGGTTCGGATGAAAATAATTCAAACAAGTAGTACAATAATGAAATAAAGAGGGTCCCAGTGCCCACTTCACACGGTTTTCCAAGAGTCACATGGCTCTTGTCTGCTTTTTGGTTTTATCCGCCTTGGATATCTTCTTTCACATGGTTGGTAGTGCTTTTGGCTACACTAGCATTATTGTTTTCTTCCTAACTTTTTCTTTTTTGAATTCTTCCCTTCACATGCTGGTATTCATTGTGAATTCTAGCTCATTTTTGCGTGGCTCAATTAGTATTCTTCATCATTGTGGGGACCGCCACTTTGTTTTTCTGATTCTTTATAATTTTATTGGCCTGGTATCTTGCTTCATTTTTCCTTAGTGCTACCAGTGCACCATATCTTCCATTTTTCTTGGCTGTCATTGCTTCAGCAAAAGTAGGTCTCAGTTGAATTTCCAGCTCATGAAGAATATCTTCTTCACTGGGGTTTTTAGTTTTTCCAGTCTGTACTGGACTCATAGTTTTTGGCAAACTACCAGTCATAACCAGAATTAATGTGCTTTTACCATCTACCAGACTAGATGGGCTTAGTTCATCTTTTTGGTCCTCAAAGACCTCAGGGTTAGAACCTCCCTGGTTTGGTTCAGTATTATCTGAACTTATGCTTTTTAGCAAAGCATCAGCTATCAACGGACTTGACTCGTCGTTACCGTCTGCCGTTTGAGACGGACTAGATTCAAACTTTTGATCCTTTAAGATCTCATGAGTTGAATCTTCCTGGTTTTGCTGCATCCAGGCTTTTGCCAATTCTACTGCAATCATAGAAATGGTGGGTTTGGGTTCTGGACCATAGACTGGTTTTTCTTCTGACTTTAGCATTTTCAGTGTAAGGGACACAATTTTCGAGGTCAATTTTTCATTTTGGTTTTGAAGGATTTCAATTTTCTTGGTGAATTTTTCAATCCGGGCCTCTGCTTCAAGGGTTTTCATTTTTTGGTTTTCAAAATTCTGTAACCATTCAGCCTTTTGGGCTTCATACTTACAGACTTCTTTGGCCATCTTTTCACAATGGTCACAAAACACAATGTGGGTTTTTGAAGAATGTCCAATTGAATATTGGACTGGGCCTATAGGATTTTGGGTTTTTGGTCTCAAACCATCAACAATGTTTTTCAAATTTGGGCTTACAAAGAAATCTGAACCCAATGTGGTTTTTGCAAATTGAATTGCAGACATTATATCATAAAATCCTTTATGAAGAGGTTTTTCATTGTCCTCATTAAGGGGTAAAATATCATTTTTATCATAAATCCCTTTTTTATAGCCTTCAAAGACTACATAATATAAAAACGGTTTTATGTTGTTGAATTTCTGGAAATACATGCTTAGAGCAGAGAGACAAGTAACAATATACATGTTGTTGTTTTTGTCGAAGGATGCTCTTCAGATGTTATCACAAAGGCAGATCTGTTCCTCTGTGTAGTTTAACCCTGTAATAGATCTGTACTTCATGTTATCAAATAAAATTAATTCTACATTATTACCAGTTTCTGCTCTTCTGCCAAAGCAGATTTTCACTCCTTTTTCTGGGAGTTTATCTTTTTTCTTTCCTTCTGGAAGGCTGGTTTTAGAAGGGATTGTGTAATATCCCTCTGGGGTTTTTACCATCCCTGTGGTTTTTACTCCATTTTCATTGCTGGTTTCCAGAGAGCATTTTGGGAGTTTTCTGCCATTCCTGTAACAATATTATTCAACTCTCAATATTCTAGTCCTCCATATAAAATTGATCCATTTTAATTTATATTTTTCCTCATAATTTTCATCATAATCATCAATTGATTCATTTTTAAATTCAGTATCATATAATGGTTTTTCTCTTTCTTTTATCAGAATTCTGGATAATATATCAGCAATTTTGTTATCTTCTCCTTTAATATGTTCAAATTTTATTTTGTAGCCTTTTTGACTAATAGCATCTGTAACATTCAACCACCTTCTCCTAGACATTGTTCTTTTTTCTTGGAGTTGGCTATGAAATTTTACTATGGCTTCACAATCTGTCCTAACTGTGAATCCTGGTTTTCCTGTTAGAAATAGTTCGAATTTATCGAGTGCATATTTTATTGTCAATAGTTCTGCATCAATTGAGGAAAGGTTACCTTTTTCTCTGTATTTTCCTGATGCATACTGGCAAATTTCTTCTTTACTTTTAGGTGAGTAAACATCCTTTTTTCTCAAAAGGATAGCTTCCCATCCTTCATGTGATCCATCAGTTTGCACAATAAGATAGTCAACTATCTTCTGGCAAGACCAATTCTGGAAGTGTTTTTAATGCTTCGTTAATTTTTTGAACATTTTTATATCTTCTTGGTTAAAATACCTTTGACCATTTTTTTCCAGTTTATTATATAATGATCCTGTTAATGAGGATAAGTTTTTAATGTATGGTCTAGCATAATTAACCAATCCCAGAAATTGTTGTGATAGTTTTGTATCTTCCATTTTATCAGAAAATTCAATAGCCTTTTTAGCAATATGATCTTGGAGTTTTATTTTTCCTTTTCCAATTTCTGCCCCAATGAATGCTATTTTAGTTTTATTAATTTCCATCTTTTTCTCTGAGATGATTATTCCATGTTTTTCAAATAACCTAAACACTGTGTCGAGATGACTCATATGTTCAGTACTATTTTTTAAAAATATTTTATCCATTTTTTGTTGAAATATAGCTGGTGCATTCTGTAGTCCAAATGGCATTACTAACCATTCAAATAAACCTTCTGGACATGTGAATGCAGTCCATTCGACTGATTCAGGATGCATTTTTACTTCCTAAAATCATGACTTACAATCAAATTTGCTATACACTTTTGAGTCTTGAATCCTATTTATTAAGACAGTTTTATCTGGTATATTGTAAGCAAAATCTTTTGTATTGTCATTAAGTCTTTTATAATTAATTACCATTCTTGATTTTCCTGTTTTCTTACAATAAAAGCTGCAGACCTATGTCTGGAGTTTGATTCTCTAATTACTTTTAAATATTTTAATTCATCAATATGCATTTTGAAATATGTTATATCCAGATTTGTAGGATTTATTTCTGCAGTTGAGATTCTCAATTCTGGATTTATTATTTCAAGCTTACATATTGTTCCATCATTTTCCCAATATTTCTGGATGTTATCTCCAATAATTTGGGATTTTTCTAACCTCTCAATCCATTTTGTTATGGTTTCTTCAGGCTTAAATCTAGTTATATTTATTAATTCTTTTAGTTTTGGAGTTTCAGGAATATTTTCTTCTTCAACCTCTGTAATTTATATATTTTCTTTACAAGTTTGTTTACATACTCCTTTTATTTTGCATTTACAATTTTCAATATTTTTTTCTTTTAAAAGTTTTTTATTTTTTGTTTTTGTATTAGTAGGGGCTCCACCACGCTTCTCTCGCAACTCTGATGTTGTTAAAAGCTTGGTTCCCGCATTATTAATACTAGGTGCAAACATTGCCAAAGTTGCTTTTTCAACAATTTCTATATAATCTTTTGTAATAAATAATCCCCCATTATTTTGTAAGAAGAATTGTAATCATAAGATTACATCTGCATTTATTACTAATTCTTTTATATATGAATTATCAGGAACTCCATAGGGTTCGGATATTCCACAATTGGTTTCAAAGAATATCTGTCCTCCTGAAATAGGTTGTTTTGTTGTGTATGAGATTCTTCCATCCATTAATTCTGATTTAATGGTTTTGCTAAGTTTTTCTGTAGATGTTCTGGGATAAGTTTTTATTTATTATTATTCTAGTACATCCTGTATCGATTATCGCATTAGTCCGGAATACCAATTCCCTTAATTTAAAGATTATTGTTACTCTTAGTGTAGTTAATGATGAAAGATCTTGGCACACATGTATGTACTCAGTGTTTTGTGCTAACATGTACTATGTACTAGGGTTTTGTTCATTATTAGATTCTTCTTTAGGAACTTGCTTTCCTTTATTTCCCATATTTTTAGGACTTAGCATATTGTATTCTTCTAGGATTTCTTCTATATTTTCAATTCTAGTTTTCAATTCGTTAGGATTCATCATACATTGTAAATCAAAAAGTTTTCTTTCTATTATATCTATTCTTTTTGTGATAAATGTATAATTATCATCAATTTTTGTTATTCGCATTTCTTCGGGAAGTTTAATTTTATAATACTTTATCAAGCATATTTGGCATATTCTACGTGATATATTGTACATTTACTTTGAGTTTCCTTGATGGATAATAAGAACATTTTATACAAGGTGTAGAATCTGTGCCTACCCTAAAAAGCCAACTATGATTTTCGCATTCATTAATTTCTTTCATCATATATTCAGTTTCATATGGCATCATATATTCTTTATATGTAATACCATTGTATGAATTTTCATTTGCAAGCATATTTATCATTTCATAGGGATCATTATCCCATTGCTCCTCCATAACTTTTCTTCTACTGTTACTATACTATATATTGTTTCAGTCTCAGAAACATCTAAGTCTACATCCAATATATCTTGTTGTATACATTCTGTAAGAATTGCTTCTCTAGAATGTTGGTTTTTTCTTTTAGGACATGCTGCTGCCAAATGGCTTTCATCACCAGATGTGAAACAAGCAAGTTTCTTTGTATAATTTCTATTAGGATTATATTTTCTGACGTGATGTTTTTGTTTTAAGAAAGGTCTTCTGCTATTTGATTGTTTTATAAAATACTTCTTTCTTGTCATGAAT
Source organism: Hygrophila difformis (assembly GCA_030278955.1). Lineage (NCBI taxonomy): Eukaryota > Viridiplantae > Streptophyta > Magnoliopsida > Lamiales > Acanthaceae > Hygrophila > Hygrophila difformis. The sequence continues at coordinate 11,951,815 of JAOANR010000010.1, read as the reverse complement.
TTAGGTTTTTCTTTAATAGTTCAGGTCTACCATAATGTTGAGGAGTGTATATATTTTTACAGAATGAGTAATCAGTTTTCTTAAGTTATTTTTGTGCAATTATATTTGTACACTTATCTTTTAATACTTTCATCACATGGACAGCCCTAATGCTAATTGTCCATTGTTGAGGATTATTTTTAACCATTTCATTCCATTTATCTTGAATTTCTTGACCTATTGGTCTTGGTATTTTCATAAATAGTTTTTCTCCTAACTCTTGATTAAAGGCTCCTCCTGCTAAGCCTGTATAATAGACATATTCATTTAGAAAGTCCCTTGTTCTATACAAGTCTTCTAAATGCATTTGGTCTAGATGGATCAGGGCATCCATTTGTGTTGTTATATGTCCACAATTACCATATTCACCTGTTATCAAACTTGATATTTTATTTATAAAGTTATAAGGATTTGGTCATCTTTGTATTAAGTCTATGTAATCCATTGGATAGTCTCTTTTAAATACTTCCCACAATGACTGCGCGAATTCTCCTAAATAAGTTTCAAGATATCCATACATTGATTCAGCTGTATCATTATAATCATTTTTGTTTTTGATGTAATCAGCCATAACTATATTTTTCTATTTTGCAATTACTGAGCCCCATTCTTGAGGGATTACATTTGTCACTTCTAATATTGCTGGATTATGATAATATCCTCTTTCTAAAGGTTGCCTAATTCCTCTAGGTTTTGTTATCGTTCCAGGTTGCGTTCTTCCATAAGGATATTCTGGATGAACATGTGTTATTGAGTGTCTAGAGTTATTTCCAGTATAATTAGTTCCAGGTCTCCACTCAGTTCCTCTTTGGTATGAGGCAAATGGAGTTCCAGGGACTCTTGTTATACTGTCTCCTGTGTTTTTCATGACAATATCTTGATTCATGAATTCCTTAGATGTTTTATTTATTTTTTCAGAATGTAAGGACATATGGTCTCCCACATATTGTTCCATTAATGTGTTTTCAGAAATTTGTCCTTCTTCTGGTGAGTTTTCTTTTAAGAACAAGTGGGCTTCGATGTCTGCTTGTTGTTCTTCTTTTATTTATATTTTTTGTAATCTTTTTTGTACTTCTTTCTCAATAATCTCTTCTAAATTATTCTTCCATTCTTTATTTTTTTCTTTTCATTTTATCCTTTAATTGTTGTTTTTGTTCATTTAGTTTTGATATTTCTCTTATCATTTCTTCATAATTTTCTATCCAATTTTCAAAGTACCCATTATGTTTTGGACATTCTACTAAATGGATCATATGTTTTAATTTATTAGAATGTCTTTTATCAAGATCAATTTTACAATCTTGACAATTGTGAGGTAACATTCCTTTATTTTTAAATTTTTTAGTGAAGGCAGAATGCACATGTTGTGAGAAAACTCTTTCATACCTATCATGGTATTCTCTTTTATTTAGAATTTTTCATTTTTTAAAGTTTTCAAATTTTCTTGTCTTTAAACAAATATATTGTATGTCTTTAGCAATTCTTTCTACTTCATCATCACTAGGGTGGAATATATATTTTCCTTCATATTCTACTTAATTATTTGTTACTGGTTTTTCTACAATAAATCTTTTCATTTGTTTATTCATTTTCTTGACCTTCTTCTTCTGAAAATCTATTGGTCGTTTTGCAGTTTTATAATCATTAAATCTTACTGATGTTTCTCCTCTGGAGTTAATGAAGTAATTTACATTTTTTGGAGTTAAATTTTTAATATTTGGTTTTTCAAAGAATTTTGATAGATCTCAATTTTCCCCAGCATTTTCTTCTGATGATATCTCAGTTGGTCCTATCATTTTTACCTCTTCGCTTCCTATGATACTTACCACAGTTTCAATTTTTATTTTATGCCTGATTTGACCATTATTTGTGATTCTTCCTAAGAAGCCTACACATATCATTAGGTTATGACCAGTCTCCATTTCTTCATATCCTACAGTTTGAATTCCTGTTTGGATATGTCTCATAAAATCTGTTATTTGTATCATATAATCTGGTGCCAAATAACATACTCCCACTAGGGTTCATATCAATTTCCATTAATCCTATGATAGCTTGGGTTGGATTAGTCCACCTTGTATCTAGAACAGTCATTAGGACTTTAGTTCCTAGATTTTTTCTAGTTAGACCTTTTACTCCTATGGAGATTCATCCCATATGCATGTATTTTTGTCCTTGTCTTTGAAGCCTGATTGTTTCATTATTGCTTATTAATTTTATTAATTTTTTGTCATCTTTTAGACGACTTATTGGTTTTGTATAATGATATTTGTAATAACCTGTGTTCCAGTGAAGGAATCTTTGGTCATACAATAACCTTGGTTCCAATTGGATTAATGTTCTTTTCTTGAAGTTTTCAAATTCAATATCAGGGTCAATTATATCTTCAATTATTGTTGGCCCTTCTTCAAGTTTGGTTTTTTCTCTAAACATTCTGTCTATTAAAGTTTTTCCAAAGTTTGAATTTTCAATTCTTTGAGAATTATTTCTTTCTACTAAACTGTTTTTGGATTCATTGGTATGAGATTACATAAGCAACACCCATGAGCAGATGAGGCACGAGCCACCATACGCTCATTGGCACCATTTCGGCTGGCTCACTGTTATCGCACAAATTCGGATAACAACAAATAGTAAGCCTTTTACAGGCTAAGACGATAGAATTTGAATAAAAACTCTTTCGTTGGATTGCGCCTTCAAAAAAGTTTTAGAACAATGAACAGGAAACAAGTCCCTTGCCCACTGTCGATTACAAAGAACTATTATCTAACAACTATGAACTACAGACTACAACTACGCTAAAACTAGGATAAAATAAAAGAGCAGATTTGCTGTGTCGTCTTTTTTCCCTCGTCTGCTGAGTTGCTTCATATTTATAGGCCATCCAGTAACCGTTCTTCGCGAACTGCCTTGATCGTGCTTCTGGTAACCGCTTGACATCGTTGAGACTACGATAATACGGTTCTGCTTCTCTCTGTGGTCCAGTCGTTCCTGGCTGGGGCGACCAACATGTCTAATTGGTTGACTATCTCATGGTCTTGGCTAACGGGAGATATGTGGTTGTCCCTTTGGTCTTGGCCTGACGGGCAGATAGGTGACTGTCCCTTTGGCCTGACGGGCGGATAGGTGACTGTCCCTTTGGCCTGATGGGCGGATAGACGACCGTCTCTTTGGTCCTGGCCTGACGGGCAGATAGGTGACTGTCCCTTTGGCCTGACGGGAGGATAGGTGACTGTCCTCTGGCCTGATGGGCGGATAGGTGACTGTCCCTTTGGCCTGATGGGCGGATAGACGACCGTCCCTTTGGTCCTGGCCTGACGGGCGGATAGGTGACTGTCCCTTTGGCCTGATGGGCGGATAGGCGACTGTCCCTTTGGTCCTGGCGGGCGGATAGGTCACTATCCCTTTGGCCTGATGGGCGAATAGGTGACTGTCCCTTTGGCCTGATGGGCAGATAGGTGACTGTCCCTTTGGTCCTGATGACGAATAGGTGACTGTCCCTTTGGCCTGATGAGCGGATAGGTGACTGTCCCTTTGGCCTGATGGGCGGATAGGTGACTGTCCATTTGGTCTGATGGGCGAATAGGTGACTGTCCCTTTGGCCTGATTGGCGGATAGGTGACTGTCTCTTTGGTCCTGGCCTAATGGGCAGATAGGTTTAATTGATATATTTATTTTATTTTATTATTATTATTATTATTATTATTATTATTATATTTTATTTTTTTGTGATAACATTGGCCCCCCTATTCAAACATTCAAGAGTTATACGTAAACTCTTTGGATGTTTTGAATAATCTTGTTAAGCAATTTTGGGATCCACTATATCATTTTCCATTATTTTAGGCTCGAGATTTTGGAAAAACCCTAAGCCTCCTTATAAACACCGATTTTCAAAATAGAGATTTTTCCTTCTTCTTCTCCTTCCTCTTGTTTTTTCGCGTCGCTCCTTTCATCGGTTCTCACATTCGAACACCAATTTCCACATCTGCCGACCGGACGCCGTCGTCCCTCGTCAGTTTCCGCCATCCCCTGCCAGGTAAATTTTCTGTCTCTTTATGGCGTTTCAATAACCGTAAAATATCGTAAATTGTCTCTCGAATGTATGACTCCCCGTAGGCTTGATTTGGATTTACAATTAATCTGTACTGTCTCGCCATTGCAATTTCTTGTTCTCAGAAATTTTCTCGCCATTGCATACCGTAAAAAGAGATTTTCTCGCCATCGTAATTTGTATCTGACTGGTTCTCAAATATCAAGATTTTTTTTTTTGCCATACGGACGGCAAAAAATTCTTGCGATACTAGTGGCGGAATAATGGGCATCCACTACGAAAAAACTCACCAACTCCAAATTCTTTGCGATCAGAATTTGGATTATGCCATACCGCCACTAATATTCAAAACTAATGATGGCAAATCTGAGATGCTTTGTTCTCAGAATCAGGCGGTGGTCATCCATTCAGAACTTGGATTATTATTATTATTTCTTTTGTGATAACATTGGCCTGATGGACACTAGCATCTCACAAGAACAACTAGACTTACTTTGCGGTGGTCATCCATTCAGGCGGTGGTCATCCACTAATATATATATATATATATTTTTTTTCTGTGATAGCATTGGCCTGATGGACACTAAATTGTTATGAGATTCTAGTGGCGGTGGAGTGCAGAGAAATTGGAGACTTTCTTTGGCTTAAATAATTATTTCCCTTGAAACCATTTTGAAATCTTCACTTGGCTGCTTAATTAGTTCAACCACTGGAATATTTAGTCATTGCCATTGTCAATCATTGCCAACTTTAGTAAAGGACCCGTAGACTGTAAATTATAAATCAATCCAATTCATTGATTGATATGTTTCATGAGAGAAGTAGCACAAATTAGAGTCAAACCCTGGCGATTTACTTATTTATAAATCTTCTCAAATGCACCTCCAGTGTACTATCCAGGATACCATCACAATGCCAGGGACCATTCTAGACTATTTTATTTCTCAAAGTGCAGTTTTATTTACTATTTTATAGGTACTAGCATACGTAGGTGCTGCCCATGGTCCAAACACATTAGAGTGCAATCAACTGGCAACTTGGCAATGGAGAATTAGTAGTGGGCTGTTTATATTGTTTATGCACGTCTTTGATGCTATTTTGCTTAGAAAGTAGAGTGCAATTTAGTCAACTGTTTAGAAAAGATATGTGAAACCACATCAGAGAGCTTTTTTTTCTTCTTTTTTTTTTTGTTTTTAGCTCAATTTGGCTTCAATATTTTCGTTCTAAGCAGAACTAAGCTCTTGCCAAAGCTGAATTTTTCAATCTATACTGTCTTCAGGCATTTGCTTAGTCTCATTATAGCATCCTATAGACTGAAAGCCACCTCTTCTTTCTCTTTTTTGGCCGCCCATGATAAATTTTGAACATTTGCTTTGTTCTTGTGAGTAAACTTTTACCATGTGCTTCTATTATATTTTTCATATAATTAGAATATTCAGGCATTGTTTACTTGATAGATAATATGTTATATTCAATGATAATATTTTGAAGCTAATCAATTCATAACTTGGTCGACCTCTAAATAGGTATGGCTGGCATCACTACTTCATCCGATCCAATATTTCCATTTGGGATCAATGTGGCGCCACAAAGGTCCGCCACAGAATTGTCATTATCGGGCAACACTCTTCCTGACCCAATTCTCCAGTGTTCAGGCTCTACCGTGCAGGTTCTCCGACCATTTTTCCTTACCCCTGCTGATGCTGGAGACGCACCTGGCTGTTTGTTGGGTCATGGGAAAAACATCTTGGCTCACTACGAGGGACTTAAATTGGATTGTTTGAGGGTACGGATTCGATCTATGCCTCCTCTCCCTGATATGTACATTGATTGGTACAATAGAATTCGTCCATTTAAGGAAGAACATTGGCGTAAGTATGGTATTGACCAAGCCATTAAATCCTCCACACTACCCTTTGAGGCTAGGGAAGGGTTTTTGGCCACTATGATGTGCTTTTGGGATTCGTCAGTGAACGGCTTCCTATTTCCCCATGGCATGATGAGCCCTACTTTATTGGACGTAGCCTTGCTTGCCCGTCTTCCTATTGCTGGGCAGGACGTTGCCACTATCCGTGATGCCCCATCCTATAACATCCAATATCAGAAAGGGACGGCCATTTCATACGAATCATTTATCAGCAGTAACCGAGGCGAGGATGATTCGCCAGTTACCCCAGAGGAGCATGCGGCTTTTCTCTTATGTTGGTTGAATAGATACATCTTTTGTGCTGGTAACAAATATATCCTCCTTCATCATATGGACTTGGCTTGCTTGTTGGCTGCAGGGGGTCGAGTAGCATTGGGTACCATGTTCTTGGCAGATCTGTATAGAGGTATCAACAAATTCACTGAAAAGATTCGAACTGGTACTGCTCCCTCGTCCAGTATTAACGGTCCCATTTGGTTTTTGGAAATTTGGTTCAGACTGTATTTCTCTATCGGGATGCCATATGGGCAACGGGTGGAATTTCCTATGACTTCCACAGTTCTTCCTATAGCTAATGTGATAGCCTCCACCTCCCAATCCAATTCATTGATTGATTTGGTTCGTGATGTTTTGTCTCGGGCCCGTAGTGACGATGCTTTTTTCCCGTATCAGCGCCACATGCATTTGGCGTCCTATCTCTTATGGAAGGATCCAACCTTACCGTTCCCTTTCGATGATGACTCATTCACCAGAGATGATACGATCTCCTGGGATTCCATCACCCGACCTCGACATCTCTTGGCCAGTAAGCTTTTGCTCAAAAAGAAGGTTTGGATTACATCAGAGCCTTACATGCCACACTGTTTCGCCCGTCAGATGGGATGCTGTCAGGGCATCCCTAATGATCTTACCTTAGCCGGTCTATCCCCTCAGAAGAACACTAGGGGTCTCATCATTGTTGGGCATGGGGCTTCTTATGCAGCCAAAATTCAATCTTACTTGGGTCATAGATCTATACTCCCTTTCAAATTACAGGCATGTTCTCTCAGGACAGTCCCCACCTGGTGGTCTACTTTCTGGAGTAAGTATGGTCATTCTGTTGATTATTACCTCAAGTTCTTGGGTACTGATACAGAAACGGTGCCAAAGAGTAGTAAGTCTAAAGCTTCTATCATTGTTACACCGCCTGGGAGTCCAACGAACACTGGGAGCCCTAGACTGCTTCGATCTTCCAAGAAGCGAAAAAACCCTGAGAATACCCAGCCGTCTTCTTCCAAAAGCAAAGGTGTCGGCTCCAATACAGATCCAGTTATCTTCTCAGGTAAATGCACTAAACGACGAATTGTTTTAAGTTTGCTCATGTTTACTAGCTAACTTCTACATTTTTTCTTACAGGTAGGTACCTCCCTAGACCTTCTAGTGGTCCTCTTACTTGGCCTCCCTTAGGCTCTACTCCTTCTACTCAACAGGTCAGTACACCTTATTTCCCACGCTAGGCATATACATATATTTATATATCATCTTTTTTTTTTTTTTTGTTGTTTCTCAAGGTGGATCAACAGGCATCTGCAGATCAAACTCCCATCCATGATTCAGTCGCCTCAGGCTCGGAGACCCTTCCTACTCGACAGGTCAGTACACCTAGTTTCTCACGCTAGATATATATATACATGTCTATATCATTTTTTCGTTTCTCAATGTGGATCAACAGGCATCTGATCAACCTTCCATCCATGATTCAGTCGCCTCAGGCTCGGAGACTCTTCCTACTCGACAGGTCAGTACACTTGGTTTCTCACGCTAGATATATATATACATGTACATACCTTTTTTCCGTTTCTCAATGTGGATCAACAGGCATCTGCAAGTCAATCTCCCGCCCATGATTCGGCCGCTTCAGGCTCGGAAACTTCTTCAGATGATGACGTATAGCCTTTGCTTTATCAATATTTGGATATCAACGATGTATGTACCTTTATTTTCTTCCATTAACTATTTTCATGTTCCCAGGCCACTTCAGAGGGTTCTGAATGCCCGGCTTCCTCCGACTCAGAGCTAGAGGTATGCTTACTTCATATCGAAGACTTCATCCACCATTATTGTTGGTTTATATCAGTCTGTACATTTACTATTCCTACAGGATGAATCCCATGTTGTCGAGACGGAACGCAGGCTGAAACGCAAGCATGATACTTCATCAGTTGGTCGATCTCGACTTGGATCTAGTTTGGATGGCCAAGCGACTGGCTCACCAATAAGAGATGTTTCCCCTCCCAACTCGGTACGCCTGCCTTATCATATATATATTTTTATGCATGTATTTTAAGCATATATATAATTTTTTGTTTTGGGTAAGTAATTAGCCCTTTTGTTGCAGGCTGAGTTGAGGGAGATAGAGCAAAAATCCAAGCATGACCATGACCAAGTAGTAGGTCCAGCTATGAAGGAAAGAAGGTCTAAGAACAAAAATGACCGAGTGGTAAATCCAGTGGTGGACGCTCAACTTGGCCACCAAAGAAGTATTTCTCTATCTAATCCAAGCATCCCTTCCCCTCACTCGGCTGTTGTGCTTATGGCTGATGCCGGGACGACGTTGGAGACGGGCAACAATTCACTATCACTGGACATGTCCAATCCTGTTGCCAAGGTTGGCAATGATTCAGTGTCGCGGGTCGTATCTGACGCTCCCATCACACCGGTATACATCCATATGTATATATTATTTATTTTTTATGCTTGGAAGCCAAGTTTTAACATATTTCGTGTTCATCATTTGTAGGTGGTTTCTGCCGACACTGGTTCGATTGATGCTTCTCAAACAACCAATAGGGCTATTGGAGCTGTCACTTCCACTACTCCCTTGCCCATGGGCAATATCCCTGTTTTGCCACCTGCTACTATGGCTCAGGCTAATCCTCCCATAGGAGTAGAATTGACCAGCCAGGTAGGCAACTTTCATTTACGTTTATACAAGACAATCTGAATTCAACTAGATCTCAACATCATCCTTGTGATACAGCCCCCCACTCACGCTCCGGGTCCCATAGATAATACTCCTTCAGTTGTCACAACCAATGTAAGCTCGAAAATCCAGGTAGTGACCGCCTTCCCTTTATTTTTCACTAATTGGTTGGCTCATGGAGTATGTTGATCACTATCACTGTATGATGTATGTAGGATGCTTCTCGGCGGCGGCCTCCTAGCTTGTCCGAGCTTATTGAGCATGTGACTGGGACGTCAGTAGGTGAAGTGACATATGACGATTTTTGTCAGGTGGAGATGGCACTGTCAGACTATTTAGTACCGGGCGTGATGGCTGGTAACAAGATCAACTTGGTCGAAGGAGTCATGCGAGATATCGCTCATCTTCGTGTAGTGGTGCCTCCGATCGCGGCGGAGTGTGACAGGGTGGACACTTTGGCTCCCCCTTCTCATCTTGCCACTTTGAAGAACGAACTTCAGGCCTCGACTTCTCGTGTCCAGGCGTTGCGCCTTCAAGAAGCAGCAGTGGGAGAAAAGATTCAACAGAAAAAGAAGGAATTGGAATTGTTGGAGGCTGAACAACAAGGGATTGTCGGGCAACGCCAGGAGGAAGAAGGAAAATCTACCATGTTAGCTGACAGTCTGGCCACTGAAGACAGGAGGTTTAAATCTATCAAAAAAACTTGTCAAGCCTCGGCATGGGAAAACATGGAAAGTCTTTCCAAGATATGGGATGATGTCATCGAGACCTTGAGGTCCTTGCCCCGATAGGCACTTTTTCCTTTGGTTTTTGGATATTTAGTTTTAGGTCTTTGCTCCGATGAACATCTTTCTTTTGTTTTTCTTTTCCCATTTTGACAATACTATAAGGATATGCATATTCATTTACAGCTTATATATTTTATATGCATCGTACATTTGGCATTTTTCATGAATAATCTTTGTTAGCACCACTCTTTCTCTTTTTCTTTTTTTTTTATAACAAAAGAAAAAGTAGTTGGCACCATTTAGAGAATACATGCCCGATAAAAAGGCTTACATCTCAAATTCTGAGGAACAACAAAACTGATTTTATTTATTTGGCAAATCATCTGGCCAGATATTTCTCATGTTGTTCCAACCATAAAACCCCATATTCCGCTAGATAAACTTCACCGGGTTCGCTCCCTCGCCCTTATAAGTTCCCGATACAGGTCACAATTCGAAGTACTTTCAAACATCGCCATCTTCTCGTCATGTCAGGCAGAATTAGGGTTGACAACTGGGCAGAAGTTCTCCAGCCCCTCTTAGTGAATCAACATCCTCGGGGTGATGATGCGCGGCGTCTTGAAGTCTTGCTCATGGACATTGATGCCACCTTGAAGTTTTCACTTAAGGGAAAGAGAACTCTGGAAAGGACGATTGATTTCTTAACCAGGGTGTGCGACGATTACCCTTTCCTCGAAGCAGCATTGGCCCAATATAAAGAGGCCGAGGAAGAATTGAAAAAATCAGTCGCATCCCTAAATCGCTTCGTTCAGATCGTAGATTGGAGGGATAATGAATTAGATCTCAATCTTGATCCATATGCCACCCTGCTTACAACGGCCGAAAAAGATCTTCATGAGATCGCCACTTCCATAGGGGCTAACGAAGCAAACGAGCTTGAGTATCAGATCACTTGGGAAAAATTACTGCGCCGACTGGACGATTTATTCGAGGAAGAGCCAACGATGAAACCAGGACTAGGGGCACTTTACTAGGCCTTCTTATGATTTTTCCTTTTGCCTTTATCTCTTTTATTGGCCTCTCTTTTGTACTCCGGCTTTTGGCAATAATATTTTATATTTACCATTATTCTATCTTGATTTATAATTTGTCATTGTTGCTCTAATACTCCAGGAATACGTGTATAGCTATTTTTAGCTTTAGTAAATAATCGAAACAAAAACTGAATTCCTTATAAACAGAACAAAAATCTTGGCTTAATAACAGTAACAATCCCATCAGCCACGTACATATCAATCTAACAGACTAAGGATTCGGTTCCTACTCCTGCGCCCAACCATGTATTGGTCAGCAAGGTTGTTAGGGTTGAAAGAGTTTTCGGCATCGTTGCGCAGCGAGCTCCCTATAAAAGACGGCCCACTTCTTCTAGCAGTCTTACTCTGCTCTATAACCTTTGCTTTTCACTACTCAACATTACCTATACGATAATGTCTACAGTGCCACAAGCTGTTACCCCTGATAATTGGCTGGGGCAACTCCAACCATTCCTTGTGGGCAACCATCCTGATGGAGATAACGCGGATGACCTAGAAATTCTTCTCTCTGATATGGTCACCAGTCTGTCATTTTCCATCCGAGGGAAGCGAACTCTGGACCGATGCTTGGACTACTTGGAACGACTTCAGCTAGACTATACTCGGGCAGTGGAAGATGTTGACAGATGCCACGAAGCTGAGCATCTGCTCAATCGACAGAAACGTCAATTAGAAGATATCATAGGCTATCTTGATGAGCACGATGATTTGGGCGTTCTTATTCGGCCTTTCTTGGATTTTCAAAACACTCTCACTGAAGTAATCGAGGATCTCACCCAACAACGTCACACATACCAAAAAGAGGTTAAGGAATTCCAGACAAACTGGGAAGACTTGCTTCCGCAGCTTCAGGCTCTAACCGACGAACATCCTATTCCCAGGGTGGTTCGCCGGTTCCGTTGATCACCTTCATTCTGTATTTACTTCCCAATACGATGGGAAGTATTTTTTCAAATAACGAGCATTTATGCTCTCATGCTTTTGTTTTCCATCCTTGTTAATAAGTGCATATGCACCATTTCCAAGATCAGTTTGGATGATGTAAGGTCCTTCCCAATTGGGAGACCATTTCCCCATTTCGTCGTTTTTCTTTTGTAATGGCAAAACAGTTTTCCAAACTAAATCACCTACATGAAATGGATTGGCTCTAACCCACTTATTGTAATACCGAGCCCTTCGCTGGGCTTCTCTTTCCATATTATCAATTGCTTTTAATCGGTCAGAACTAGTTTGTTCAAGTTCCCTCATAAGCATAGTTTCATGAACATCATTGGGAACTATCTCCACATTCATGGTACGACTACTAGGCACTGTGACTTCCATGGGTAGTACTGCATCTTGGCCATAAGTTAGCCTATATGGAGTGATCCCGTGGCAGTACTTTTGGTGTTTCGACAAGCCCATAAGGCCGTAGACAAATTTTCATGCCATTTCCTTGGCTTGTCTTCAATCATTTTTTTGATAATATTAATTAAGATCTTATTGGCCGACTCAGCTTGGCCATTTGCCTGGGGATAATATGGGGACGAGTGGTAAAGCTTGATTTTAAATGAGGATATGTAACTAGTGAATTGCTCCCCAACAAACACTGTCCCCCTATCGGTGGTAATGGAGTGGGGTATCCCATATCGATGGATAATATATGAGTCGATGAAATCAATAACATCCTTTTGTGCTACTGACTTCAAGGGAATGGCCTCCACCCACTTAGTAAAATAATCTGCAGCTACGATAATAAATTTATGCCCTTTGCTGGAAGGTGGATGGATCATTCCTATGACATCGATGGCCCAAGATTTAAAGGGCCATGGTTTGATCATGTAGTTTAAATCACACACCGGGATGTGTCTAAGGCTGGCGTGCTTCTGACATGCCTCACACCCCTGGGCATACTTAATGCAGTCCTCATATATGGTAGGCCAATAATACCCATATCGGTGGATAGTCCATCGCATGTTCAGGCCTGCCCTATGAGCTCCGCAAATGCCTTCATGAACTTCCGCCATAACTTTTCTGGCTTCTATAGGTCCCAGGCACAGTAAAAGAACATCTTCGATTGTGCGCTTATACAAATCATCCCCCATCAGGGTAAACCTTAAAGCCTTGGCTTTAAGCTTCCTATCATCAACCTGGGGATTTTTAAAATATGCAATTATCTCTGATCGCCAATCAGATGGCGTTGGTGCCATAGTGTCATTGTTTGGTGTCAAAGGCAGAGTTGGCCCCCCGAGTGTCGTATTAACTGATGTGTCGGATATAGGATTATCCATTCTCTCTGGGCTCCTGTTTTCCTGAGGTGCCTCATCATCAGGCATAGGATTTGTTAGCTCATGAATCTCCCCTTTGGGGCGGTACTTAGAGGCCAGCTGAGCCAGGCGATTGGCTTCTTCATTTTCGTTACGTGAAATTTGTTCAAACGTAACATCAGCTATTTTGGCCAATAAGTCATGAACCCGATTTTGATATCCCATCAGAATAGAGTTTTTGCAACCATAAGCCCCGAGCACTTGATTAATCACCAACTGAGAGTCTCCTCTGATTATTACAGTTTGGACTCCTCTCATGACTAATGTCTCAAGCCCTAAGATCAGGGCTTCGTACTCAGCAGAGTTGTTAGTTATTGGTCCTAGCTCTAGGTATAACCTAATCCTTTGGCCGCCCGGGCCCTCAATGCTGACCCCTGCTCCAGCCTTAGAGCTAGTAGATGATCCGTCAAAGTGTAAGACCCATGGCAGAGTTTCTACACTCTCGATCTCGCAATCCAATTCACTATCCATACTCACTGCATGGTCGGCCAGGAACTCAGCTACTACCTGACCTTTGACTGCTGCTATCGGGATGAAGTTTAATGAAAATGGAATCAACTTGACAGCCCAGTCCAATAATCGACCCTTCATCCTGGGTCGTTTGAGCAGGAATTTCACCACATTATATTTGGACACTACATCAGTGTCTCTAGGTAGGATGTAATGTTCCAGTTTGGTGCATGCATACACCAAAGAAAAACATAATTTTTCTGCAAAGTGATAATTGAGCTCCGGGCCAGCTAGAGTTTTGCTTAGATAATAAATGGCCCTCTCTTTCCCGTCATCCCAGTCTTGAGCCAACAGACAACCGATTGCTACATCGGAGGAAGCCAGATATAGTTTCAACCTTTTGTCTGGCCTGGGTGGCACTAGCACTGGGGGGTTGATCAAGGAATGTTTGATTACTTCTAAAGCTTCATCTTGCTCAGGCCCCCATTCTATGTCAGGCCCTATCTTCCCTTTAAGTAATTTAGTCAGAGGCTTCATTTTGCCAGCTGCATTGGCAATAAACCTTCTAAGGTAATTAACCTTTCCCAATAAGCTTTGTACTTCTTTAATTGTTCGGGGTGGAGGAATGTTGATGATAGCCTTAGCTTTATTTGCATCAACCTCTATCCCTCGTTGATGAATGAGAAAACCCAAGAAATTGCCAGCCGACACCCCAAAGGCACATTTTGTAGGGTTCATTTTAAGGTTATATTTCCTCATTCTGACAAATGCTTCCTCTAGGTCTACTAGATGTTGGCTAAACTCTGATGATTTGATGATTATATCATCAATATATACTTCCAAAGTTTTGCCAATTAAATCATGGAATATGGTGTTCATTGCCCTTTGGTAGGTTGCTCCGGCATTTTTCAAACCGAAAGGCATTACCACCCACTCATATATTCCTATAGCTCCAGGACATCTGAATGCCGTCTTGGCAATGTCCTCTTCAGCCAGGTTAATCTGATTATATCCAGCATAGCCGTCCATTAAGGATAGGATTTTATGGCCAGCTGCTGCATCAATCAACATGTCAGCAATGGGCATGGTATACTCGTCCTTGGGTGTGGCCAAGTTCAAGTCCCTAAAGTCTATACAAACTCTCATTTTACCATTCTTCTTGGTAACAGGGACGATATTAGACAGCCACTCGGCATATCTACAAGGCCGGATGAATTTGGCATCCAACAACTTTTTAATTTCTTCAGTAATCTTAGGCATCAATTCGGGGTTAAAACGTCTAGGAGCTTGTTTTACCGGTCGATAATTGGGCTTAATAGGGAGACGATGTTCTATTAGTTTCCTATCCAGCCCTGGCATATCAGTATAATCCCAAGCAAGGCAATCCTGATGTTTTGCCACTAATTGTGCCAATTCATCTTGTTGGTCTCTTGTCAGTAAACCACTGACCATTATTGGTCGTTGTTTCTCCTCATTGCCAATGTTAAACTCAACCAATGGGTCTTGCGCATACACGGTTGGCTCAGGTTTCTCTAATAACTCTGGCCATTCATACACATAGTTTTTAGGTTCAGTCCCCTCTTGGCATGAATTTAAAGAAATAACTGGCAATGAATCGGAAATAATAACTTCATTAATTAGACTCGACATATACAATTATTTTCGCAGAAATTAATATTTCTGGCTATCGAGCCACTTACAGATCACACTAACTAATAGAAAACATACCCCTGCCTTGTTAACTTGCAGTTAGGCATGGGGCATGCACTGACGATACCACTCATGCTAATTGGTGGTATAGCAGATTCATAGAGTACGGCATCGCTTGTACTGTTGCCGATGTATCCCTGGAATGGATTCTGATGAGCATTGACGGTGATCACTTCTGAGCCCTCCCAGAACAAGAGTTTTTGGTGTAGGGTGGAGGGGACGCACTTAGCAGTGTGAATCCAGTCACGACCAAGTAGTGCCGAATACGTGGTGGGGGTATCCACTACGAACAGAACAGTTGATACGACCTTGGGTCCGACGCCAATTTGTGCAGTCAGCATGCCCAATGGTTTGGTAGTGTGCCCATTGAACCCTGCCAACTCTAAATCAGCTTCCGCTAGGTCCTCTTTGGTCTTCCCGATCTTCTTGAGCGTGGTAAGTGGTATGATGTTGTAAACCGCCCCATTGTCCACGAACACCCTGTTGAACCTTCTCCCGTTGATGTGGGCTTGGACGTACAATGGCTTGAGATGTCGTGGAGCATCTATGGGTAGTGGTTCAAAGATTATGGGAGGAACGTCCTCACACATTACCTCTGGCTCTTCATCATCATATGCGGCATGGATGTGAGCCCACACAGGTTCTTCTAAAGACTTGACACTGGCATTGTCCTGTTCAACTTCCAGTTCTGGTACATTAACCTGTGCCATGTTAATGGTCATTGCCACGACAGTATCATCTTTAGATGCCTCATTTTCCTGCATCAATGCATTTGGTGCGGATTCGTCGCATTTCTATTTTTTGGGCGACTCGTGGTCTCCCTGCGTGACAGTATTTCCAGTCTGCCCCTCATCGACCATTAAGGCATCTAATTCCTCTGGAGTAAAATCCCCAAATTGTGTTTGGGCGAGGTCGTCCTCCAAATCGTATGGGACTTTGTTCACCCTTTGGCAATATGCACACTGGAGGCCTTCTGTCACCCATGCCCCTTCTTTAAGTTCATCCGAAGGATTAGACGCAGTAGCATCAGCCGTTTGAGGTTCGGCTTGGACACCCGCCCTATCAGAGTTATCTAACAAAGTAGATTTTCCATGGTTGGCAGCAATTTCCTTTCCGTCTGCATCTCTCTCCTTGCGACATGGGCCGTTTAGGCCCCACATTGACAAAGGGGTCTTTGTAGGGAGTATAGGAGCAATTATCGTCGAACTACTGCTACCCCTATGGGTTGCCGCATACTGCCTTTTGGCCCTGCGTATCTGTGTCCGCGTCATTCCTGGGAACCTGGGATCTACATCCACTGGAGGAGGAGGGGCATTGTTTATCCATGTATTGTCGTAGGCCATAGGTGGCCTTCGTGTGGGCTTTTTCCAAACCATTGCTCCATTAATGATTTGAACCTCGTAGGTTCCATCAGGGTATGTCCACGTCTGTGCAATTGGTCCACGATGTGGCTGGAGGGTAGGTGGAGTCCGGCTCCTAGTATATCTATGTGACCAACCGTATCTTCCCCTGCCTCTTTCATCGGAACGACCACGATCGTGCCACCTAGATGGCCCATGGTATTGCCGAACATTTCGCTCATCACCACTGGGGTTTCTCCCTACCACATTATTTAGTGGTGGAAACTGTCTGGTGTACCCGGAAGGATGTGTATGACTCTCACCCTGTTGTGGGCGAGCTTGTTTAGTGCCTGATGGCCCTTGTTCAGGCCTGGCAGCTTTAGATGGTCCTGCTTGCACCATCGCTGTGGTGATTGGCGGAAAAGGTTCTTCGTCTACTCCCATCTGGAAAAATTTCAAGCGGCCAGTGCGTAAGGCCTTGTTGATTTCCAGCTTAAAGTGATGGCATTGGGCCGTAGTATGTGTGAAAGAGTTATGCATTTTGCAATAACTTCTTCCTTTGATTTCTTCCGCAGTGGCCAAACGCTGGCCTCTAGGGAGCCGCAGTTGTCCTTCCTTGAGGAGGACATCAAAAATCTCATCGGCCTTGCTTACATCAAACATTGGCTCCTCACTGGTGCCATTTTCTGGGGCGCTTTTGCCTCTGAGATAGCTTTGGTGGCATTGGGTTGTAGTTTAGGGCAAGGGAAGGGCTTCCCTTTCACTAGTTCTGCAACCGCTTGCTCAGCTACCTCTACGCCGGCGATCTCCACACCAGACATTTCGTCGTCAATCTCCATATCTGAGTATTCAAGTACTTCAATGTTCGAAATGGGTCGGTTATATTTTCTAGGGTGATTGGCAGACTCCTCGTCCTTAAATAATGTTTCCAGGCGAACCGCTTTTGAGGCTAGTGATGAAAGATCTGGGATGTCGTGGGCAGTTAACTGCTTTCTATAAGTGGGTGCCATATTTCTAACCACGATCTTGGTCATTTCAGAGTCATCTAATGCGGTTGAGCAACGTGACTTCAACCGTCTCACCCTTTCTATGAAAGCTATGACAGTTTCCTTGGGCAACTGTTTGGCATCCACTATGTCAGTAACTGACACTGTTGGTACTGGGTTGAAGAAACGAGTGTGGAATGCCCCCTCAATGTCTTCCCACGTTCTGAAGTGGCCAGGAGGTAAGTTGGCGAACCACGAAAATGCGGTCTTAGTTAGTGATAAGGAGAATAACTGCATTTCGTAGTAGGGGTTTCTTGCATTTTCTCCTAACTGGGCTGTAAACCGCCCTATGTGTTCAATAGTAGACGAGTCATCTTCGCCTGAGAAGGTAGCAAAGTCAGGCACCCTGAAACCCCTAGGAAGGGGATGATCACGGGTAATGGCCTCGGGGTATGGCTTCTGATAAGCCATCCGACCAGTTGGCCTCACGTTGAGACCAAATTGATCTCGTAACATATCTGCTAAAATATCAGGATCAATGGGAGGGCCTTGTGGAGGGGCTGGTATATTAGGATTGGGATTATAACCATCGACTGGCATACCTAGGTTTTGGTGAGTATGTACCATGGGAGGTGCGTAATGGTTGTTGGGACCTGACGGATTGGCCATAAGTGGCCTCCATGGTTCCTGATTTCCACCTAGCTCTCCCATGGGCCGGATTGGAGATGTATCCGCTAGATAATTCTCCACACTGGTAGGGACAAAAGCAGGTTGTCCTCCCAATGGGATATTGTTAGGATACGTCGCTGCCGGCCGCTTGCCCCTGTTGTTACTGGCTTCCGGCCTATCATAGTTCTGTGATTGTACCTCTCCCATGCCAAAAGTTGGCAAAACTGGGAGTGGAGTAAGCATCTGGCCTTGCCCTAAGGGTAGGCCATTTGTTGTTCTGGGTGGGAAGTTGCCCATGTTGGCCGCAGACGGCCCTTGAGCAAAAAATCCCTGGGGTGAGGCTTGAGCAGATAACTCATTCCGCATAGCCGCCAAACGGTTGTCCAATAATTCTGTAAATTGATTCATCAGATTTGGTATTAAGTCCATTGGTACAACATTGACACTGGCAGTATTATGCCCTGTCGTGGGCGGCACAGGTGGTGGCGGAATTCCGCCAGTAGTAGTGCTAGTGGATGTTCTTGGCGTGGACATATTTATCCGGGATATCACTCGTGATCTTAACACCAAGCTATCCAAACTTTCCAAATTTGATAATTGATCTATGGTAGACGTTTCAATCGTCTCCCACTGTGGTCGCCAATTTGTTATCGCACAAATTCGGATAACAACAAATAGTAAGCCTTTTACAGGCTAAGACGATAGAATTTGAATAAAAACTCTTTCGTTGGATTGCGCCTTCAAAAAAGTTTTAGAACAATGAACAGGAAACAAGTCCCTTGCCCACTGTCGATTACAAAGAACTATTATCTAACAACTATGAACTACAGACTACAACTACGCTATAACTAGGATAAAATAAAAGAGCAGATTTGCTGTGTCGTCTTTTTTCCCTCGTCTGCTGAGTTGCTTCATATTTATAGGCCATCCAGTAACCGTTCTTCGCGAACTGCCTTGATCGTGCTTCTGGTAACCGCTTGACATCGTTGAGACTACGATAATACGGTTCTGCTTCTCTCTGTGGTCCAGTCGTTCCTGGCTGGGGCGACCAACATGTCTAATTGGTTGACTGTCTCATGGTCTTGGCTAACGGGAGATATGTGGTTGTCCCTTTGGTCTTGGCCTGACGGGCAGATAGGTGACTGTCCCTTTGGCCTGACGGGCGGATAGGTGACTGTCCCTTTGGCCTGATGGGCGGATAGACGACCGTCCCTTTGGTCCTGGCCTGACGGGCAGATAGGTGACTGTCCCTTTGGCCTGACGGGAGGATAGGTGACTGTCCTCTGGCCTGATGGGCGGATAGGTGACTGTCCCTTTGGCCTGATGGGCGGATAGACGACCGTCCCTTTGGTCCTGGCCTGACGGGCGGATAGGTGACTGTCCCTTTGGCCTGATGGGCGGATAGGCGACTGTCCCTTTGGTCCTGGCGGGCGGATAGGTCACTATTCCTTTGGCCTGATGGGCGAATAGGTGACTGTCCATTTGGCCTGATGGGCGGATAGGTGACTGTCCCTTTGGTCCTGATGACGAGTAGGTGACTGTCCCTTTGGCCTGATGAGCGGATAGGTGACTGTCCCTTTGGCCTGATGGGCGGATAGGTGACTGTCCATTTGGTCTGATGGGCGAATAGGTGACTGTCCCTTTGGCCTGATTGGCGGATAGGTGACTGTCTCTTTGGTCCTGGCCTAATGGGCAGATAGGTTTAATTGATATATTTATTTTATTTTATTATTATTATTATTATTATTATTATTATATTTTATTTTTTTGTGATAACACTCACCATCAACGATTATCCAATGTTTAGCTGGTAAAGACCAGCCGTGCTGCTGCAGGGATTTGAAATCCGTGGGCAATGTGTCGGTCCATTGAAGCGCCTTGTTTGGTGAACAGAGTTGCACCTTGTGAATTCACAAGACCGTATCCTAAGAAAGAAGTCCATATAGGAATGAATTTGAGTATAACCTTCGCATCCTCAACGTCGCGCACACTGCATATATTCTCACTCGAGCCATCAGGCGAAAGCAACGCTTTGTCCAGAAACCTGTAAGAATTAAACACATCAAATTAAATAATAATACAATACATTTGAGGATGATCCCATCCAAGGGTTTAAAAGATTATAACTTGAATTTGGCTTGGCATTGTTGAGATTCGACTTCAGTTGGGGGAGAGGCTCTCCAATTTCTAGCTGCGTTTATGAAAACCAAACCAATTCTTGCAAATGGATTTCTCTCGCCATTGTTGGTACGAAATCTGTACGTTCTTGAGCCAAGTAGGAAAATGAGTAGAGCCAAGAACATGACAATGCAGGGGATTGCAAAGCCAATACCCCAACTCATGTTATCCTCAATGTAGGTTAGGATCACCAGAGCAGCTAATATACCTCCTGATATCGAAAAATACCACCAATTGAAGAACGAGCTCTTCGCCTTACGCTCCTTTTTTTCTTTCTCATCGAACTGATCGGCACCAAAGGCTTGTAAACAAGGCTTATGCCCTCCTTGTGCTAATGCAATTAGGTACAGAGAGGAAAAGAAGATAAACACTTCTAGCATACGAGGAGAGCAATCTCCCAAATTAGTTTCATTGATTGTTCGCTTGCAGTACGACGAATTCGATGAATGAACAACAGCCGACAGAGACAAGCAACCGAGGCCCTGTTGTAACCCCAAGTTTCAACAATCTTAATAGGAAATTTACGTTTCTTAAATAATACACAGTACTGATGGTTTAATTTGAAGAGTCTTTCGTTGAAATTAAAATTACAATAATAGGTCTGGAAAATTCAACAATTTCAACTACTGTTATTGAAACTTGTTTGAATTTCAACAGACGGTCAAGCACTTAAGCTGCAATTCATCGATGGACTGTTAATTTTGAAAAAGTTGAATCTTCAATGAAATTTTTGAAAATTGAAGATAATCCAAACAAAAGAATCAATTTGTGGCACTCACCAAGATGTAGATGAAAGCGGATATGATAATGGTGCGGTAAGGCCCTAAAAAGGAATCGGCGATGAAAGCGCCAAGCAGCGGCAGAAGCATTGCCGTTCCGTTCCACGCGTTGATGTTCTCCGCGGCGGTCGCCGTCGACTGCCCCAACGGACTGGTCAAGTAGCTTATCAAGTTAGAACTTATTCCAGTGTAGGCGAACCTCTCCGCCACTTCAAAACCTACGAGAAAAACCAAAAATTGAATACGGCTTCAATGTAGTGAATTATGAATCAGTTATATGGCTCCTTGCAGTAAAAATCCGGATCAACCAAACCCGTTACCCGATCCCGTCCGACAAGGGTAGAAAAGACCCGACTAAATTAAAGGACCCGGATGGAATCCAATTGTGGATTCCCCAATTTTAAAGTAATAAGCCATCACCGTCGCCGGAGAGTCGCCGGAAGATGACCGGAGAAGTCACTGGAGCATCGGAGCATCGCCGGAAGGTCAAACGGAGCTCGCCAGAAAGTTGGCCGGAAGTTGGCCGTCGCCGGAGAGTCGCCGGAAGATGACCGGAGAAGTCGCCGGAGCATCGGAGCATCGCCGGAAGGTCAAACGGAGCTCGCCGGAAAGTTGGCCGGAAGTTGGCCGTCGCTGGACAGTCGCCGGAAGATGACCGGAGAAGCCGCCGGAGCACCGGAGCATCGCCGGAAGGTCAAACGGAGCTCGCCGAAAAATTGACCGGAAGTTCGCCGGAGGTCGGCTGGAACCACCGCCGGTCGCCGGACAAATTTTGGTCAAAGTCGGAAGATGGTCGGATAATATTTACATATTATTAAGGCATGTAATAAGTAAAGACAAGTATGGTGGGGCCCACATAAAACTTGAGGAAATAGGCTTATGACGCCAAACAGGTGTATGACGCCAAACGCTTTGCGGTCATAAGGTGTATGACGCCGAACACTTTGCGGTCATAAGGTGTATGACGCCAAACAGGTGTATGACGCCAAACACTTTGCGGTCATAAGGTATATGACGCCAAACACTTTGCGGTCATAAGGTATATGACGCCAAACATTTGTATGACGCCAAACGCTTTGCGGTCATAAGGTGTATGAAGCCAAACATGTGTATGACGCCAAACGCTTTGCGGTCATAAGGTGTATGACGCTATCATTTATGGTCATAAGCCTGATGACGCTATCCTTTGCGGTCATAAGCCTTATGACGCTATCCTTTGCGGTCATAAGCTGTGTCTAGCATCATAACATCCCCTTTTTGTGTTTTTGCTCATTTGTCATGTATTTTCTTATTCCAGAATTGCCCTTTTATAATGAGGTCTATATATATGACCTCCCAAACACTTGTAAGACATCTTTTGGGTTGAATATTGAATGAGAACACTCCTCTCTTATTTTCCAAAGATCACTTAGAGTTTGTGGGAACCGAAAACCCTCATTGAGAGAAATCTCACCCCAACCATGTCTAGACTTGGGCTAGTTCACACGATTCGGAGTCTTGAAGCAATTCCGAGATCGAAATCCCCATTGTTGAAGGATTTGGAGGAGAGGTGTTGCCGGGTTTGCTTGCATCTCCATCTCAAGATCTTCTTCAATATTGGAGCTTCCTTATCCTTTATTTTCCTTTCGGTTATTCATCTTCTTCCTTAATCTCTTCTTAATCTTCATTAATCATTTCTTAGAAAGTTAGTAACCAAGAGATCCATAGCATCCTAATTTATTTGGTATCAGAGCTACACTTGGTTCTACTTGTTAACCATAAAAATAAAAAAATCCCAAAAATTTGTTCTTCCTCCTTTTCCCACACTTCACCACTCCCATTTGGAAACACCTTCCATTTGGCAATATATATTTCATCCATTTCTAAGGGGATTTGCTGCCCAAATTTTTCCACACCTTTCATCTTCTCCAAAAATCCATCGAAAAACCCTAAAAATAGTTGCTGTCCACTTTTCCGAAAATCTGGTAACAGCTCGTCGAAAATCTTCAAAATATGACTTCATATTCTTGTTCCTCTCGTCGAGTGGATGTGTTTACATATAAAGTTCATCGAAAACGGACTTCGGAATCAAAAGTTATGACCGATTGATGTTTTGGTGTTCTTGTTCATTTAAAATCCGAAAATCACAAAATATTCAAGTTCTTCTTCTTGATGATTGCTGCCATGTTTTCTCATTGATGTATGGACCTTATTATTACCCATTGTGTGTTTGTATTGCATGATATTAGAGTTTAATTTATTATTTGAGCAATTTAAACACAACCATGGGGATTAATCGGGTTGGATTGAGTGAGAATATTGTTTGTGTTCTTGAAGAAGTTGTTGATATTCTTGGTGTTCTTGAGGAAGTGTTTGAAGATTTGAAGCTCGAAAAAAAAAATCCATGCCTAATTGAAGAACCCATTAGACAAAAAGTTGGTAAAAGTGGTGTGCTATTAACCGGGTAAAGCCAAGGTTGACATTTGAGTGATTAATTGATTGAGGTGGTCAAAGTTAAATCAAGTTGGGAAATTAATTACTTTATGTGAGCATTAAATGTTGTGGGCCACCCATCAAGAGAACAAAATCAGTATATTTCAAGCCGGTGCGGTGTAAAGCCGGAGCAATTTATCAGTCCAAGTGCGATTTTCGGCTACTGATTTTCACCACCATATTTTTATATATTTTGAGTGTTAATACAATAAGGTGAATATTGGACTGGCACAATCGTGAAACCTAGCCCGAGAAGCCAGTTGAGTATTTTTACAATAAAGTGGATATCGGACTGGCACCCTTGTGAAACCTGCCCGAGAAGTCATTTGAGTATTACGGGTATTATCCGAGTGTTTATTTAGTGAGGTTTATTCTTCCACTTCTATACCGGGACCAAATACACTGTTGTCTGTGACGATTGCTCATATAAGGTGTTGAACTTAATTTGACCGCATTGCATTTCACATAATTCCCAGCGGTCGTTGATCGAGTCGAACAATTGCATTTTGTTTCGTGCATTGTGCGTCCTTAAATTCAAGCACCGATTCTCCAACTCAACAGTGGAATTTTATCCGGAAGAGCCTCCTAAGTACTGAATTGTGTTTCGAACCCAAGTTTTCAACACCAAGGGTTTGAGATTTTTGTGAGGAAAAATATTCCATATATTTTATTATACTATATTTTATATTCTAACCTTTTTATAAATATATCTAATGTATTTTCTGAGATGGCAAGTACCTATGATCCTACCATGATGGAATTACTGAGGAGTCTGAACGCCAATATCATGGAAATGAAGCAAGATGTCAACTCTAAGTTTGAACATCTTAGTGAAAAAATTGAGAACATTGAAAATAAATTTGATGTCTTGAATCATGAATTTTCAGGTCTTGAAAAACAGGTGGACAACAAAATCCAGAAGGAGCATTCCAGTCTCTCTTCCGATCTGCATGAGAAATTAAGCAAGGTTGCCATCGAAGGTCAGAGAAAGATTGACAGTTCACTACTGAGGGTGAACGAGAAAATTGTCGAAGTTACTGATGACTTCGAGGGAAAAGTTGAAGCTCTTACTGGTGCACTGGACCAGCAAGCCACTGATTTACAAAAGCATATTATAATTTCTTCAACTGAGCTAGAATTACGAATGGATGCCACTGCATCATTTTTCAGAAAATATGTTAATGATTTTTCTGAGAAAAATGGCCAGAAGTTAATTGAAAGGGTCAAGAAACTGCTCTGCCAAGCTGAAAGAAATTGGACTGAAAAATTAGAGGACAAGATTGATGAATTGGCCGGACAGATAGACGGAAAATTGGAGTATGAGCTGGAACAATTGGGAGAGAGGCTAGAAGCTCAAATTCGAGAACGGGCCGAAGAAGTAGCAAATGATTATTTGATGGCTCGTTGCACCGCCAAACTCACAGAGGAAGTCCTTCGCCACAGGGAAGAACTTTCTAACTTACTTCATTCGAAATATGATGCATTGTCTGGTAGCCTCACGTCCAAAATAAATTTTATTGCAGAAGAGGTTGATCACCGAGTTGTGGACCCACAATCCATATACGACCAAGTCATGGATACGGTGAAGCAAGAACTTCAGCATACCCTGGATGTACAGATAGCAGACATTCTTGGAGAGGAATTCAATTTCAGAAGACCTGCGAAATCCTTAAAGCATCCAAAGGCCGACGATGTGAAAGAAAGAAAATCCGTCCCACCGGATAAGAAACCTGTGTATGATAGAGACCGGTCAGAAGGGAGCCTAGAACTCGAGCCAGATTCTCCACACTTGCCATTGTCCCATATCAAGTTCCGAGGGTATCCTGATCCACAAAGATACCTTGGATGGAAGGAACAGATGGAGAACGTACTGAAGAGTCAATCCTATACTGAAGCCGAGGTTTTTCAAGTAGCCACAGAGAGCCTTCGAGGGATGGCCCTAGAGTGGTGGCTGTTGACGGTCAAGAAAATAAAACGGGAAGGATATAACCCCGTCCCCACATGGGCACAACTGATCAAGATAATGGACCAGAAATATTTGCCAGAAAAGCTCAGGGCAGAGGCCACTTCAGAATATCAGGCGATAGTGCAGAGTAACACCTCCGTGAAAACGTACGCCAAAGAATTTATTGATCTGAAAAGGCGATCAGGCAAAGAAGAAACTGCGAAACAAGAATCGAAGCATTTCTTGACAGGCCTACGGAGAGAAATTTTTGAACGCATGCGATCCTAGTTGAAGGGCAAAGGAAAATTGATCGTCGAGATAGGGGATGATTCGAGCAAATCTGCATGGACATTTGGGGATGACCGAAATTCTTCGTCATTGGTGCTCATCCCTACGATCAATTCTACCAAAGCGCTAGAACCCACAGCAACCGAAGCCGGACAAAGGGAGAACCTATTTCACTATCATTGCAAAATCTTTGATAATTTAGCATTATTTATTGTTGATAGTGGTAGTTGTTCTAATGTCATTAGCTTGCATGCGGTGTACAGGTTTAAGTTGACAACCGAGGACCACCCGAGTCCATATTGTTTACAATGGGTGAACAACGGCGGAAAGTCAAAGGTTGTCAAGCGCGCAAAAGTTCCAATCTCTATTGGCACGTATTCCGACGAAATCTACTGTGATGTGATGCCAATGAATACGTGCCATATACTGCTAGGTCGATCATGGTTGTATGACAACAATGTTGCCTACCAAGGGCGAGTGAATTTGATAACATTCACCCATGATCAGAAGGAGTACAACATCAGATCACTGTCGCCCGACATTGTTCGAGTTAACCGTGAGAGACTTTTAAGAGAAATGAAACAGGAGGAGCAGGACTTCCAGGCCAGGACAAAACCAACTCCCTCCAAATTCAACCGCGCTATGTTATGAGGAACTGGCCACTGGGAGCCTACCTCGAATTTGTTCTTTAAATTTTTACGATTCTGAACAGTTCCCTGAGTTTGAAACCGGTACTGCATTTGACATAGTTCATACTTCCACAGGTAACCGCATAAATCGAGCTGATGAACTTCTGCGAGAATCAGGCAAGATTGTTCTGATTAATGATAAAATTGATTCATCTGAAATTTGTCATTCTTTTTGCAGGAATTGGGTCTAAGGAGCCAGAGCTGAAAGCCCAATGGACTTATGCCTCGAGATCGAGTCGAAGAATATCTGCTCCACAGATGATATTTTAGATAAATTCATATTTCATTTTTGTTATTCAAAATTTATCGAAAATTATCAAATTTATGGAATTCCGGTTTGTGCAGGTTTATCCCACGCGATTGATCCGTCTCGGGTAATGACTCTTCCCACTTTGGAGTCCAAAGCTTTTGAAGGGGGAGAGGATGCCGTAAAAATCCGGATCAACCAAACCCATTACGCGATCCGGTCCGACAAGGGTAGAAAATATCCGACTAAATTAAAGGACCCGGATGGAATCCAATTGTGGATTCCCCAATTTTGAAGCAATAAGCCATCACCGCCGCCGGAGAGTCGCCGGAAGATGACCGGAGAAGTCACCGGAGCATCGGAGCATCGCCGGAAGGTCAAACGGAGCTTGCCGAAAAGTTGACCGGAAGTTGGCCGTCGCTGGACAGTCGCCGGAAGATGACCGGAGAAGCCGCCGGAGCACCGGAGCATCGCCGGAAGGTCAAACGGAGCTCGCCGAAAAATTGACCGGAAGTTCGCAGGAGGTCGGCTGGAACCACCGCCGGTCGCCGGACAAATTTTGGTCAAAGTCGGAAGATGGTCGGATAATATTTACATATTATTAAGGCATGTAATAAGTAAAGACAAGTACGGTGGGGCCCGCATAAAACTTGAGGAAATAGGCTTATGACGCCAAACAGGTGTATGACGCCAAACTCTTTGCGGTCATAAGGTGTATGACGCCGAACACTTTGCGGTCATAAGGTGTATGACGCCAAACAGGTGTATGACGCCAAACGCTTTGCGGTCATAAGGTGTATGACGCCAAACACTTTGCGGTCATAAGGTATATGACGCCAATCGCTTTGCGGTCATAAGGTGTATGACGCCAAACATGTGTATGACGCCAAACGCTTTGCGGTCATAAGGTGTATGACGCTATCCTTTGTGGTCATAAGCCTGATGACGTTATCCTTTGCGGTCATAAGCCTTATGACGCTATCCTTTGCGGTCATAAGCTGTGGCTAGCATCATAACAGCCCCTTTTTGTGTTTTTGCTCATTTGTCATGTATTTTCTTATTCCAGAATTGCCCTTTTATAATGAGGTCTATATATATGACCTTCCAAACACTTGTAAGACATCTTTTGTGTTGAATATTGAATGAGAACACTTTTCTCTTATTTTCCAAAGATCACTTAGAGTTTGTGGGAACCGAAAACCCTCATTGAGAGAAATCTCACCCCAACAGTGTCTAGACTTGGGCTAGTTCACACGATTCGGAGTCTTGAAGCAATTCCGAGATCGAAATCCCCATTGTTGAAGGATTTGGAGGAGACGATGTTTCCGGGTTTGCTTGCATCTCCATCTCAAGATCTTCTTCAATATTGGAGCTTCCTTATTCTTTATTTTCCTTTCGGTTATTCATCTTCTTCCTTAATCTCTTCTTAATCTTCATTAATCCTTTCTTAGCAAGTTAGTAACCAAGAGATCCATTGCATCCTAATTTATTTGGTATCAGAGCTACACTTGGTTCTACTTGTTAACCATAAAAATCAAAAAATCCCAAAAATTTGTTCTTCCTCCTTTTCCCACACTTCACCACTCTCCATTTGGAAGCACCTTCCATTTGGCAATATATATTTCATCCATTTCTAAGGGGATTTGCTGCCCAAATTTTTCCACACCTTTCATCTTCTCCAAAAATCCACCGAAAAACCCTAAAAATAGTTGCTGTCCACTTTTCCGAAAATCTGGTAATAGCTCGTTGAAAATCTTCAAAATATGACTTCATATTCTTGTTCCTCTCGTCGAGTAGATGTGTTTACATATAAATTTCATCGAAAACGGACTTCGGAATCAAAAGTTATGACCGATTGAAGTTTTGGTGTTCTTGTTCATTTAAAATCCGAAAATCACAAAATATTCAAGTTCTTCTTCTTGATGCTTGCTGCCATGTTTTCTCATTGATGTATGGACCTTATTATTACCCATTGTGTGTTTGTATTGCATGATATTAGAGTTTAATTCATTATTTGAGCAATTTAAACACAACCATGGGGATTAATCGGGTTGGATTGAGTGAGAATATTGTTTGTGTTCTTGAAGAAGTTGTTGATATTCTTGGTGTTCTTGAGGAAGTGTTTGAAGATTTGAAGCTCGAAAAAAAAAATCCATGCCTAATTGAAGAACCCATTAGACAAAAAGTTGGTAAAAGTGGTGTGCTATTAACCGGGTAAAGCCAAGGTTGACATTTGAGTGATTAATTGATTGAGGTGGTCAAAGTTAAATCAAGTTGGGAAATTAATTACTTTATGTGAGCATTAAATGTTGTGGGCCACCCATCAAGAGAACAAAATCAGTATATTTCAAGCCGGTGCGGTGTAAAGCCGGAGCAATTTATCAGTCCAAGTGCGATTTTCGGCTACTGATTTTCACCACCATATTTTTATATATTTTGAGTGTTAATACAATAAGGTGAATATTGGACTGGCACAATCGTGAAACCTAGCCCGAGAAGCCAGTTGAGTATTTTTACAATAAAGTGGATATCGGACTGACACCCTTGCGAAACCTGCCCGAGAAGTCATTTGAGTATTACGGGTATTATCCGAGTGTTTATTTAGTGAGGTTTATTCTTCCACTTCTATACCTGGACCAAATACACTGTTGTCTGTGACGATTGCTCATATAAGGTGTTGAACTTAATTTGACCGCATTGCATTTCACATAATTCCCAGCGGTCGTTGATCGAGTCGAACAATTGCATTTTGTTTCGTGCATTGTGCGTCCTTAAATTCAAGCACCGATTCTCCAACTCAACAGTGGAATTTTATCCGGAAGAGCCTCCTAAGTACTGAATTGTGTTTCGAACCCAAGTTTTCAACAACAAGGGTTTGAGATTTGTGTGAGGAAAAATATTCCATATATCTTATTATATTATATTTTATATTCTAACGTTTTTATAAATATATCTAATGTATTTTCTGAGATGGCAAGTACCTGTGATCCTACCATGATGGAATTACTGAGGAGTCTGAACGCCAATATCATGGAAATGAAGCAAGATGTCAACTCTAAGTTTGAACATCTTAGTGAAAAAATTGAGAACCTTGAAAATAAATTTGATGTCTTGAATCATGAATTTTCAGGTCTTGAAAAACAGGTGGACAACAAAATTCAGAAGGAGCATTCCAGTCTCTCTTCCGATCTGCATGAGAAATTAAGCAAGGTTTCCATCGAAGGTCAGAGAAAGATTGACAGTTCACTACTGAGGGTGAACGAGAAAATTGTCGAAGTTACTGATGACTTCGAGGGAAAAGTTGAAGCTCTTACTGGTGCACTGGACCAGCAAGCCACTGATTTACAAAAGCATATCATAATTTCTTCAACTGAGCTAGAATTACGAATGGATTCCACTGCATCATTTTTCAGAAAATATGTTAATGATTTTTCTGAGAAAAATGGCCAGAAGTTAATTGAAAGGGTCAAGAAACTGCTCTGCCAAGCTGAAAGAAATTGGACTGAAAAATTAGAGGACAAGATTGATGAACTGGCCGGACAGATAGATGGAAAATTGGAGTATGAGCTGGAACAATTGGGAGAGAGGCTAGAAGCTCAAATTCGAGAACGGGCCGAAGAAGTAGCAAATGATGATTTGATGGCTCGTTGCACCGCCAAACTCACAGAGGAAGTCCTTCGCCACAGGGAAGAACTTTCTAACTTACTTCATTCGAAATATGATGCATTGTCTGGTAGCCTCACGTCCAAAATAAATTTTATTGCAGAAGAGGTTGATCACCGAGTTGTGGACCCACAATCCATATACGACCAAGTCATGGATACGGTGAAGCAAGAACTTCAGCATACCCTGGATGTACAGATAGCAGACATTCTTGGAGAGGAATTCAATTTCAGAAGACATGCGAAATCCTTAAAGCATCCAAAGGCCGACGATGTGAAAGAAAGAAAATCCGTCCCACCGGATAAGAAAGCTGTGTATGATAGAGACCGGTCAGAAGGGAGCCTAGAACTTGAGCCAGATTCTCCACACTTGCCATTGTCCCATATCAAGTTCCGAGGGTATCCTGATCCACAAAGATACCTTGGATGGAAGGAACAGATGGAGAACGTACTGAAGAGTCAATCCTATACTGAAGCCGAGGTTTTTCAAGTAGCCACAGAGAGCCTTCGAGGGATGGCCCTAGAGTGGTGGCTGTTGACGGTCAAGAAAATACAGCCGGAAGGATATAACCCCGTCCCCACGTGGGCACAACTGATCAAGATAATGGACCAGAAATATTTGCCAGAAAAGCTCAGGGCAGAGGCCACTTCAGAATATCAGGCGATAGTGCAGAGTAACACCTCCGTTTAAACGTACGCCAAAGAATTTATTGATCTGAAAAGGCGATCAAGCAAAGAAGAAACTGCGAAACAAGAATCGAAGCATTTCTTGACAGGCCTACGGAGAGAAATTTTTGAACGCATGCGATCCTAGTTGAAGGGCAAAGGAAAATTGATCGTCGAGATAGGGGATGATTCGAGCAAATCTGCATGAACATTTGGGGATGGCCGAAATTCTTCGTCATTGGTGCTCATCTCTACGATCAATTCTACCAAAGCGCTAGAACCCACAGCAACCGAAGCCGAACAAAGGGAGAACCTATTTCACTATCATTGCAAAATCTTTGATAATTTAGCATTATTTATTGTTGATAGTGGCAGTTGTTCTAATGTCATTAGCTTGCATGTACAGGTTTAAGTTGACAACCGAGGACCACCCGAATCCATATTGTTTACAATGGGTGAACAACGGCGGAAAGTCAAATGTTGTCAAGCGCGCAAAAGTTCCAATCTCTATTGGCACGTATTCCGACGAAATCTACTGTGATGTGATGCCAATGAATACGTGCCATATACTGCTAGGTCGATCATGGTTGTATGACAATAATGTTGCCTACCAAAGGCGAGTGAATTTGATAACATTCACCCATGATCAGAAGGAGTACAACATCAGATCACTGTCGCCCGACATTGTTCGAGTTAACCGTGAGAGACTTTTAAGAGAAATGCAACTGGAGGAGCAGGACTTCCAGGCCAGGACAAAACAGCTCCCTCCGAATTCAACCGCGCTATGTTCTGAGGAACTGGCCACTGGGAGCCTATCTCGAATTTGTTCTTTAAATTTTTACGATTCTGAACAGTTCCCTGAGTTTGAAACCGGTACTGCATTTGACATAGTTCATACTTCCACAGGTAACCGGATAAATCGAGCTGATGAACTTCTACGAGAATCAGGTAAGATTGTTCTGATTAATGATAAAACTGATTCATCTGAAATTTGTCATTCTTTTTGCAAGAATTGGGTCCAAGGAGCCAGAGCTGAAAGCCCAATGGACTTATGCATCGAGATCGAGTCGAAGAATTATATCTGCTCCACGGATGATATTTTGGATAAATTCATATTTCATTTTTGTTATTCAAAATTTATCGAAAATTATCAAATTTATGGAATTCCGGTTTGTGCAGGTTTATCCCACGCGATTGATCCGTCTCGCGTAATGACTCTTCCCACTTTGGAGTCCAAAGCTTTTGAAGGGGGAGAGGATGCCGTAAAAATCCGGATCAACCAAACCCATTACCCAATCCGGTCCGACAAGGGTAGAAAAGACCCGACTAAATTAAAGGACCCGGATGGAATCCAATTGTGGATTCCCCAATTTTGAAGCAATAAGCCATCACCGTCGCCGGAGAGTCGCCGGAAGATGACCGGAGAAGTCACCGGAGCATCGGAGCATCGCCGGAAGGTCAAACGGAGCTCGCCGGAAAGTTGGCCGGAAGTTGGCCATCGCTGGACAGTCGCCGGAAGATGACCGGAGAAGCCGCCGGAGCACCGGAGCATCGCCGGAATGTCAAACGGAGCACGCCAAAAAATTGACCGGAAGTTCGCCGGAGGTCGGCTGGAACCACCGCCGGTTGCCAGACAAATTTTGGTCAAAGTCGGAAGATGGTCGGATAATATTTACATATTATTAAGGCATGTAATAAGTAAAGACAAGTATGGTGGGACCCGCATAAAACTTGAGGAAATAGGCTTATGACGCCAAACGCTTTGCGGTCATAAGGTGTATGACGCCGAACACTTTGCGGTCATAAGGTGTATGACGCCAAACAGGTGTATGACGCCAAACGCTTTGCGGTCATAAGGTGTATGACGCCAAACAGGTGTATGACGCCAAACTCGTTGCGGTCATAAGGTGTATGACGCTATCCTTTGTGGTCATAAGCCTGATGACGCTATCCTTTGCGGTCATAAGCCTTATGACGCTATCCTTTGCGGTCATAAGCTGTGGCTAGCATCATAACAGCCCCTTTTTTTGTGTTTTTGCTCATTTTTCATGTATTTTCTTATTCCAGAATTGCTCTTTTGTAATGAGGTCTATATATATGACGTCCCAAACACTTGTAAGACATCTTTTGGATTGAATATTGAATGAGAACACTTCTCTCTTATTTTTCAAAGATCACTTAGAATTTGTGGGAACCGAAAACCCTCATTGAGAGAAATCTCACTCCAACCGTGTCTAGTTTTGGGCTAGTTCACACGATTCGGAGTCTTGAAGCAATTCCGAGATCGAAATCCCCATTGTTGAAGGATTTGGAAGAGACGGTGTTGCCGGGTTTGCTTGCATCTCCATCTCAAGATCTTCTTCAATATTGGAGCTTCCTTATCCTTTATTTTCCTTTCGGTTATTCATCTTCTTCCTTAATCTCTTCTTAATCTTCATTAATCATTTCTTAGCAAGTTAGTAACCAAGAGATCCATGGCACTCCTGTAATTGAAGTCAGAAAAGAAACAAAATACCTATGATGAAAGATGCCGATCTCCAGCCACCGGAGTTGGACCGCTTAGCGGGGACGCCGTTGATGGAGACGGCGCCACAAACGGTGGGGTCTTCCAATAACGGAGTTTCAGCTTCCGATGCGCCTTCTCCGGTGATTGCAGCGATGGCCATTTCCACCTCAGTCGGTGGTGATCTACAGGCTACAGCTGCGACGCCGGTTGGAGACTGTAGAATATATTATAGTGGTACTATATTATACTCCCTCCGTCCCAAGAAGTCCTTTCCTTTGGTCACGGGTGGAGTGGAGTAAATAATTGATGTAGTGTTTATTTGAATGTAGAAATTTTTTAAATAAGGAAATAAGATAATTATTTAGTGGGACCGATCAAAATAGTAAAATATTTGTTAGGTGAATACCAGAGTATCCCCAGGCCACATTGGACATAAGACTAATCCCTCGAGGATCTGCAAGGACAATTAAGGACGCCTCTCCCAGGCCACATTGGACATAAGACTAATCCCTCGAGGATCTGCAAGGGCAATTAAGGACGCCTCTCCCAAAGCAGTTTTTTGCATACACAAGGCTCGAACCCGAGACCTTGCTTAAGCGACTAGAGCCCCATCCACTCAAGCCAACTGCTGTATTTAACAAAAATATTGTTGTACAGTATATTTTTAAATAAGAGCGAGTCTGTGAAAATACGTGTGTGCATGAGAGCGTGAGCGCATGGATGAGTGGTTGTGTTGAAGCGGCGCTCAGTTAGAACTGATTCTGGGGTAATATGGTATGGGTCCCTAGAGTACGTAAGTCCGGAAATGTAGGAGTGGAGGACTATTGCAACCTTCTTATTTTTGGTATGGATATTTTTCTTTACTGGTTAATAAAGACTCAAATTTCATGAAGCTTAGACCAACATCATATCTCTACCAAAAAAACACAAACATGATAGATACTAGTATATCACTCAAAAAGTTGGAGACAATACACATGCACCGCTGGGGCCTCTTTTACCCTTAAACAGAAAAAACCAATGCGTGCGTGGTGTGTATGGAGGACTTGTTTCATCATTCATGTCTCGTCCCGGAGCCTACAAAACCAACTTATTTTAGGTGCGTACAAGCTTAAAACAAAGCTTAAAAAATAACAAAATAAATAAATAAATAGAATGAATGACAAGATCTATTGCCGCATAATCACGGGGGAATGCCCAGCAGATAACCAAAGACAGAAAAAAATAATAATAACAGACGAAAGAGTTGTTAACCCAATCGACTAGTGTCCAATTGTTCATATAGTAAGAGAAGAACGAGGATCTCAACCATGGCAGCTGCAGCAGCAACAACATCAAATACAAATGCTGCCGCCTTTCTTGTTATAATAAATGTAAGCAGGACTTAAAAATAACTCGTGGAAGGAAAAAATTAAAATAAAAAACAAAACATGGAATCACATCTGAGATTTTCGAAACACGAATGGAGATTTAAATGTGGTGCATGAAAAACTGTCTTTCAAAATGAAACACACAAAAATAATCATGATTATCTTAGCAAAAAGATGACCCGTTGCAAATTGGAAGTACCAACGTGGACAGTTTGCAAGATACCCTAACAACAGTACAATTTGTAGCCATTGTTTGGCCACTCCATTAACGACTGGATGGTAATTAAAATTACCAATTTTACATTTTACATCGACAACCAAATAATGATTTTATCATACATTTATACATAAACACAACCTCAAATATGCATTGGGTATAATTATATACTCTCCTGACCACCATATAGAAGGCAGGGCGAGGAACATCATTCCTGGCAGCTGCAGCTACAATATTAGATACTGGTTTTATTGTTATAAATGTAAGCTCTTGCAAAGTAAGCAAATGCTGCCATTGTAACAGCATTCAAGGCTGCTAGAAGCCAATAGAAGTAGTCGATATGCGCTCGATTCAAGTTATTGGAGAACCAGCTATCCCGCCCCTCTCCACTGGTCGCCTTCTCGATCACAGATATCAGAAAACCGCTCAGGAAGCTCCCCACACCGAATATGCTGAGGTATAAAGCAAGACCTATGCTTTTTAGCTCGTTAGGAATTTGATCGTAGAAGAACTCTTGAAGCCCAACCATTGCGAATACATCAGCAATACCGAAGAGCATATACTGAGGAGCCAGCCACCATATGCTCATTGGTATTATTTCCGTTGGTTTGTCCACCAGCCCATATTTGGCAGCTGTTGCAAGGCGATGCTTCTCCACAACTGCTGCAACTACCATGGAAAGAAACGATATGCATATGCCCGTTCCAATCCGTTGGAGCATGGTTATGCCTGCAGGTTTCCTTGTTATAACTCGGGCAACTGGGACCAAAATAAGATCATATAGTGGAATGAAGCTCATTATGGATATGCAGATAAGTGTCTGCAGCGAAGCAGCAGGGACTTGGAAGCCAGGTGTGATATAACGGTCCATTGTAGCTCCTTGTTTTGTGAACAGAGTTGACATTTGTGAAAAGGCAATTGCATATCCTAAGCTAGCAGACCACCATATAGGAACGAACCGGAGAATAACCTTGGCGTCCTCAATATCGCGGATGGTACAGACGTTTGTGTCGCCATCTTGGGAAAACAAAGCTTTGTCAAGAAACCTGTTATACAAAACTATCAGCAAAGATGTGAAATTAAACATCATTTATTATAGTATTCCATATGATATGATACGAGTTAGTAACCTACTTAAATCTGGTAGTTTCATCAGTATACATAGGTGTTGTTTGGACTTTCCAATTTCTTGCTGCTTTCAGAAAAACAAAACCAATTCGTGCAAATGGATTCCTCTCAACAGTGTTGATGCGAAACCGATAAATCCTAGACCCGAGTAAGAAAATAACTAATGCAAAACACATGATAATGCAGGGGATTCCGAAGCCCAGCTCCCAACTCAGATTTTCTTGAATGTAGGTCAAAACAGACAAGGCTACTAGCATACCCCCATTCATCGAAAAATACCACCAATTGAAGAACGAACTTTGAGCCTTACTCTCTTTTATGTCACTCTCATCGAACTGATCGGCTCCAAAGGCTTGCACACAAGGCTTATGCCCTCCCTCTGCAAACGCAACCAAGTACATAGACGAGAAGAAGAAAATAACTTGAAGCACAGGTGGGGAACAATTTACATTATTTGTATCGACTGATTTGCAGTTATGAGAGCTCGAGGAATGAAGCACAGCAGATAAAGACAAGAACCCTAGACCCTGTTGTCAAATCACAGAATTCCGTTCGCAGAAAGCCATTTGAATTGAGTATTTGAATGAGTAAACTAAATCACTAATTAAACGAGTACGAAGGTGCAGTCAGTTGAATTTCAAAGAAATTTTCAGAAATTGAATAAAACTATACGAACCAAGATGTAGATCAGAGAGGCGAGGATGATTGTACGGTAACGACCTAAATACGAGTCGGCGATGAAGGCGCCGAGCAGCGGCAGGAGCATCGACGCTCCATTCCAAGCATTGACGTTCTCCGCCGCGGTTGCCGTCGATTGCCCTAAGGGTCCTGTCAAGTAGCTAATTAAATTCGAACTAATTCCGTAGTACGCAAATCTCTCTGCCACTTCAACACCTACGTACACACAAAATTAAACATCACAAAGCTGAATTGATTTAATAAATTTCAAAATTAGGTATAAGAAATAAGAACAAAAAACCTATGATGAAAGCAGCGGATTTCCAGGAACCGGATTTAGAGCGCTGAGCAGGGAGACCGTTGAAGGTAATGGCGCCACGCACAACGTCGTCCAGTAGCGGAGCTTGAACTTCCGGTGCGCCGTCAACGGCGACTGCAGCTATCGCCATTCGCTCCAAATAGCACAGTTGATAGTTTGAGTAGCTGAATCTGATATCTTTGGTTGTAACTCTACTATTCACACAGATTTTCTCATACACGAAGTATAAGTTATAGCAAAGTAGGATATGTTAGATTCATCTGGAATCTCCTGATTCAAGCTTTTAAAATTTTTATTTGTATTGAATTTGGATATTAATAATTTAAAATGTATATTGTAAAATGGCTAGGGTTTGCTCTGGAGACACGGCTGGAGACCCTCCGGGGTCGTCGACTTCTACTCCAAAGACTCGAACTTTCCGCGATATCTTGGCAGGGCAAGCGGTGGTGCCGCCGCCACTCACTCCCCAATGTGATTTAATCGCAGAAGGACTTATCAAGAAGTCCTTTGTTGATGGTAATCTGGCGGTTCCTTGTTTCGTGATAGATGAAAGTATCAAGGAGGAGGCGGGGTAGAGACTGGGAGTCGGCCTTGGTGGTTAAGGTGCTCGGCAGATATGTGGGCTATATGGCGCTCAAGGACCGCCTCAAGGGGGCTTGGAAGCCGAAGGGGAAGATGGATTTAATTGACGTGGGTTATGGATGCTTTATTGTGAAGTTTGGATCGCTGGATGATCGGGAACGGGTGGTGAACGGAGGGCCCTGGATGGTTTTCGATCACTATCTTGCGATCATGCCCTGGACAAGGGATTTTGATCTGGCTACGACAAAGGTTACTAAAGCCATGGTTTGGGCGCATCTGAATGGATTGCGGATGCATCGCTATAAGACGGATATCCTGTGGGCTTTGGCATTAGGGATTGGCGAGGTGGTTAAGTTTGATCCGTGTACACAAACCACAGAGAAAGGCCGATTTGCGAGGGTGTGTGTGATTCTTGATTTGGAGAAACCTTTTGTCGGGAAGTTCTTAGTAAACAATACGTGGGTGCGGGTATCCTATGAAGGGTTACATCTTATTTGCACCGGATGCGGTAAGTATGGACACTTGGAGTTGGGCTATGGAGAGAAGGCAGTGGCTGCGGAACCGGCGCGGGAGGTCACACCACCTGAGGCTGTGGAGGTTCCGAAGGACAATGGGATGGAAGAGAAGGGACAGCGGCCTGGTAAGGCTGTGGCTGTGGACGGGGGCCTTCGGGGGGGGGATGAGACGATGGCGGAAGGGAGCTCGGGAGAGCCTATTGGAGATGTGTATGGTGCATGGACAATGGTGGTGCGACGATGTAATCGTCATCGGTGGCGGGGCCGCGTGGGGACTGGTATGAAATCGCAGCCGGAGATCGTGGAGGAAGAGGTTGGCGATCATAATAACCATGAGGCCGTGGCACAGGCCGAGGCACAGGCGGCGGGTGGAGATTTGAATGATATAGTTGGCGATGAGAAGGTGGTGTCACCAGCGGCATTGGCTGTAGTTCCTGTACCAGTCACTCAGAGGCGGGCTACGGCTGGTGCTGGCAAAGGACGGCCGGGACATAATATGGGAGCAAAGAGGGCTCGGTGGGAGGTGCTTAGTGATAGTGGTTTGGATACTGAGGCCGCGCCACGTCTGCATGGCCAGCATGGGGGTTTTCTCATGTTAGCCGATAAGCCTATGAGGAAGGACATAATATGGATACTAATGAGGAGAGCAAGGTGTCGGAAAAGTGGGCTGATGCTGTGGAGGCGAGCTATCAGTCTAGTTAGGGTTGGTCGTCTTGCTCTTCTTATGTTAATTATGATGTTTAAGAATTTTACTATTCTTTCCTGGAATGTTTGTGGGGTCATGAGTCGCACGGCTCAGAGATGGGTTGGTGATTTGGTGCGTGATAAGCAGCCGGATATTCTGTGTCTGATGGAACCTAAGGGGAAATTCGAGCGAGTTCATAGTTTCTTCTTGCAGTTGGGGTATGCTAAGGCCTTTATCCAGGAGTCTGTTGGTCTGGGTGGCGGTGTGTGGGTGCTGACGGCCTTGGCTATTCCTTGTTAATGGAGTGTTTGGGATGCCCGGGATCGTATTATTTCTTTGGAACTTCGTCAGGGTAATGTGTCTTGGATATTGAGTGCATTCTATGCAAACCCTAACTATCAGCGCCGTAAGATGGATTGGGATTGTATTCGTGACCTGGCTAGTCTTATTCCCGGACCCTGGATGATTGTTGGGGATTGGAATGAGATTCTCGCGGCACATGAAGTGGAGGGGGGGTTGTATTTGGCTGATCGGGCTATGGAGTTACGGATGGTGCTCGATGGTTGTGGGTTGTTTACGGCGGCGACTGTCGGAAGCCCATTTACTTGGTCCCGAAGTGTGGGGGAGGGTAGACGTATTTTTAAAAGGGTGGATCGTGGTGTCATAAACTTTGCTTGGCTTAATTATTTCGAGGAAGGTTGTGTGCATCATCTACCTCGATTGGGTTCCGATCATTGTCCGCTTCTTATCATGTGTGGAGGGGAGTCGAGGGTTAGGCCTACTCGCCCTTTTCGGTGGGAGGCAATCTGGCAAACCCATGCAGAGTACAAGAACGTGGTCCGGGAGGCCTGTCGCGACGGGGGGCGCTCGGTACCGGAGTTGGGAAAGATCCAGGAGCAATCGATAGAATTTAATGTTCATTCCTTTGGCAATTTAAGGGAGAGGAAACGGAGGATTAAGCGGAGGATCGCAGGGTTGGAGAAACGAATGATCACGGTGGATTCGGCGTGGATGAATCGTCTATTAGATGAGTTGAAACAGGAATTGGAGGCTATCTTGGTACAAGAAGTTATTGTGGTTTCAAAAATCCCGTGATAAATGGGTCCGTCAAGGGGATCGGAACACCAAATATTTCCATGCTAAGACGAATGTGCACCGCCGACGGAATCACATTACAGGATTGGAGATGGGTGATGGGAATTGGGAGCAGCAGACATCGGTACTCCAAGATCATGTAATAGAGTATTTTAGTGCTATGTTTGCTGAACATATTGATGAGGCCATTGGTGATGAGATTCCGCCACTGCCAAGTATTTTGTCATGTGAGAAAACGGATTTGGAACGGGAGGTGGCGGTGCAGGAGGTCACGGCGGCATTAGCTCAGATGCGGTCCTATGCGGCGCCGGGGCCGGATGGGTTTCCTGCGGCTTTTTATAAGGCCAATTGGAAGTTTGTTGGAGATGCCATCTACAGGATGGTTCGTTTGGTTATGGAAACAGGCGTGTTGCCGGAGGGTATTTCGGAGGCTTTTCTTTGTCTTCTTCCAAAGGTAGATATTCCACGAACTATCACCCAATTTCGACCACTCATGCTGTGCAATGTTTCATTCAAATTCATTACCAAGGTGCTGGTTAATCGAATGCGACCGATCCTCCAGAGAGTCATTAGCCCTTATCAGTCGGCTTTTTTACCAGGCTGTGGTACTTGTGATAATGGCATTCTATTACAAGAAATTATATCTTCACTCGAGCATGCGCGATCCGCGCTCAAGGGTGTGGTGGTTAAGATTGATTTGGCGAAGGCCTATGATACGGTGAGATGGGATTTCATTGAGGTATGTCTGCGGGAGTTGGAGTTGCCGACTCAGATGATTCAGGTGATCATGATTTATGTCCGGAGTTCCAAATTTTCCATCTTATTTCTCCTCTTCCGGGGGTCATGGCTGGTCGGGATGTGAGGCAGGGGGACCCGTTATCGCCTTATCTCTTTGTCATTGTGATGGAAAAATTGACTAGACTGATTGTGGATGAAGTGGCGAAGGGCGCTTGGGAGCCGCTGCGGTTGAAGCCTGGAGGGGTTGGTATCTCGCATATGATTTTTGCTGATGACCTTATATTTTGCTCGGCGTTGACTGAGGTTAGCATTGCTTGCATGGCGACTACCTTGAAAAGGTTCGGGTCGAGGTCAGGGCTGTCTATTAATGCAGCCAAATCGGTGGGCTTCTGTTCGCCTGGAGCATCGGACATTGAGAAAGGTTGGCTGCAACAACATCTGGACATTAGTTTAACGGATTGTTTAGGGACATATTTGGGATTTCCCATCGTGCATGGGCGGCTTCGTGCATGCTATTTTGACGCATTGCTCAGAAAGTTGGAGGTGAAGCTAAGTGGC
This sequence comes from Hygrophila difformis, assembly GCA_030278955.1. Lineage (NCBI taxonomy): Eukaryota > Viridiplantae > Streptophyta > Magnoliopsida > Lamiales > Acanthaceae > Hygrophila > Hygrophila difformis. The sequence continues at coordinate 11,910,233 of JAOANR010000010.1, read as the reverse complement.
TGGTCGGCGTTTCTACTTAACAAAGCGGGACGGGTCACTAAGGCTCATTCGGTTTTGGCGTCGGTTCCGGTGTACGTTATGCAACTTCACTTGCTTCCGGTTGCTGTGAGCTCGACCATTGATAGGTTGATTCGCAAGTGGATATGGAAGGGGGCTTCGGATCGTGGTATTCACTTAATCAAATGGGATAAGGTGGTGAAGCCTCAGCGCTATGGTGGTCTCGGGCTTCGACAAACTCGGGAGATGAATATTGCGCTCCTAGGGAAACAGGTTTGGAATTTTGTGATGGCGCCGGCGGGCTCAGGTGATGAGGGACAAATATGGCCGAAAGGTGGGTCAGTTTCCAATGGACCATTATAGAGGAACGAAACTTTGGAAGGCTCTGTGCAAAGTCAGTTCGTTGGTTGAGAATGGCTATGGTGTTCGACTGGGAGATGGTAAGAGTTCCTTTTGGTATTCGGCTTGGTGGAAGAGGGAGAGGTTATATCATCAGGTTCCATTCGTGCATTACCAGGATGTTGAGCTTAGGGTGTGTGATGTTGTGGAAGGTAATGCTTGGCACCTGAACAGGCTCTATTCATGGTTGCCTGCGTCAGTCAAGGATGAAATTTCACATTCTTGGGTGCCGTCTTTAGTGGAGGGGGTTTCGGACGTGTTGCATTGGCGTGGCGAGCCACATGGTCGATACACGGTGGCATCGGGTTGTCGTTGGCTACAAAATCTAAACCTTGAGCAGGGGGATTGGCGATGGATGTGGCAAGCTTGGATACCTGAAAAGGTGAGCCTCCTCCTTTGGTTTGGCTGTCATGAGGCCTTACCGGTCAATGGCTTGCGATATGAGCGATGTTTATCGCCTTCACCACTTTGCTTGATTTGTGGGGAGGAATATGAGGATTGGAGGCATGCATGGGTGTTATGTTGTTGGGCGCGGAGTTTATGGATTAAGTTGGGATTGCAAAGTGTGTTTTCCATTCCGGAGGTACCTATTGGTGAGGCTGCGAGTTGGTTGCAATGGGCGACGGTGTGCATTGGGGTGCTTTTCTAGCTGCACTTTGGGTGGTTTGGTGTGAGCGGAACAAGCGAGTTTTTAAAGGTTGTGCGACAAGAGAAGATAAATTGGTGAGGGAGTGGCGGTGGCTGGCAGCGGCTATGGATCGGGCATGGCCGCCAACAAGCCGGGATCGGCCTATGATGTATGTGAGGTGGCGAGAGGAGGATGTCGAGGGTATGGTGCTCCATACGGATGGTTGTGTTTTGCATGAGGTGGGCAAGTCGGGATTTGCGGCGGTGTTGAGGTCGGCCGCGGGAGGTTTTCTAGGGGCTTGTTGTGGTCAGCGGGGGGCGCGTATGGTGCTGGAAGTCGAATTATTAGCATTGAAGGAGGGCTTGCTATTTACGGCTCAACATGGCGGTGAGGGGGTAAGGGTTTACTCGAACTCCCTTGAGGTTGTTCGGTTGATCAATGGAGATGTGGAGCGGACTCATCAGTTTTGGCCGATTATCTGGTTCATCCGGGAAAAGATGCGAGAGTTGGGTGGTTCGATCACACATGTGTATAGAGAAGGAAACCAGGTTGCCGATGGCTTGGCCAATAAGGCGGCGGTGGAAGAAGATTTTTATACTACATGGGCGTTTCCGCCGGACGAGTGCGTGGAGCAGCTTGCTATCAATGCCTCCGGTTGCTTGTTTTGCCGGATCTAGGAGATGTGTTTGGAGGAGTTCTTGATTGATTGGTTTTTTCTTTCTTGTTCTTTCCTTTCTGTTTTTTTTCTTTTCATTGTAATTTGCCAGCCTTCTCAGGCTATTCACCAAAAAAAATGTATATTGTAAAATTTTTATTTGTATCGAACTTGAATACTAATGATTTAAAATGTATATTGTTCCGAAAGTAATAGTATAGATATGATGCGACTATTTGAGCTACGGTGTTTCTGTATAGACAGAAATTTGGAGGCTTATTAAATTTACTTTACTTCATACAACTTGAATTAAAAAATGAAGGAATTTGGGACTTACCCTAACGATCAAGTCTTCCATCTCTCAATCTTAGGTTGGGAGTTCGCCTCCTATCCCTTCCCTTTATTCTATTTGTAATTTGTGTGATTTAGGTTTCCATATCCTTTTGCCAACACATGAATATCATTGTTTATTTAAAAAAATGGAGTATATACTATGGTTTTTTTTATGAACAACTAATGTGGTTTCTTGAATTTATAATTTTTTTTCATAACAGCCTATACAAATTAGTAAATTAGGGATGGAAGCTCATAATATACAAATACAAAGGGAATAATGGGGTATAGGGCTGGTGGAGAATGAAACCTTTAAAAGTCAAAGGACTTAACCACTTGAACTAAGTCATCGTCCCCAAATTTATAATTAATTAAGTAAAATTTCAGATTTAGGTGTGTAATAATTTAGTTATAAGCTGTCGAGAAGGTATTTTAGCTTTGGTTGAACCAAGTTTTTCAGCGAAAAGGTGTTTTTTCTCCTTATAGCCCTGTTATTAGTTTTAGAGGTAATTATCAAAAGAGGCCATCACAAGGAGGCCTTTCAGGTTTTAGGCCATGACAACTTGGATTATGAATTTTAGGCCATAACAATTCACTTTAGTTCAATTTTAGGCCATCAAGACTTTTTAAAATTATACTTGACCCTACCAACTTTTGCTTAATTATACTTTTGACCCCATCAGTTGACTTCAATTTTTACCCTATTACACTTTGACCCCTATCTTATATTTTTCATCAAATATAGTCCAATTAAAGCCCATCATGTTTCCGATAATTAAATTAAGCACTAAATTTCATACCTTGGCTTTGACCGCCTTGTTGCCGGGTTTCCTAAGCTCCGGAATTTTACGGACTTCCTCCAACCACGCAGCCACGGCCGATGGTTCATCGATTCTTGGCTCCTTCAGCAATAAACAGCACAGTCCTATTTTGTTTCCTACCTTAGGACGTATCAAGATATGAATAAAGGGTGTTAACTATATTATCGGGATTTTTGGGATATTTGGAAGCCTGGATTTTACTGAAGAAATATTAAAAATATTATTCAAACATAATTTCCCCTAACGGAGAAGACAGACACTTAGTTCCTCATGGAGGATACAAGACTCTTGGGGGAATACCCCATACTTTTACAGACTCGAAAGGAAATATGCAGAAAGAGAAATATTACAAATATTTTGAAGAGTTGGGAGGATTTTTCGATGCCTTCCATCTGCTTCAAACTCCTTTATTTATAGGCGCCCGCGGACTTCAGCCCCGGATTCCAATCTTCCTCTAAATCCTTGTGACGTCACTGAGTTCGTCACTTGGCCTTAATTTCCACCGGCTACATTATTGTCCTTTTTTGAATTATTGCGTTAGGTGGCTTTTGTCAACTTTCCACCTTCTCTTGTCGGCCACTTTCTGCCAGCTACTCTGCCCTTGTTTGTCGGCTTTTAATTATGAGTGTTGCCGACACCTCTCTTTCTTTTACATCCAGCTAATCTTACTTTGGCTTGTGAAAGTTTTTTGGACGTTTCTTCCCTTTGTCCTGTTCGGGTCCGGATTTTTTCTGGGTTACCCGGATCTTTGTACCGAATAGGGGTTTCTCCTGTTCTGCACAATATGGGTATATATGGTTATCCCATTGGCCAACATGCATCATGTTGCATGCCTTTTTTCTGGTAGACTCGGTTGCTGGCAACTTGTTTTTCCAGATGAGTAACCTCTTCTTTTCGAATAAAGTTTCCGCAAACTCTGTGCTTTTCCCTGTTAAAGAATTAACCAGGAACGATCCATTTAAATTGTTTGAGAATATTTTAAACGGATATTTAACCTTTTCCATCTCGATGAGACAGACCCAGAATCCCCATGCTCGTCGGGTGGAGATTTCATCTTCGCTGATTGAAGATACCAATGGTGCCTTCTCATCCATAGACTTAACTCTGTTGAAGGCAATCATATCAAGTCTATGTAATTTAATAAATTGAAAGACCGGATGAGAACCTTTTCCGACTATCTCTGGTGCCGCTGAAATGAACTTAAGCTCCAGAATATCTCCTCTTTGCAGGTGCGGGTTATTCTGCCATGATTCGTGCACCGCACTACTTATCCATCCCGGAAGTTTTTCGATTTCCGGAAACCCTGGTGATGTAGTATGAACAGATGCTAATGCTCCAAAGTCATACCACTTTCGAACCTCTTCTGGTTTCGATCCTTCGAGCATCCATACCCTGTTGTATCTCCCGGATGTCTCGATTACTGTTTTGCTAGGGTTAATTCCGTTTTTGGAAACCAGTTGTTCCCATTTTCCTTGGTAGTCCAGCCAGGCAGTAGATAGGACTTTCTCGTCTGAATTAACCTTAGAGGTGCCTGTCATTGGCCTAAGGTTAATTTCTTCCTCTTTCACCCCAGAGGCAGTGGGTTGACTTGAGCTTTCGGAAATGTGACTTTCCTCTTGCTCAACATTTTTGTCGGTATCCGACAATGGTTCCTTCGAAGCAGTGCTTGAATCTGCTTCTTCATATGTGACGACTTTAGCTTTTTGGGCACATTTCTCTTTGTTTACCAGGGAAGCTGACGCTTTCCTGATTGGCTCTAATACTGTTTCCCATAGTGCTGTCATTGCTATATGGGAGGTTCGTATATTGTTGCGGACCATGTCCACATCGCTCTGTTGTATTTGGCCAGCTGCTCGTGCATTGATCTCGAGCTGTCCAAAATGCTTTGATAGCTCCTCTAGGTTTTTTCTGAGGTGCCTGAATCTCGTAATGATGGAATCAGCTTCAAATGCTTCCATCTCTCGTCAAGAAATCTGCAAGAACGTTTTCATGAGATTTTATAACATCAATATCATAAGTATAATATTGACATTCAGCTTGCCATCTGATAATACGAGCTTTTTCAATTTTTGATTCAAGTTTATTTTTTAAAAAAGCCCTAACGTTAGTATTATCAACTTTTAATATAAATTTCTTTGCAAGTAAGAATAAAGGCCATTTTTTAAATGTTTTCCATACTGCAAAGAATTCCTTCTCGTTAATATGCCAAAGTTTGGCTTGTTGTTCAGTGAACAACCCTCCTGTGTATCTACAAGGTTCTTGACCCGTAGTTGTTTTTCTCATGAGCACTCCTGCCCATCGAAAATCATTGGCGTCTGTGTAGACTACTAGCTCATCCTCATCCTGAGGTATCGCGAGTTTTGGCAAGCTATTGCAGACTTGCTTTAGTTCACGAATTCTCTTGGTATGGATTTCTTCCCATTTCCATCTAGAGCTTTCAGTCTCTTTCAGGAGTGGTCTAAAATCCTTTCTATATTTTGCAAGATCTTTAATAAACATACCCGCAAAATTTACAACTCCTAAGAAACTCTGAAGTTGTTTCTTGTCTTTTAATATATCAGGAAAATTGCGGATTTTCTCCACAATGTGTTCCTGTAACTCTATTCATGCTTCATCAATTTGAACTCCTAAGAATTCAATTTTGTTAGCAGCGATAGTGGCCTTTTTCTCAGAGAGAACTAGACCTTCCCTGTGACATGCATCAGAAAATATTTCAAGATGTTTAATATGCTCTTTAATATTTCGGGATGCAATTAGAATGTCATCTATGTAGACGAACATAAACTCTAGATAATCCTTAAATAGATTATCCATTTTTCGGTTCTCTGTTCTTCAAAATACCCATTTACTACAAAATGGGTTTTGAATAAGAGGCCAAATCTTTCACAGATTGTGCTTTTGGATTCTCCCTCGAGTATTTGCTCTTTTAAAGCAGTCGTGGAGTTTTTCCAGCCCAGCTTTGCCGATCCTTCGAGACTCAGCTCTATTAATCTGACAAAGTTTTCTTTATCGAGTTCCAGGGTGGTTGCTGCAATCTTCATTGAAGCTACCCATTCATCGATCAGGTCTTCGATGTTTCGAAAGTCGATAACGTCGAGGTTTAGTGTTATGCCATACGGATTTAATGGTTGTAACATCGTCTTGGCCCACGGTGTGGATTCTGGTGCTCTACTTGGGTTCCGTCCTGGGTTTCATCTTGCATTGAGATGCACCTCAGGGTACCTGTTCATGTAGAAGTCTGTACTTTCTCTCATTGGGACATCAAGCGGTCTATCGTGGGTCACGTTGGATCCTGATCCTTCCACATAACCCAATTGAAGAACTTCATTGGGTTTTACATTGACCAGATCCATAATCCCAAGTTGGGAAAATGATTCTGCTAATTCTTGTAGATCTGATAGATCTGCCCTGGAAACACTCATTCGACTGTTTTCAGGAGATCGATCATAAGCTCTTCTTGTGATTTCTGCTTTGGAACCATAGTTGCTTTACCCTTTTGATGTAAAGCTTGTACTGGTCCGAATGCATCTCTAATATTGGCTTGGTTATTCTTGGAAGATCCAGGAATATCCTTCTGCCTTTTCTTGATATCCGAAATGTCAAATTTCAGAGTCAAAATCTCTTTCTTTAGATCTTGAAATACTTTCAAGATCTCATCTGTTGTCTGATTCAAGTTATCTATTTTCCCAGGTATAATTAATACCCGGTTACCAAAATCTTGAATCGTCTTTTGGATTTCTCTTAAGTCTTTTGATAACTTAGAGCTATCCGGATCAATTTCTTTCCAGTCCGTTCCTCTCATTTTTAGGAAAGAAACTGATTTTGATAATATCTTGTCCCATGGACAAGTTCAAGAAATTCCTTTGGACTTTTCTATTTTTTATTTCCATAATTTGGAAATAACTCGTGGGTTTCAAATTAATTGAATCCATTAAATAATTAAATCTTCTCCATTAAGAAATAAAATATTATAAATAATATAATTAATATGTTCTTCAATAAAACCTAGGCTCTGATACCAATTTTCATGCGCGTTGGGTGTCATTTATATAATGAAAAATTAAGTATATTGAGAAAGGATTAAAGTAAATAAAGTCAAACTTTCTTGGGGTTGAAATGAAAGAAGGAAAAGTTGTTGGGTCATTTATTGATTTCAAATAGCTCATATGGCCTAAATTTTGCCAAACTGTGTTTGTTATGGCCTGTTTTTACAATTCCAACTTGTTATGGCCTAAAAGTGGAATAGCCTCCTTGTTATGGCCCTTTTTAACATTTACCCCATAGTTTTATTATATGTTGAACTTTGCCATCTACTCTATTAAAAAAATACTCCTATCTATTTGGATACTTGCAAATTAATTGAAACGAGTTTCTACTACTTGGATTTCAATATTTTTTTCAAGGTGTACACTGTTATTTACCTTATAATTTCTCCAAAAGGCTAATATACTTCAATTTTAGAATTCTTATAAGATAATAACCAAGAAAAAGAGATATGTACTTGTTTCACTCCATTTTCATACATATTACTCCCTCCGTCCCATATTTAACTTCTTCGACACTGTAGATACGGAGTTTAAGAAAGTTGTATTTTATTATTTTCATGTGTACTTTTTGAGGGGTAAATTTGTCTCTTTTTGTCTAGTAGTGCAATTGTTAGTAAAATTAAGGATTGGTTTTTCTGTAAATATATGGACATGTAGGGATATTTTAGTAAAAAAAAATTCCCTTTTTGGGGTAGGAAGATAAATGTGGGACGTCCAAAAACGGAAAGTAAGAAGATAAATATGGGACGGAGGGAGTAAGTGTGTATTCGATTCAGAGTTTATTAGATTTTTATAGACTTTAAAAAGTCGGTGGATTTAAAAAGTCTATAGACTCCACATAGAGTTCGCTGATTTTATATAGAATCCATGAAACTTTGGCTGATTTCAGAGAGATTTTGTTTAGTTATAATTTTTAAGAGAATTCATTAAAATCTATAAAGAATTAAAATCTATGGACTGTTGAATACCTCTAAATTTTTAAAGACTTTTATAGATATGTATTGAATACTTCTAGATTTTTAAAGACTTTCTAAAATCTGTATTGAATACCTCAAAAATTTTCAAGACTTTTTTAAATCTAGATTGAATACACCCCAACTTTAAAAATCCAAAAAAATCCTATAGAGTCTTGATTTAAATACATCCCACTAAAATTATTTATTTTAAAAAGATAAAGATAAATGGTATGAAAGAAAAAAACGGGACAAATATACCATATGGCGTACTAATTGTGGCTTTATTTTAAAGCAATTTTTTTTTGCATACACAAAGACTAAGCCTGTTTGGAATGACTTTTTTTTCAAGTATTTTTGGCTTTTACTTCTGCCAAAAGTATCTTTGAAGAAAAAATAGTGTTTGTTTTGGATTTTTAGAAAAAGCAAAAGCACCTCGAAAAACTGCAAAAGTGTTTTTGGGAGAAGCAGTTCAGGGGTGCTTCTTCAAAAAGCATAAGCCAAAAGCACCTAGTAATGTGTGCATAGTCATAAATGTCCCTATTAATTTATTTAAATTACACTATAAATATATATTATCCTATATAAGTAGCATATCCTTTTTGGCAATTTATACATTTCAAAAGCACTTTTCACTTTTACACATCCAAACACTCTTTTGAAAAAAAAAGCTAATTTTCAAACATTCCATCCAAATACAAAAGTTACATGCTTCTGCTTTTGCCTTTCACTTCTGCATCTACTTTTGGCTTCTGTTTTTTTTAAAAGTCAATCCAAATGGGGGCCTTAGAGCCTGCTTGTTTTGGCTTATTGTTTCTCCTTTTGACTTTTGCTTCACCTAACAGTCTTTTTGAATTTTTTAAATTGTTTGTTTTGACTTTTTTTAAAAGGAAAAGAAGAAACAAAAGTTAAAATTTAATTTCTTTTTCAAAGTAGGTAGGAGATTACTTTTTTAAAAGGAGAAATCATTTTAGAATAAAAAATACAAAAATATCCCCATTTAAAAAGGAAATAAAATATATTGTAAATATCCTTACAATATTTTTGCCCATTTTAGTAATTTTAATATATCAAAAGTCCTTCTACGTACAGTTTATCCAAACATGTTTCAGTTGAAAAACAACTTAAATAATATCAATCCAAACAATTATTTGAGTTGATTTTGCTTTTGAATTCTCCTTCTCTTTCCTTCTCCTTTTCCTACTGACTTCTCCTTTCTACAAAAGCCAAAACAAACAGGCCCTTAGGGGGCCTTTGGAATGACTTTTTTTTAGGTGCTTTGAGCCCGTTTGGAATGGCTTCTACATTAGTGCTTTTGGCTTTTGATTTTGCCAAAGGCACTTTTAGGGGAAAATAGGTGTTTGGATTGGCTTTTCAAAAAAAGCAAAAGCACATCGAAAAGCCACAAAAGTGCTTCTGGAAGAAGCTGGGCAGGGGGTGCTTCTCTGAAAAGTAGAAGCCAAAAATATTTAGTAATGTGTGTAGTCATAAATGGCCCTACTAATTTATTTAAATTACACTATAAATATATATTATCCCATATAAATAGCATATCATTTTTGGTAATTTACATATTTCAAAAGCACTTTTTACTTTTACACATCCAAACAAACTTTAAAAAAAAGCTGCTTTTTAAAAATTACACCCAAACACAAAAGTGACATGCTTCTGCTTCTGACTTCTACTTCTACTTCTGCTTTTGGCTTCTGCTTTTTTCAAAAGCCAATCTAAACGGGCCATTTGACTTTTGAATATGCCAAAAGCACTTTTGATGAAAAATAGTGTTTATTTTGGCTTTGAAAGAAAGCAAAAACACCTCGAAAAGCTGCAAAAGTGCTTCTGGAAGAAGCAACTTAGGGCCCGTTTGGATTGGCTTTTGAAAAAAGCAGAAGCAGAAATGAAAGCCAAAAGCAGAAGCAGTTAACTTTTGTGTTTGGATGAAATGTTTGAAAAACAGCTTTATTTCAAAAGTGTGTTTGGATGTGTAAAAGTGAAAAGTGCTTTTAAAATGTATAAATTACCAAAAAAGACATGCTACTTAATATGATAATAAGATATATTTATAGTGTAATTTATATTAAGTAATGAGGGTATTTAAGTCTTTGCACAATTTACGAAGTGCTTTTGGCTTCTGCTTTTCGGAGAAGCACCCCCTGGACTGCTTCTTCCAGAAGCACTTTTGCAGCTTTTCGAGGTGCATCTGCTTTTGCACACATTACTAGGGCCGTTTGTATTGACTTTTGAAAAAAAAATAGAAGCAGAAGTAAAAATCAAAAGCAGAAGCAGGTAACTTTTGTATTTGGATAGAATGTTTGAAAAGCAATCTTTTTAAAAAAAAATGTGTTTGGATGTATAAAAACGAAAAGTGCTTTTAGAATGAAATAATTACCAAAAAAGACATGTTTTTATATGGAAATAAGATATATTTATAGTGTAATTTATATTACGTAGTATGGGCAATTAAGACTTTACACACATTACTAGGTGCTTTTGGCTTCTACCAATGTGCTTTTGGCTTTTGCTTCTGCCAAAAGCACTTTTGGGGAAAAAGAAACGTTTGAAAAAGCACTTTGGATGTGTAAAAGTAAATTACACTATAATGTGTGTAAATATATCCATTGCCCATTATATTGCTTTTCACTTTAACTCATCCAAAGCCAAAAGCACATTGGTAGAAGCCAATCCCCAAAAGTGCTTCTCCAAAAAGCGGAAGTCAAAAGCACCTAATAATGTGTGTAAAGTCTTAATTGCCCATACTACGTAATATAAATTACATTATAAATATATCTTATTTCCATATAAAAAACATGTCTTTTTTGGTAATTATTTCATTCTAAAAGCACTTTTCGTTTTTATACATCCAAACACATTTTTTTAAAAAGGTTGCTTTTCAAACATTCTATCCAAATACAAAAGTTACCTGCTTCTGCTTTTGATTTTTACTTCTGCTTCTATTTTTTTTCAAAAGTCAATACAAACGGCCCTAGTAATGTGTGCAAAAGCAAAAGCACCTCGAAAAGATGCAAAAGTGCTTCCGGGAGCAGAAGCCAAAAACACATAGTAATGTGTGCAAAGTCATAAATGCCCCAACTAATCTATTTAAATTACACTATAAATATATACTATCCTATATAAATAACATATCTTTTTTGGTAATTTATATATTTCAAAAGCACTTTTCACTTTTCCACATCCAAACACACTTTTGAAAAAAAAAAACTGATTTTCAAACATTTCATCCAAACACAAAAGTTACATGCTTCTGCATTTGGTTTTCACTTCTGCTTCTGCTTTTGACTTCTGTGTTATTCGAAAGACAATCTAAATGGGTCATTAAACTCCATAATCCATACCACTCAGGCCAACTGCATTTAGTTAAAAAAAAAATAGGAGTACTTCATAATTTTTCTAACAATGTGGAGTATCATGATAGTTTGGTATTTTGTCATTTTCGAGACGAACGCATTTCGAGGAGGGGCATTAAATTTCTCAAATCAATCTCATATGCATCCCACTTTCTAACACAACCGTTTGATAGAGGTTGCCGCACATGCTCGAGTCAGTCAAGTGGCACCAAATAAGTAAGTACTTCATTTTGTCCTCAATATATATATACACAAAAGTTGCAAGCATATACTTTGGTCCATCCATTGCCCATTATATTGCTTTTCACTTTAACTCAACCTTCACTCGATTTGGTCGAACCAACCTTTTTAATTGGACGCTATAAATTAGCTAGTCGCGGACCTCGCGGTCTCCAGCCCGGGGGGGGGGGGGGAGGGGGGTCCAAAGTCGCTCAGGCACTTTAAAGTTCATTCACGGCTGTTATTGGGGAGTATTTTTTCTGATACCACGGTGATTATATGATGTCCCGATTGATTTTTGTGATTTTTATAAATGTGATGTCGGGCATAATTTTGTGACACAAGCTACTCACAAAATATCATTCTCCATCACATTTACATGCTCTCTCATCACGTTTCATGTACAGACTCTCTCTTAGTATGTACTTTCTCCGTATTCATATGTTTTTTACGGACCCACTTTTTCACGCAATCCAATGTACATTTTAAAATATTAATAACTTAAATTCAGTACAAGTAAAAATTCTAAAAGTTGGATATTTAAAAAGTACACGACGAGATGAATCTAAATAGATTTCATTTGACTATATTTTAGATTATATAACTATGATAAAACTTTAAGTGAAAGTTTGTGTACAAATAGGAGCACATTAGCAAATATAAGAAACATTTGATACGGAGGTAATATGTAATCGGACTTATACTTAGGCCATCTCCAACCACACCCTCCATTTTTGCAGGAGCTACAGTACAAATCTCTATTTTTGCAGGACTGCTACAGTAATTGTATCTCCAACCCAACCCTCCATTTTTGCAGGGTCAAAGAATATTCCCCACATATTCCATTTCATATATTATTTTATATTACTTTCCATATTTACAAATAACACCCAACATTTTATAATTTTTACATAATTCCACTTCACAATAATATTCAAAATTATTATTGTATATCATTATTCTTATTTAAATTTATTTAGTACTTTTTAATTATTTGATAACATAAATTAATGAATAAATACTTTTAATAAAAGAAATTCGTAATATTATGAAACAACACTTATTATATAATATAGATAGAACACATAACATTAATTACGCAAATCCAATAATACAACATAATTAATCATCCGAGTTACTATATTGTTCCCATATGTGCTCAATCAAAGCATCACATAGTTCGTAATGTGCATCCCTGCTTCTGATTCGAGTGTATTGCTCGAGAAATTGATGATATTCATCTTGATTTGTTGCCTTTTCAATGGATGGGAGCGGTGCCTCTTGATACTCTCTTATTGGCGCACTAATATCACGTTCTTCTTATATTATCATATTATGCATGATAATGCACGCAGACATTATATCATGCAAAATATTTTTATGCCAATAGCGACTTGGTCCTTTCACGATCGCCCAGCGTGATTGTAGAACTCCAAATGCGCGCTCTACATCTTTCCTGCAAGATTCTTGCCTTTGTGCAAATAATTTTTTTTTCGGGCCACACAGGTTACTAATAGTTTGTACAAGAGTGGCCCATTTAGGATAAATACCATCAGCTAAATAATAACCCATTTCATATTGTTTTCCTTGAATGTTATACTGTGCGGGAGGTGCAACACCCGAAGTAAGATCTGTAAACAATGTCGAAGAGTTTAAAACATTAATATCGTTATTAGTTCCCGGCATACCAAAATACGCATGCCAAATCCAAAGGTCATAATCCGCCACAACTTCAAGAATTATATATGGTTTTCCACTGCGACCTGCATATTGCCCTACCCAAGCAGTTGGACAATTTTTCCACTCCCAATGCATACAATCCAAACTACCCAACATACCGGGAAAACCACGACTTTCACCAATATGAAGCAATCGTTCAATACCAGCTGCATTGGGGGCTCTGAGATAGCGTTCTGAAAAAATCTCAACAACTGCACGACAAAATCTTTTAACACATTCAATAGTTGTTGATTCACCTATCTTTATGTATTCGTCAGTGGAATCCGCCGGTGCACCATATGCTAGCACCCGGAAAATTGCAGTTGCTTTTTGATAGATAGACAAGCCAAGCCTCCCAAGACCATCCCGTCTTTGTGTGAAATATATATCATGATCTTTCACTGCATCAACAATTCTAAGAAACAAACTTCGAGATAATCGAAATCTTCGTCGAAATGTTTGTTCATCATACAGTGGATTAGTTGAAAAATAATCATTAAATAATCTCAAATCTGCTTCCTCACGATTACGATTAACAACTACATGACCTGGAACAGAGCCACCGTGAATTGGTTGAGGTATGTCGAAGCAACGCCGGAAAAGATTATTTATTTGAATTGATGATTCCATTATTGCTTCATCTGCATCAATCGAATTCATAAATGGGAACTGCTGCTCTTCACCTTCATCAGATGAAGAAGATGAACTCTGAAATAAAACACCACCAACACTAAAGAAATTCATATTGGAATATAAGTGATTAACAGAAAGTTTAAGATGATTTTTCGTGTAAACCCCATATCAATTTATAGAATATATGAAGAAGAAGATATGGATAATGCATATCTCATCCTATGGTTGTGTGAATTAAAAATGCTGAAGACCTGAAAGTGAGTGGAACATCAGAAATTGATACTGTAAGTATTACATATTTATGTGTTCTTTATATATGCTTTTTATGTGCACAAATACATTTAATTCTTAATTATTATGTGAAGTTAGTGATGGCTAGAGACATGTTCAAAAGGAATCCAGCAGGGTCAAAAAAAGGATTTCATTTCGATCATGTTTTTGAGATAATGAGGAATTTAGAAAAGTTTAAAGATCATAATGAACTAAGGAATCCACTTAAAATTGCTCGAAAAATTTCTCTACCCATGTGTCATCATCATCGGAAAATGCTACATCCGACTCTCCTAGAATTTTATCATTTAATATTAACTTATCTGATGATAATGTTGATGTAACATCATTTCCTTTAGCTACGGAAACTGATGGATTTTCTCATGAACGACCAATGGGGGTGAAAAAAGCAAAGGCCAAAAGAAAAAATGATGATGCATATGGTGCTGAGTTTGCCAAGTTGGATGAACACAATGCAACAATTCAAGCAATGATGAAGGATAATGCTGTTGAAAGAGAGAAGTACTTTGCGCTTGAACAGAAAAAATTGGCAATCCAACAAGAAAAAATGGCATTGCATCAAGCTAAACGAGAAGATAAAATAATGTCGGTAGACTTGAGTGCCATTACAGATCCTACTACATATGCTTATTATAAACAGGAGAAGGAAAAAATCATGCGCAACCTAATGGGAAATCCACCGGAAGATTCTTCGTCGGGACTTTTTAGTCAATTTTTCAACAATTTCGGTGGGGATGATGGAACCAATTGAGTGATTATTGAGTGAAGAATTTTATGTTGTACTATGCGTGTTTAAGTTTATGTTGTACTAGGTGTTGAAGTTTATGTTGTATTTGGTATTTAATTTTATGTTGGGTTTGCATTTTATGTAATTCTCAAGTTTTTATTATTATTTAATGAGTGTTTAATATTTAAATTAAGTGATTCAACAATATTTATGCACAAAATATATTTTTAAATTATAAAAATAAAATACAAATAAAATAAAAGAATTAAAATATAAATTTAAAAAATAAAAAATAAACTTCTATAATTTCATTTTAACCCTTTGGGGTCAAAATATAATTACAAAAACATATAAACCTATTTTAAAAAAAAGCAAAAAAAAAAAAATTCACACCCAGCGGGTGTGAACAGTGTTCCGCCCAAAGGGGCGGAACACTGTAGCTCCCTCCTCTCAAGAGGGAGGGACTTCCATTTTTGCAGGGTGGGTTGGAGAGGGTTGGAGAACCCACCCTGCCTCCCACCCTGCATTTTTGCCAAAATGCAGGGTGGGTTGGAGTTGATCTTAGAGAAATAACTTTAATAGAAGTATAAATAAGTATAGTTCTTTTACTTCCTTTGTACACTTTCAACGTCTACTTTTAACAAAATAAATAATAACCTGTCAAGAATGTATTATCTATTGATTATTTAATCATATAGTTGTACCCATTTCATTGCAAATTAGAAAGGTTCATTCAAGAGTCTATAAAATTCTTTTGAACTCTTCAAGTTTAAATGTATTTAATTTAAATTTTAAAAAGAAAATCTCAAGGTAATCCATACAATTAAAAGAAGTATTCAATACAAAATCTAAAAAGTAAAAAAAAAAAAAACAAAAAACAAAAAAAACAAAAAAAAAACAAAAATAAAAAACTGATAGGTATACATAAGTATATGAATTTTTTTGGGTAAATATTGACACTTGTGTGTGGGGATAAAGGGCAGAGATAGAGGGTTGGATGGGAAATCGAACCCCAACCATAAGGTTGGAAGTCGGGGATTTCACCACTAAATCAAGTCATCATCTCCTACAAGGTAGATGGTACGGTGCGGATTTCACTTCATACGGACATTCATTTATAGCCATTGATCAATTAATAAATTTTAATGGTTTGGATTAATTATAGGGTTAGTTTTGTAATTTTGTTATTTTTGTACTTAAAATGTAGGGAATTGTGTTTTCCATTTCGTAGTCCACAAATCCGCTATTTTTTGTGAGGGAATTTCTAAAATATGATAGAAGATTTAGATTTATTGCATCGAGTAGGTAGATTTTCATATAAAGAACATCAAAATCCGAGTACATTTGAGAAAGTTATAGCCATTTGAAGTTTATTGCGATTTCAGCGACTCAATATTTACACCTCAGCGATGGAGCCTACACAATTCAGCGACATGACCTCTACAACTCAGCGACATAACCTACGTAATTCAGCGACATGGTTCTATTCATTTTAGCGACACAATTGTATTCATTTCAGCGACATCATTATATGAAAATCTGATATTTTTCTACTTGGAATTTCTGATATCTGATTGAAAAGATTCATCGCATCGAGTAGATAGATTTTCATATAAATAACGTCCAAATCCGAGTTCATTTGCGAAAGTAGAGCCATTTGTAGTTTATTGCGTAGGCTTTGTTGTATAGGTTACATTGCTGAATTCTTTACGTGATGTCACTGAATCATATAATCCTGGTCGCTGAATTCTATAGGCCCCGTCGTTGAATTGTATAAGCACTGTCGCTGAAAATCGCAATAAACTTCAAATTGCTCTAACTTTCTCATATGAACTAGGATTTCAATGTTCTTTATATAAAAATTTATCTACTCAACGCAAGGAATCTAAGTATTTTATTAGATTTCAGAACTTCATAATAAAAAAATAGCATATTCTCATAAAAACGAGTATCAGATACTTTTAAGGTTCAGCGACACGGATAGAACATTTCAACAACATACCAAACATAGCTCTGCGACAAAGACCATACAATTTAGTGACATAGCATGTATAATTCAGCGATATAGCCAATGTCTTTCGGCGACTAATTGTATTCATTTCACCGATATAATTCTATTCATTTCAGCGACGTCATTATATGAGCTATTTATTTTTTTGGAATTTCTAAAATTTGATAAGATATTTAGAATTCTCGCATCGAGTAGATAGATTTTTATATAAAGAACGTCCAAATCCAAGCTCATTTGAAAAAGTTACAGCCATTCGAAGTTTATTGCGTAGGCTTTGTTGTATAGATCATGTCGCTGAGTTACATAGGCCATGTCGCCGAATTATGAAGGCGCCGTCGCTGAATTGTGTAGGCTTTATCGCTGAGATGTACGTACTCTGTTGCTGAAAATCGCAAAACTTCAAATGACTATAATTTTCTCAAATGAACTCGGATTTAGACGTTCTTTATATGAGAATCGATCTACTCAATACAAGGAATTTAAATATCTCATCAGATTTTAGAAATTCAAAACATACAAATATGACCTCCGAATATGGTATGTAGAATTATTACCAAATTCACCAATATTAGTATTTATTTTGACAACTATACTCTTAATCAATAATAATCATTGGATGTAAATAAATGTCAATGATCTCTGTCTGTACGGTACAAACACATTTGAATCCGCATAGCAATTGTACCCCTCCTACAATATATGGATTTTATTCTCTATAAATTTTACTGGATTATCTCAAAATTTATAACTATATAAAATTTCTAATAAAACCAATATTTCAACGGATTCTGTAATATTACAAAAAAAAAAAAAAGGAAAGAAGTCACTCAAACGCTATATACACTCTATACAAAATCAACCAAACATGTTAAAAGAATCAAAATCCTATGAAATCCAATTTAACATATTTGAAGTCCTACACAAACATACCGACTAACCAAATCGGGCTTAATCTTTTTTTTTTCGGGAAAAATGAGGGCTGGGCCGAATAATTTTTTACTTGCTTTTTTATTGTCTTAATTTATTTTGTCTTTACTTTTTAGGCAAATTATTTATTAGTGTCATTTTGACACTTTCCATTTGTTAAATGGTACCATTTGATTTTTTATTAGTTTTTAGTACCATTAGGTAAATTTTTTAAACTTATTTTTACCTCTTCTTTAATTTAACCAAATCATTCAATATTTTTTAAATTTATTCTTCAAATCTTTTGAATTTGTATATATCATAATAACAACTTATACATTGAACATCAAATCAAAGATAATCTTTTGAATTTGGTGACGTCCAAAATAATCAACTTATACATTCTTCAAATTTATTCACATCCACAATAATCTTTTGAACTTGTGCTTTACACGTCCATTCTAGTGGAATTTCTCATCTTTCTGCAGTAGCATCGAAGAAGGTGAGTGGAGTGGAATTTTCTAATCTTATGCAGTAGCATTTTCATTGAATTTTTCTATGAATTTCTCCATTATGGTAAGTGCTTCTTTATACACCAATTCAATCCTCCAAAAGATGTATTCGACTAATTAATTTCTTGGCATACTGTATACATGTAAGAATGATACTTTAATGCATTGATCGGTCAAATCCGATCTAGAAACAAACAAGAGAAGTTTGGCCTTTGAGTCAGCCTGCAGCCCAACCAGGCTACAACTTTTCTGATATTTTTCTTTATCTCCTTTCCCTCTCTTAAGTTGGCATTATTCAATCTGACCGAAATCTCCCTTGTTGAGTGCTATTACTATAGAAAGTTTCCTGGTTGAAGCATTGATGTTTTGTTTGTGTTTATCATTGGTTTGGTTTTGTATTTTATTCTATTTTATTTTATATGAGGTCTTATACTTCCTCCGTCTCATATAGATTGCCACGTTTGACTTTTTTGCACTATTCACTGTTTAAGTTTGATTCGTATTTTTATCATAGTTATGTAAGAAAAAACATAGTCAAGTGAGATCTTGTTAGATTCGTCTAATCTTGTAGTTTTAGAATATCAAATTTTTATAATTTTTTATTGTACACAATTTAAGTTATTAACCGTTAAAAATGTGTACCGGCATACGTGCCAGGTGGGTCCGTAGCGATTATAGTGAGACGGAGGTAGTATTTAAGAGTTTGGTTGTTTTCGATTGCCTTGAAAGAGAACACAGTACTATTGTTTACCCAAAGTATATTTGATTCATAATCTTCACTAAAATTACTGCTACTTCCATTGTTGAAATTCCACTTGAGTTGGGAAGTGTATCATAGACCTTGCAACAGTGAAGGATGAATAGATGCTATCCCGTTGTTTTAGCAGCTCATCAACCTGCTCAAGCAAGAAGTGAAGGGAATCAAAAGCCTAACCTGGTTGACATGCTACCAATAAGTGCATATTAAGTAATAAGAAAGATAAATAAATTCTAGCAATACCTGCCAACCATTATAAGCATCGAACATAAAACTAAATTAAATTAAGAAATAGAAGTATAGGAATACAAAGGATTTCTTTGCCCAAAAAATCAGTAATTCAGAAACTAGATGTTTCAAGTCTTCCCTCCAACATTTTAATACATCAAAAGGGAATGAAACAGAATATGGTTTTGATGAGTTGAACCCATAGAATTAGTATTCAGGTCAATAATCTTTTAGTAAATCAACAAGGAAGAATCTTGACAAAGGCACGAAAAAATAGATGCAGAAAGTATGAGCTCTTAATTATGTCATATCAAGAGTAAGTTACCATAGTAACTAGTGGTAGATCAGGAAAACCTAAGGAAAATCTCTTTACTAGACCAGTCAAACCACTCTTAACAAAACATATGTATTAGTGCCATTTTGGCACTTTCAAGAGCAATTTATTTTGTATGTTATGTTGGAAAAGAAATATAAGTTTTCCATGCATTTCGGAAATATCAGAATAATTGCCTTATTCCAAAAAAAATTTCTTCTTTAGATTATTCACGAAGAGATTTTTGTTGTGCAAGTCAACATTCTTAAATTTTCAGTCAGTCTCCATCAAGTACTATTTTGAATTTGTCTCAAGTACAGTTATGAATATAGTCAAAGTACTGTTATAGGCTTGTTTAAAGTACCATTATGAACTTGTTCTATATATCATTATGAACTTGTTTTAAGTACCGTTACTAACTTGCTGCAAGTACCATTATGAACATGATATTATTATTCGGTACAATTAGGCAAATCTTGTTTTAAAAAAAAGTTACCTTTTCTGTAATTTATCTAAATCTTTCAAGAATTGACTGCAAAAATGATGACTAAAAAGGACTCTTCCACCACTCCGAAGCAACACAATAACTATTCAACTTTGAATTCAATATTTTAAACATAATAAAATCATTATTTCAATCATCAGCAGTCACAAAGCACTTCCTTTATTATCATGGAAATGTTAAGCTCCTGACTTTCAGCACATTGCTAAATGCCTCGTTCATCTAGCTCACAGACACCACATGGTGAATTACAACAAAAAGGCTTGATAAATGCCTTATTCCTGACTATACACGATTATCACATGTTACGCATCCTAGTAGGAACAACATAATTTACTACAAAAGTGAATTGGCCTCCAAGCCGCACTAGCAGAATACCCCTAAACTACAGATATAAAACTGATATAAGCTTTTGACAAATGTGACATTATAATAAAGGAAGGTCACACAATTGTGAAAATGATAGACAAGTGACTATGATATGTGAATAACCAGAGAGCTAATACATGTTAAATTAAACAGCAAAGAATTCACGGTCTAACGTAAATATTGAACCTTGGTCTCAAATGTCGCTGGCGAATTGCAATTACAATTCACAAAGCAAGATCTCAACGTATCCCGACTCATCGAGTAACAAGCATAGAGAAACAATAACATGTATTTTTGCATACCGCAACTCCCACAGCCAGTTGCTCGAAGCTTCAACTTCTCAACACTCACTGCTACTTCCTTTACGTTCAAAATTGTAATCCGATGCGCGCCTCCTGCATAGCCGATAACTCACCATAGCAAAACATTCAGAGCAAGTATTTTACCCAAAATCTTGAAATGAACGAAATTAACAAAGCATCTTATAAACAAGCACCAGAAATTTGCATACCTCAGTGGAGAGAATGGCTGAATCGAAGTGAAATCAGGAGCGGAATCTTAAATGGGTTCACAATAAGACGCAGAGGGTTTTGACGATAAAGAGTATTGGCTTCGATGTAGTTTGATGTTGATTTTCCGCAGTGGATGTTCCAATCCGTTCTGGAGCCCTGCTTCTGTTTCGATCTTCTCTGGTTTTGTGGAAGTACGAGCGGGAGTTTAGAACCCGTTACTTTTTTTTTAAATAACACAATATAGTAAATACAGTAAAACTGTAATTTTTTACAGTAAATATTGATAATATTACCTAATGGTACTAAAAACTAATAAAAATTCAAATGGTACCATTTAACAAATGAAAAATGCAAAAATGGCACTAATAAATAATTTGCCCCTTTTTGATAGTCTTTAATTTATTTTTCTTCAGCTGCTTTTTCCGCTTTGTATGAAGTGTTTATTAACATCTCCCTAGACCCAGAATTTTACCAAAAAAAAAAAAAAAGACATCCCCCTAGACCCTCCTATTTGGTTATCATTTTTTCTGTGAAATAGATCTTTATTCCATTCAACCAAACCGAATTACAACCCATACACTTTTCTAAAAACAAAAAACTACCAGGCTATTGCTGCTAAACCAACGCCTGGAATGTTCAGAAACTACAAAAGCATTCTGATAAGGAGTACGGAAGCAAACCGAGTATTTGACAACACCAACATATTCGGTGCTTTGTCCAAAATGCCAATATTCTACTACACAAAAGTCAACTAGCAACTCATACACCTATACTGCCAAATCATCTATCTCAGCACCATATACCGCCAACACATATGCATCAGTCCTCCAACTCGTGTCCACACATTCGGCAAACAAATCATTCCTATTCCCGCCCCTTCAGGACCAGACATAATACAATATCAAAATAAACTCAAACCTGTGTTCCGCCCATTACCACTATAACCTCTTTGGCTGCCTCCGTTTACTGCATCTACACCTTTAAAGCCAGACTTCAGTACCCCCAATTCCAGCAGCCCCTTCCTTTGCATTTGATCCGCCATTTCATTTCTCTCTCTGGCTATATGTTGAAAGTGAACCTTCCCCGCAAAATTCAGTATAGAAAGAATAGGTACCAGAAGAGAATATAACCTCCATGGGATACTGTCCGGTTTATTAATCCTTCGCACCACATTGCTTGAATCGCATTCAAAGAGGAGCTTTGGTAGTGGGAAACCCTGGTCTCTGATTAAGGCTCTGCAGACTCGGTTTATGGCTGCCAATTCAGCTTCAGTGGAATCCGTATACCCAATGTTAGCTGACAGCTTGTAGATCACCATTCCCTCTTTATCTCTTAGCACGCCACCTATGCCCGCACGACCCGGATTCCCTAAAGATGATCCATCGGTGTTAATCTTCCACCAACCGTCTCTTGGCCTTTCCCAGCTCAACCCCCGCCTTGGTGTATTAACACAAATTTGTGTTTGTTGCGCCAACCCATGAGGAAAATTTGTGTCCACACATGCAATACTAACATCCACCTCATTATTTATAGCTTTACTCCAGCAGCATATTCTCCATTTAATTTCCTCAATCATCTCTCCAATGCTACACACCTTTCCTTCAAATATCTTCACGTTGCGCTTCCTCCATACCGTCCAGACGATGGACATTGCGGTCAACAGCCATGTATCTCTACCCCCATTCTTTAATCCACTATCAAACCACCCTCTCAATAGACATTTTATATCATTTGGTATAGCCCAATTGAAACCGAACCATGCCATTCCTTGATACCATAGCTTTCTAGCCATATCACATCTACAAAACAGGTGTTCAACAGTTTCTTCGTCATCCTCACACACTGGACAAAGACTATTTTGTAACTGAATGTGCGCCTTTGTCACCAAGGATGCCCGAACAGGGAGAGCGTCACTGAGTATCTTCCACGTAAGTAATTTCACTTTAGGCGGGCACTTAATCCTCCACAGTTGCAGCCACATTTTATTATCCTCATTTCCATCACTGGCTGCTAGTTGTTTCCAGTATGAATTTGTTTTGAATTGTCCATTAACCTCCCTCAACCATATTACTCTGTCTGACGAGTACCTATTTGGAGGATTGTTTATTATTACTTGCATGAACTGATCCCATACCTCTAGCTCCCAGTCAAATAGTGCTCTTCGAAGTTGAATTCTCCATTTCCACTCAAATCCTTCCCAAAATCCAAATTCTTCCACCTTCCCTAACTTGTTCACAGCGAGGGTATATAGACGAGGGTACAAATCTTCTAGAGTTCTTCCTCATCCCACCAAGCATCCTTCCAGAATCGTATTAGTTTACCATTACCAATTTGAATACAAAAATCACTTTTCGATCCTTCTCTTGTCTGCTCCTCCCAAGTGCTATATATTCTTCCCCATAGTGTTCTTCCATTCCTTACTTCCGGCAATAATGGTGATTTATTATTGTAATATTTGCTGTTAATCACTCTTTTCCAAAGTGCATCTTCCATCCCAAACCTCCACTTCCATTTTAGTAGCATCACCTCATTAATCCTTTGAACATTTCTAACGCATAAACCACCCTCTTCCTTTTTCGAACATATTCTTTCCCAACTAATTGCATGGTACTTCTTCGCCCCATCCCACTCGTTCCAAAAGAACCTTCGCTTCAGTTTCTCCAACCGGTCTGCCACCCCCCTCGGAATTTTAAAAACAGACATATAATATATAGGAAGAGAGTTTAATACCGATCTTAATAAGCATAGTCTGCCGGCTTGAGAGAGCAATCTTCCTTCCCACCCCGCCAATCTCCTTTCCACCCTCTCTATTACCGGTTGCCATAATGTTACACCATTGATCCTTCCACCAATAGGAATTCCCAGATACGATAACAACCATTGACCCACTGAACATCCAAACACTGCTGCTGCTTCCCCTTCAAGTTCAGCGCTACAGTTGATCCCAATCAAACAACTTTTACCAAAGTTAATGTGGAGGCCAGTAGCTAAAGATAGACACATTAAAATTCTTTTCATACAGATTACTTGATGTAATTCCCCTCCACAGAATATTATAGTATCATCGGTGTATTGAAGATGGGTGATGTTCGGGCTACCCTCCCCTACCGCCTTGCCTGAAATCAACTCCAGTTCCGTCGCTCTAACCAACAAACAATTCAATACCTCCGCAACTAAGACAAAAAGATACGGTGATAACGGATCACCTTGTCTTAATCCCTTTTCCAATTTGAAGAATTTGGTCGGCGAGCCATTAATAAGGACTGCCGCTGAAGCCAGTGTCACACACTCCTTCACCCACGCGATCCATTTCTCCCCAAATCCCATTGTTTCTAACAGTTCGAAGAGAGCATACCATGACACGTTATCATACGCTTTGGAAAAATCAACTTTGATAACGAAGGCCGCCTTACCAGATTGTTGTGTAGACTGAATTAGCTCCGAGGCAATCAATACGCCATCCAAAATTTGTCGTCCCTTGATGAACGCCATTTGGGATGCACTCACCACTTTTTCTAGTAGAGGTTGCAGTCTTCTCGAGAGGACTTTTGTAACTATTTTCTGAATGCAGCCGATCAGGGAAATCGGCCGATAGTCTTTGAACTCCACCGGGTCAGCAATCTTCGGGATCAATGTTATGAAGGAGCTCCCTGTTTCCTTTGGCAGTTTTCTTTCAACATCCAGAAATCTGAAGACCTCCATCACATCCTCTTTAATATATTCCCAGAACCGTTTAAAAAATCCGATGTTGAAACCATCGGGTCCGGGAGCCTTGTTCCCGTCACAGCTCCATACCGCACTTTTGACTTCCTCTTCCGAAAAACTTCTTCCAATCCACTCTCTATCCGCTTCTTCAATTGTTGAAATTCCAATATTTGAAATCTGGAATATTTCCTCCTGACGCTTGGCGAACGCCTCCTTGAAATATGCCACAGCACTTGCTTTGATACCCCTGGGATCCTCATACCTTACTCCCTCGAATCTAATAACCCCGATATGACTTCGACACCTATTCAGGGCTGCTACGGCATGGAAGAATTTGGTGTTTTGGTCACCCTCCTTAATCCACCTTAACCTTGATTTTTGAAGCCATCGCCTCTCTTCCACAAGCATTAACATCTTAAGTTCATTTCTCTTACCCAACCATTCTTCCCTAGCCGATTCATCCTCACCATTGGCATGTAGTACATTCTCAACCTGCTCCATCTCTGCCATCAGTTCCTTAGCACGCTTGTCCACCTCCGTTGGTCCATAACCTTCCCAATTGCGGATTTTACTTTTCAATCTTTTTAGTCTACCAAATATCCCAGATCCCCTGCCCGATCCCTCCTCCCAAACCTCCCGAACTAGCTCCGAGAATCCTTTTACATCCACCCAGTAGTTGAAGAACCTAAACGGTTTAGGTCCCCAAGCTACTTCCCCTACCTCCAACAAAACTGGATAATGATCCGAAAGAACCGACTCCCCCCTTCTTTAAGACACCCCACCACCAACACTCACCCAACCCGGAGATAATAGAAACCTATCTAATCTACTCCCCGCCCTACCGCCTCTGCTTACCCAAGTAACCTGCCCCCCTGCATAGGAATGTCCATTAGGCCCGTCCGGTTAATGAACTCCATGAAGTCATTATTAGACCGACTGTCCTCACTCACCCCAAATCTCTCACCTTCACTCACCACCGCGTTAAAATCTTCCGCCAAACACCATAGTTCTCCATTGTTCATGTCACATTTTTGATTGATCAAAACCCATAACTCTTCCCTGTCCCTACGAATATTGGGAGCATGGATACACATAATATTGACTACCTCTCTAAAGCCCCCCAATCTACCTTTCATCCAGATGAAATTGTGAAACCTTTCTACTAACTGAAGTGAGCAGCCCCTCCCGCCCCAGACAATCAAGAGACCTCCAGCATTACCTACCGCCGGTTGAAAGCAGAAATCACATTCTCTCGATCCCCAAATTTTATACACCAACCGATCCTGGACATCACTCATTTTTGTTTCCTGGCAACAGAGAACCTGAGGCTTGTGTTTCCTAATTAGCCTCATCAATGCCCGACGTCTCATCCCCCATTTAAACCCCTGAGATTGCATGTTATAATCATCATTCTAGCAAACTAATCCTAAACCCCCTCACTGACCCACCCGTACTTACAATATCTGCATCACCCTTGCTATTGCCGCCTTCCTTTCCACACGGCATCCCAATCCCAGCATAGATGCCACCTCTAATATCCTATTTGGTTATCATATCTCCATATTATTTGGTTATAAAATTTGTTACCAATATACCGTGGTATTTGTGGCCGTTTGTTAATTTTATTTATTTAATGGATAAAATAAAATACTCCCTTTGTCCCATTATTTATGTCTCAAAACTTTTTGACACACCGTCCAATGCATTTGTTTAACACTTAATATCTTAAAATGTACATATATAAAAATTATGTAAAATATATATTCTAAAACTACATGATAGACGAATCTAATAAGACCAAACTTGACTATATTTTTTTTTATATATAATTGAGATAACATTAGGTAAAAGTTGATCAATGAACAATGTCATAAGTCAAAATGAGACACTTCTAATGGGACGGATGGAGTATGTTATACTTCATAGTTCTCATGTTCCTTATTATATTGAGTAATTTTGATCAAATATTCTACTACAGTTATATGAGGAAAAATATAATCAAATAAGATGTTATTATATTCATTTAATCAAATAATTTTAGAATATTAAATATTTATCATTTTTATATATATACAATTTGAGTTACTAATGTTTACAAATGTGTATTAAATTCAGTAGAAAATAGAAATCCAACATGTAATAATATAAGTAACGGAGCTAGTATTATAAAGCCATCCATGGCTGATGGCCCCTTGTCGACCCTATCAACAACATTCATACACCAGAAAATTGACGAGGCAAACTCCAAAGCTGTAGTGAAGCAGCTGGAATTAGAAATTTCGAAGATAATAGAAAATCCTAAAGTTAGACGAACGGATCGTGGAATCGTCATATTTGGGCCAGATTATTTGGGCTTTCTTTTGGGCCAGATTTATTATACAAATCATTATAAGATAATAACTTGGCCCATTTACAACGAGAGGACCAACTTGGATCTAATATTGACAGATTTTTTTTTTTTTTTTACTGAACAGCATGTAGAAAAAGAGGTTGTGGGAGCCCATGCCACACAAACTACTAAGAAAATAAAGGGAAGGGATAGGGGTTGGTGGAGAATCGAACATCTAACCTTTAGGTTAAAAGTCAAATGACTTAACCACTTGGGCTAATAAGTACTCATCCCTTAATATTGACAGAAATTTAAAAGGAACTGAGAAATTAAATGCTTGAAAAATTGTCAAATTGTCTTCAAATTCTTTATTATTTATAAAATACTCCGTATATATATTCATCTACTATCTACTAACAATAAGTTATACTTGGTCTAGTGGATAAGTTCCCTGACTTCCAACTTCTAGATTGGGAGCTCGATATCCCACTCAGCCTCATATCCCTCCCCTTTATCTATTTGTAATTTGTGTGCATGGACTCTCACCCCATTTTTCTAGTTAGGTTGTTTAACAAAAAAAAAGGTTAATAGATATAATCCCGAAAATAATGGTTGAAAAGCTGCCAATTTAAAATATACTCCTTCAGTCTCACTTAAAATGTTGATTTCTGCCCACAATCTAGTGCACTTTTAAATCGTTAATTAATATTTCAAAAAATATAAAACTAAAAATTATGTTATATATATATTTTTTGAAATTATACGATTAGACTAATCTAACAAGATCAAACTCGACTTTCAAAACAATTTACTAATATACTAGCTAATTTTAGTACAAAACTCGAAATTTTATTTCAAAAACTTCCGAGATGATGATCCTCAATCGAGTCTCGCTCAACATAGATTGAGTGCCACAAATTTTATTTTCAATGACGTTCCAAATATAGACACATGTGTATTTTTTTTTTTTTTCCGAAGCCGGAAAATAAAAATAGACACGTTGTATTGAGAATAATTATGTAGTCAAACAGTTGTCAAAAGCACACTGTAATTATAATATTATATAAGTATTCATTGGCTTTTCCAGGAGTTGATTTGTTAGTCTTTGATGAGCATATGGTTCAGGATGAGTAGATTTAATAAATACATACAGAATATTAGTTTGTGATCTGAGCCGTCGTCATTTAATTAAGATGCATGGTCCGAAAGCCATGTAATTAAACCCTAAAGCTGGCCTGCCTGCCTCACAATATATACTGTATGGCATCGATCAACACAAAACTTATTTTCCTCGCTCCCGATCATTATTTCCCAATCGAACTAATTAGTAATTTGTTATTGCAGGCGATCGAGGGAGGCAAATGTTATATATGCACCACAAAATTAATTAAACCAGTGGCCAAATGTTGAAAAGATATACGATCGAAAAATGAATGCATAGTCAGTTATATATTTGAAATTGGACAATGATTAATGGGAAAAAAGGATTATTCAGTCATTTTTCTTTCCAAAATATCCAAATCGGTCCGTTAGTAATTTTTAGCCCCATATAGTCCCCTACGTTTGCTAATTTTTTCCAATTTGATCATACTTACGTAATTAGCCTAAGCTCACTGATGTGGCCGAAGTAAATCTCATTTTACATCCATGGTGACCAATCTGGAGTCTCCACACATAAGACACCAAATTAATAAATGTTTGGAATAAATATTTGAAGACAGCCATAACATATCAATACTCTAATAAATACATCTAGGCTCTAGTGGGTCAATTGAACCCTTATTTTCTGGGATGATGGACATAGTTTCTACATGATTCGCATTGAGCCCTCATCGGGGTTACCCAACCATAAAGAACAACAACCATTGACAACAATAACATAGGAGTTTTGGTCAATAGCTACCGCAGTGCATTTTCTTTTTGGTCTCGGTGGTTTTTGGTGTTTCTCAAGAAAATGAAGACCAATTGTGATATATAATGCGTGCAAATGAATTGTTTGTGTTTTTTTATGGGTTGGGTAATCTCAATAAGGGATGGCTCAATGCGAACCAAGTAGAAACTATGTCCATCATCCCAGTGAAAAATGGTTCAATTGACCCGCTAGAGTTATTTTTTATAATAGTGATGTGTTATGACAGCCTTCAAACATTTATTAAAATAGTGTGTTATGTGTGGGGACTCCAAATTTGTCACGGTGTATGTAAAATGTGATATACTTCGGTCATATCATCAGTCTCATGCTAATTACATAATTAGGACCGAATTGAAAAAAATTAGCAAATGTAGAGAACTATATGAGACAAAAAATTAGTAACAGACTCATTTGGACATTTTGAAAAGAAAAAGGACTAAAAAAAATATTTTTTTCATGATTAATGGGTTGATAAAATGAGGGTTGTGAGTTATGACGATGGAAAGTTGGAAATGACGACGACGACATGGTTTGTATGTGTCAGAGTCTTCCACCACACATAAAGACAAATTAAACAAGCCCCGCCCCCCACCAGTGAGTCCACCACTGCTATTTATTTAGGGAAAAATTAGGGTGCAATCAAGACATTTATCTTCATGTACTGCGGCTTTTCGTAGCCGTTGATTCACTTTGTAAATCAACGATTGAGATTAACTTAAAAGGTAAAAATATAATTTTGTCATATTATTCCAAAATATACTTAGTACATTTCAGCGACAATTTGTATACATTTCAGTGATTTGTAAATATTTCAGCGACGGACGTAATACTGTCAGCGTTGCTTTTGTATGTTTCAGCGTAGTATATTTCAGCGACACAATATAGTAGTATATTTCAGCGACATGCTATAGTTTTTTTCAGCGACTTGATAATGTTCATTTCAGCGACTTCATAATGTTGAAACTTCAATTTTTTTTGTTTAACATATTTCAGCGACGAGCTGCATGTATTTTAGCGACATGACGTGTATATTTCAGCGACGGACTATGTGTATTTCAGCGACATGCGACAATATTTTCAACGATAACAACCTACGTATATTTCAGCGACTTGACCGTTTTACATTTTTTTGATAATTTTATCCTTTTACATTTTGAACCGTTGGATTTTAAATGAACGGTTGAAATTGGTACATTGATGTGTTGCAGATCTTGTTGATTGCTTGCACCGCAACCAATCCCATTTATTTATTACTCCAATTTGTTATCCGGCGTGCCTGCCTTTAATAATTATCGCGCCTATATATGATTAATCTATATACTAGTATATATTTTCTTGTACTACAATCTTTACTACTTTTATATATGATCGATCCTTACACACACGCACACATATGTATATGTGTGTGTATTATGATATGTAAGGATATCAAATCATAATCAAACTGACTCACTCTCGGACAAATTAAAGTGCCTTATCCACTCCATGTCTCATGTTTGTATTGGGGTGACAAGAAAGTCATATATAGTGGCCGGGGAAATGCATGAATCTCCTTCCCAACTCGAATTTAAACGAATTTCTTGATTATAATTAAGGATCATCATCATCATCATCATCATCATAATTAAGTTGGAATACAACTTCCTTAAGTTACGATATAGGCTATAAATCATTAGACCCTAAATTAAATACCAAAAATGTCTCAAGTTAGAATATACGTACAGTACATATATATGTTGTCATTTACTCATTTTTATATAGCGTGTAATTAAAGAGGGCGAATAACGGATACACGCGCCGTATGTGTCTTAATGCATAGGCCCTATTTGGGAATTAGCTATTAGCTGTTAACTGATTATATGAGTATTAATTAGTTAAAATTAGCTGTTTGACAATTTCAAGACCAATTTTTAGCCTAGAATAAGCTAAAATCCAAAATGCTGCTATTTGCAGCGGTTTCAGAAATAGCTGATTGAATACTATTTTAAGTTATTTTGTCTTTCTAAAAAAGCTAATTTATTTCAAATTGCCTTGAATAAGCTAATTCTGTTTAGCTGTTTTGCCAAACAGGGCCTATATATATGGTTAAAGCAATCCTGATGCATGCCAGGAAGAAGCCAAATTAATTAATTAAAAGCCACTGAAACAATGAGCAATGCAAGCATAATACATGTGAGTTACGTTGTGACTACTTCTCGACGATCGTCCATCTTTAATTGGGTAATCATCAACTGCATGCATGCTGTCATATATATATATATATGCTCCTCTCAAAATTCCACACTTAAAATTGTCCGCATGCATATTTAGAATAGTGATTGACTGATGACTCATACACACACACACCCAAACACACATTTATAATAAAAATAATCAATATAACGTACTAAGGTCCTGTTGTCTGTATAGCATGACTCTCACATTTTTGTTTAAGCAGCAAAATGTCTTCTACTACTACTATTTACCAAAAAAATCCCCAATTTATTACTAGTACAATGACAATGATAATATAGCATTATTTCTCAATTCTCATGATACATACTAGTGTAAGTATAAGATAATTTAAGATCACTTATTACCATTTAATTTTTGCACGCAAATGTAGAAATTTACAAAATAGGTAGATGTAATAATGATATAATTGAGGCTATATAGATAGAGATAGAGTGGGGTGGGTTTGAGGGGGCCGGGCATGCATATATCATCATGATAATGTTGATGAGCTAGTGTGGGGTTTGAGGGGGGTGTGGTATTATTGTTATTATTCTGATTTCTGATTCTGATCATCATTTCTTGTTGTGATGATCCAATGGGCGAAATTTTGGAGGGTGGAAAGATCAACCCTGTAATGTTTGTGAGTGAAGTTGTGGAAATCGGACCATGTGAAACGTGGATACATCTCTCCGCACCCTAATCCCAGGGTTAGATCCTCTGGTGGCGCTATCACTTTGTCCTCCCTGGGGCACAAGAACACCACCATTGATACTCTTTCCTTTGTCCTGTTCACCACTGCCCGGTGCTTGCAGCTCTTGTACTCCCCATTTGTCATCGCCTATGTATAGTATAATTAATCCATCAATTAATATGCATGTAATGTAATAATTAATCGATATGATCAGTTAGTCCGATCCGATCCACTTGTAAGTAACTATTACTATATTGTTGGTTGCTAGCTAGCTTACAACAAAGGTGTCGCCGAGGTTGACGACGAGGGCGCCGGGTCGGGGCCTGACGGGCTTCCACGTCATCATCATGTGATCAACATCATCGTCAGAGTGGGAGAGAACCTGGAGGCCTCCGACGTGGTCCTGGTGGAGGATGGTGAGGGCAGTGGGATCGGAGTGAGGTCCGGTGCCGAGGGCGAGGCCTGGCTCCTGGCATGGAGGGTAGAAATTGCATCGGAGTATGCAGTCGGCGTCTTGGAAGAAGTCCCTGTAGAATGAGTGGTTGCGCAACCCTAAGCTCATCCCCAGGATCTCCATTATCGTTAGGGACAGCCTTTTCATCGCCTTGCAATACTCCTGCAATATCCCTCTGCCACGTATGTACATTCCCAATTTATTAATTAGCAGTATTATATTCACCTAGAAGTTGTACTACTAGTCACTACTGTCCTTAATTGGACCCCGGCCCCAACACCAATTATTCATGGCTATTACTATATTACCAGCTACATGATTAAAGATCTTTTATTAATGAAAAACCCTTTTGTAATTGTGTAAATTTGTAGGATATATATAATTATATTTATTTCAATTAATGTAGCATAAGATTAACGCCTGTTTAGATCTTAAAAGAAAGAGATGAACTTGAGAGCAACCGCTAGGTTGATCGATCTACCATAAAGAAATTTATTTTTTTCAAAGTTATTTTTACAAGAAAAATAACTTTTTGGATTGTCCACTGAAATATACAAAAATTATACGAAAAAAAAAAAAGAAAAGAAAAAATGAAACACCCCCCCCCCCCCCCAAAAAAAAAAAAAAAGGAAAAAAAGTCAAAGGAAAAATTAAATAAGTAAACAAAACCAGGCCGTAAGGTTATATCTGGGAAAATCATAACATTTTAACGTTAAACGTTTAAAATTTGAGATTAATTTTTGAAATGATAAAAACTTTTTAAAGAGGTAAAAAAAATGCCAAACATGAGCTTAATATTCGTGACGAAAAGTCAATAAAACTCAACATATATAAGATCTTTTGACTTTTTTTAACCAGTTAACAGCTTACTAATTTTATTTATTTATTTATTTTAAACTTGACATTCGACAAATAGATCGATGTGGAAACTCAACCACACGAATTACAACGGTACAGAGTGAGTATTGAACCGATTTATGTTAAAATGAACATTTAATAATTATATGATTGGACTCACCCTGTCTGCTGTGAGGCTTCACCAAATGCTGTTTCAAGAAACCCAGCAGCCTCATCAGAAGAATCATGGCCGATGCCGCCGCCGCCCCCGGAGAAGAAGCACGAAATCGTTTCCTTCCATGGAAGATTCGTCAAGAAACGATCTTTATGGGCTAAAGAATACCCCGAAAGCTTGCCAGGCCTTGTCTGCGCCCTCATTTTCTGCTCAACTGGTAGCCTGAAGAAACCCTTGACACAGTCTTCCACTGATTCAATCAGCTCCAAATCCACGCCGTGATTTATCACCTGGAACAGTCCGTGGCTCAGACATGTCGATCGAACCTGCTCCGTTATTTTCTGAATCTGTTCCTCGTCGCCATTGAAGAAAGGCTGGAGGTCGATCAGGGGCTCATTCAGGTCGCCTGCTTCCGTTTCCGGGTGGGTGGTGGAATTAGGGTTTTCTTCTCTAGGCCAAATGAATTTGGGGGAAAATCCGGCCAAGGACTCATCAGTAGTAACTGAAGCTGGCATAGAATCCATTATTGAGCAAAATTTCGTGACTGGAATTATCACTTTCCAGAGATTGGCTACAGATATTTATAGGGTATGATCCCAATTCCCATCTAGTAATAATGTAAATTAATATGGTCTTAGGAAGTATTGATATTTCTTACAACTAGTAATTTTAGGTGATAAAGAGACCAAAATAGTCCCATGTAAATTGTGATTAGATATATCAAGGGCTGGGGAAGACATATAACATGCATTGTGTAACAAATAGATAAATTTATAGTTGATTTAATTTAAAGGAGCATGACACGGCTAATTGATAAGACCCGCTTTAATTTGTCCATATTTGAATTCACGATCACTAAATTAAAGAGTATACATTTGCATTATGAAGAATTTAATTATAAGTATTTTTCATTACTATTACTTTTGTTGAATATAGATATCAAAACATGTCAATAGATATAAAGTCAAAATGGGGATAGCAATTAAGCAGTCAAGCACCAACGACGACATTATACTTACATTCATAAGTAGCGAGAGGCACGGATTATATATTATAATCGATGGAATACTCAAGTAGTAAAGAATTATATATTGTTGGGTGCTTGTTTTTTATCAGCTTATACAAACTAGCAAATGGAGATGGTGTAGCCTCTTTTAGGTTTTATGGCCCATGAGGTTAGGGCTTACTCCGTGCCCTATAAAATGCCTTCCTCTGCCACTTTTGGATGTATGAAGATGCCAAGTGCGGCTCCCTCCCGTAATAACTTTGTGGCTTCCATGTGATATCTCGTCTGCAGCCATTGATTGGCAAGGTGATGAAAGATGTGGTTGGGTTGAGGAATTGCTTCTATTGCTCTCTGGTTGGGTATATGACTGTATTTGACTGTTTGTAGCTCTGGGTCTAAATATTGCTAACTATGTGTGTTAGTACTCCCTCTGTCCCGCGAAGATTGAAGCCTTTCTTTTGGGCACGGTAATTTAGGTGGTGGAGTTTAGTAGTTAAAGTGGTGTAGGTATTTGTGTTTAAGATTCTAATGATTTTTTATACTGTTTATAGTTTAATTTTGACTTAATATTATCGTAACGATGTAAGTAGAAAAAAATATTCAATTGAGGTCTTGTTAGAATCGTCTAATCGTGTAGTTTTATAATATATATTTTATACAATTTTTATTTGTATCAATTTTGTAATATTAAGAATTAAAGAAATATAAGAGATTTTGTGTAGGAAAGTAAAAATACATTGGAATTTGTGCAGAATAGTAAAAGTAAGTATTTTTAATGGGATTTGACAACAACTAAGATTCTAATCAAACTTATCTTAATTTAAATTTTCTTAAAAGGGAAAGTGATCAAACTTCGTGGGACACCCCAAAAAGGAATAGAGGTCAAATTTCGTGGGACGGAGTAAGTATTTGTTTACGGGTTTTGCAGGTGTTCAGGGTATTTACAGGTTGTGACTCCTGGTCGATCCCAAAATTCATAACAGCCTCGACTCAGCTCTTCAATTATTCGGCATTATCTATTTTCTTGCACACATAGTATTATACATTTGTCTCACTATTTGTGTCCCAAAACTTTTGGGCACGATATTTTATGTGGGAATATTTAATATTTAATGTAGGGGTAAATCCAGTGTTTAAAGTGGGTGTAAATTAGGAATTGATGTGATCGATGTAATTGTAATGAGTTTGAATTTTTAATTGATTTATTTATTTGTGATGTAATAGTTGTGTGTTTGAAATTTTAGTATATTTATTTATTAGTGTGATGTGGTGGGAGTGGGTTTAGTAATTAAAATATTTAATTATTTCTAAAAAATGAAATGTGACAATTGTAATGGGACGAACCAAAAAGGAAAGTGAGACAAAATTAGTGGGACGATGAGTATTATTTTAATAACATCATTTTCAACATTCTTCTCGAGCACATACGCGACTTTTTTTTTAAAAAGATAATAATAATAATAATAATAATAATAATAATAATAATAATAATAATAATAATAATAATAATAATAATAATAATAATAAAGAAAATAAGAAAAAAACTGTTAAACGAGCCAAGTAGTGTTGAGTAGTACTAATTTTCGAGCTCGACTTGAGTTTTTTAAGTAGCCGAGCTGGAGCTTGCTTGATA
Organism: Hygrophila difformis; assembly: GCA_030278955.1. NCBI lineage: Eukaryota > Viridiplantae > Streptophyta > Magnoliopsida > Lamiales > Acanthaceae > Hygrophila > Hygrophila difformis. The sequence goes on along the minus strand of JAOANR010000010.1, from coordinate 11,874,381 downwards.
ATCAAATAAAGTTTCTAGGTGAACTCAAGTTCGGCTAGTTAATCATAAACGAGTTTTAAATCGAGATCGAGCTTGGCTTGTCAATTAGGAGTAAGATTTTTTAAAACCTTGTTAACGAGTACTGCTTAATAAAGCGGGTTGTGCCTGATTGGTTTGTTTATTTCACAAATAGGTACTACTCCCTCCGTCCCACGAATTGTGGCTCATATTCCTCTTTGGGCTGTCCCACGAATTGTGGCCACTTTCGCTTTTTAGATAAATTTAACTAATATAAATATGATTAGAATCTTAATGATTTCTAAATCTCATTAAAAGTAACCAATTTTACTATTCTGCACAACTCCCAATACACTTTTATTTTTCTACCTAAAGTCCCTTGCATTTGTTTAATTCTTCATATTTTAAAATTGGTATAAATAAAAAATATATAAAATATATATTCTAAATCTAGACGTCAAGACGATTCTAACAAGACCGCACTTGAATATTTTTCTCTAATTAAATCATCACAATAATATTTTGTCAAAGTTAAACAATAAAGAAAGTCAAAATTTATTAAAATTTTAAACACAAATACCCACATCACTTTAACTACTAAATCCCATCACACCCCACCACAAAAATTACCGTGCCCAAAAGAAACGAGCCACAATTCACGGGACGGAGGGAGTACTACTTTATTAATTCGAGTGAGACGATCTCAAACTTTCAAGAGCTGAATTAACTCGATCGTGCTCATTTATTTTTATAGTAGTAAGTTCAGATAATGGTCTCTGTTGACCTGTCAGAATTCGCCAGTAACTTTATTACCCGCCGCCTTACGCAAGTTAGTTTTTTACCCGAAAAGACTGAAAAGCCTTTGGCCCGGACACTTGGCCCGGACCGGGCCAAATGTAATGCCCTGGCCAAAGCTTTAATTAATAAAACGTAATTAGCATTCACTTGGCCCGGCCCTATCCACTTGGCCCGGAGCATAAACATGCTCGGGCCAAGCTAGGTTTTAGGGTTTTCCGGGCCAAGTTAGGGTTATTCAATACACATAAATATATATTAATTGTTTCTGTTATTATTATTATTATTATTATTATTATTATTATTATTATTATTATTATTATTATTATTATTATTATTATTATTATTATTATTATTACAATTAGTATAATTTTAATTTTTTTATTCTTTAAAAATATTATTTTCTATAAAGATTTTATAAATAAAATAATTTTTATTATAAATAGTAGTAATTTTATAAAATTATTTCTCTTTTTTTTACCCACAATTTTTTTAATTTTTTTTTCTTATTTTCTTGCTCTATTTTTTTTCCCTCTTTTTTTTCTTGTTTTTCTTTTATTTTTTCTCATTTTTTTCCTTTCCCTTTTTCCTTATTTTTTCCTTTTCTCTCTTTTCTCTTATTTTTTCCCTTTCTTTCTCTCTTTTTTCTTATTTTTTCCTTTTCTTTCTCTCTTTTTTCTTTCTTTTTTCTTCTTCTTTCTCATTTTTGGTTATTTTCTATTTTTTTCCTCTTTTTTTCTTGTTTTTCTTTTATTTTTTCTCATTTTTCTTTTCTTTCTCTTTTTTCTTATTTTTTCCTTTTCTTTCTCTTTTCTCTTATTTTTTTCTCTCTTTTTTTCTCTCTTTTTTATTATTTTTTCCTTTTCTTTCTCTCTTTTTTCTTATTTTTTCTTCTTCTTTCTCATTTTTGGTCATTTTCTATTTTTCTCGCTTTTTTCTCAATTTGTCTTATTTTTTTTTGCTTTGTTTCATTTTTTCTTTCTCTCTTTTTAATTTTTTCTCTTTTTTCCCTTATTTTTTCTCATATTTATTTTTGGTTAATTTCTTATTGTTCTCATTTTGTTTGTTTCATTTTTCTAATTTTATATTGTATTTTATTTCTTAAATTTTTAAGTTCTTTTTTTTTGTCTCTTCTTAATCTTATTTTTTATATTAATAATAATAATAATAACAACAATAATAATAATAATAATAATAATAATAATAACAATAATAATAATATAAAGACAATACGTAATTGAACTAGGCTCTCTTATGATTCATCATCAGATTAACTATCACCATCCCCTGTCACGACAACCTCGTCTTTGTTTATCATTCCGTTTCCAGATGATTTGCCCCCAGATGCAGGTGGATCTTTATGAAGGTAACTACGACACGAAAGGAGTAATTACTATTAGAATAGTAATTACTGTTGTACCCATTGCATTTCTTCTCCCTATGTTCAACCTCTCTCAACCTCCCTACACGAAAGGAGTAATATTTGGAATGTCGACTCATAGTGTTTCTTCTCCCGATGCCCCTTTATTATGTCGGCTCGTAGTGTTTCTTCTCCCGATGCCCCTTTATTATGTCGGCTCGTAGTGTTTCTTCTCCCTCTGCTCAACCTCTCTCAGCCGACTGCTCTCTTTCCTCCATCTCCCTATTCCCAACGGTTTCATGTGTTTCTACGGTTCCCGGTACCGTGTTGCCAAATCTACCAATACAATAACTTTCTGAACGGACATTACCAATGCCGCCCAGACCAAGTGTGACGCGTGTGAGACGAAGTGTAGCTATTACCAATGCCGCCCAGGCCAATGTTGTCTTTTCGAATGCCGCTCATGTCCAATTGTTGTATTTGGACAATACCTACAGGTAAACATTACAAAATATTATTAATAATGGCGATCTAAAAAATTTAATTAATATTAATGCTAATAATATGAATAGTAATAATACGAAATCAGTCACAATAAATTATTGATAATATTATTATCAATATTATCAATAATTATCAATAATTATTAAAAAAAAATTAACCATTATTATCAGTAATGGTAACTTATTACCATTATTGATAATGGTAAATTAATACTCATAATTTACCATTCTGCAGGCTGGCGATCGGAGCAGTCTTCTACAGTAAATCAGAAATGCAGGAGAGATTGGTTGAATACTTGATAGATGTGAAGGCTAGGTTCAAAACATACAAGTCAGATCCACGAAGGTATTGGGTGCTATCCACTACAGTAACTTCCTGCCGTCGATGTTGCACCAACTTTCTTCATTTGCCATCATTGCACCAACTCACGATATGGTTTATGTAGGGGATTCCCGTTTTCAGTGAAGTCCTATCCACATATGTATCTATATATTGATCTGTTTTTCCACCGAGCCACTTCTCCATTTCAGCATAGGCTTCACAGCCCTGAAAGCCTTTATGCATGCCGAACGTTCTACGGTCCTGGTGCACCCGCTCCCATTTTGACCCTTATGATAGGGGAGGTGGTTCGAACTGTCGTTTCGACGAATGCCGCCAAGGCCAATGTTGTCATTACCAATTGGCCGATGCCAAATGCCGCTGAGATTGAAAACTTGGGCGTCAGTGTGGTGGAACAGATATAAGGTAATTGCCGAGTCCTCTCATTCCTCACCAGTATAATTACTGTTGTAAGCCTATACTGCACAAAATAATTTTACAAGTAATATTAGTAATTGCAGTTCTATTAAGTATATATTAAAAGGATAAGTGTGCATAATAATAATAATAATAATAATAATAATAATAATAATAATAATAAGCCGCAGTTAAGAAACTACCTGCCGCCTGCAATCTTCCCTCCATGTCTTGTGCAGGAGAGATTGGTCGAATATAGTGGGAAAATTGCCCGACAGTGAGTATTAGCTTCCGTTACCGCACTAGCTGTACGCGGTGATATTTGCCGAATTAGAGCTGAGTGATTCCTTTTTTGGGGGTAATATTTCTTAATATCCCCCCTTTCAAGCTTCGCGAGGGCCGACCGATGCCAAAATGCTCCCGACGTCGCGCAACTTGCTGGGATTAATGGTGGAGCAGAGATATGGTAATTGTCGATTCCTTTCATTCCTCGCCAGTATAATTACTTTCGTAACCCTGTAGGGGGGAACATTAATTATAAAAGTAATATTAGTAATTGTAGTTGCATTACAGTTACATTTATAATAATACAAATATTATTAATATTAATAGTAAGTGTGATACTTATAATAATTTATATAATATTATTAGTATAAGGATAAGTGCGCATAATAATAATATAACAATAATAATAATTATTAATTATAATTAATAATTATTATAGTTAAAATTATTAATAATAATAAAAATTATTAAAAATATTTATAATAAAAATTATTAAATATAATTGTAATTATTAATTATAATTATTAATAAGAAAAATTATTAATTATAAATATATTAACTCCAAAATTAATAATAAAAATTATTTATTATGAATTAATTATGTATAATTATAGTTATTATATATTAAGTAAAATATATTATAACTATTAATTATAACTATTAATCTATTATTAAATACTAACAATTAAATATAATTAATAATTATTAACAATTCATTATAATTATTATTAATTAATAATGATTTATTAATAATAATGGGAGTAAATAATAATTATTAATTAAAATTATTAATTATTATAGTAAAAATTATTAATAATACTAAAAATTATTAAAAATATTTATAATAAAAATTATTAATTATAATTATAATTATTAATAAAATTTATTTATTATTAATTATTTATTTATAATTATATTTATTATATATTAATTAAAATATATGATAACTATTAATAATTAAATATAATTATTAAGTATTAATAATTAATTATAATTATTATTAAATTAATAATGATTTATTAATAATAATTGGAGTATTAATTAGGGCTTCGGGAACGCCAAGCGTTGCGTCCTACCCGGAATAAACCCTGGCCAAGGGGTTTAAGCCCTGGCCAAGCGTTGCGTCATATCAGGAAGCGCGGGAAACGCTTGGCCCGGGAACAAATATACCCTGGCCAAGGGGTTTAAGGCCGGGCCAAGCGAAGCGTCCAAAGCCCAAGGGCGGGAAACGCTTGGCCCGGACACTAATGTACACTGGCCAAGGGGGTTTAAGCCCTGGCCAAGCGAAGATATTCCGGGCCAAGCGGACAGATAAGATCTGTACGGATCCCCCCCTTCTCCACTTTCCCTTTCCCTGTTCCCGTTTCTTCTTCCCCCATCTTCCTCAGGCGATTGCAGCGTAGCTCCGGGCCAAGCTTTCCATACTCGGGCCAAGCAGTTCAGTTTCCGGCGCCGACGTCTCTTTCATCTTCCCACTATTTCCTTGTCTCCCTTGTTCGACAATAATTTGAATTTTGGAGTTTTGAAAATGGAGGATGCGAATGTGGATTCCGGAATCGCGGGAATGGAGATGGTGACTTATGATGCGTTGTTCGAAGGGTTGCCGGAGATGAGCATTCCGCCAGCGCCGTCGCCTCCGCCGCCGGAAGTTCCGCCCCCGGCCGGCCATGACCCAGTCCGGGTAATTCTTCCATTTTTCGAATTTTACGGTTATTCAAACTATGACTTTTGTTAGAATTAATTAAGTTTATGGAAATTACGTATTGGTTGATTACTCGCATGAATTTTTAAATGTCTGTGAAGTTTGTGCTGTTGAAGTTTTTGTTGGATTTTCGAGTTTACGTTGTTGAATTATTTCCGGTTTGTGGAATATATGAATTGAATAATTTAATAATTATTGGTTTGCATGATCTATATAGTGGTGCTTGTTGGATTCTTTATGCGAGATTGTTGAATTTTGAAATTATGTTGATGTCTGACTTAGGTCGCTCATTTGATTGAATTTTCCGATTTTTTAATTGCAAGCTGTTGAATTTGTAGTAGTGTTCATGTTAAATCGTATATGGTACATATGATACATTGTTGAAGTTTTAGGATTTAAATTGTAGAATTGGTTGCTGGACGAGTTATTTTTCCAGTTATCGTTGAATTATACTTTATTATATGAATTCTGAAAAATACATGATGGGCATTACGATATTATGGCACTTAAAAAAATATATTACAAATTTGATTTTATTAAAAATATTATTTTCATAATAATAATATAATAAAACGATAATAATAATAATAATATAATAATACTAACGAAGAAAAAATAATAACTTGAACAGAAATTATAATAATTTAATTATTATGGAAAAATAATAGTATACTGGGAGGGAGATAATTATAATAAAACTATTTATTATTAATTAATTATTAATTATCTAAGATAATTATATATTAACTATTAATTATAATTATAATATATTTATAAAAATATTATTTTAATGAGGAATTGTGTGTATAACTTAATACATGGTGGAGAGTTGGGTTCACATAATAAATCACACAATACTACATCGACATATATTATTTATATATTTATTATATTTAAAATATTAAATTTAAGAAATTATTTTTAATAGAAATTAATTTAATAGAAATGTAATAAATTAAAATCCATACAATATCAATACAAAAATATTGTATAATTATAATACAGTACACTACCAAATACTGTATATCATTAATTTAATACAGTAGTAATATAAAACGACATAATACTGAACACCTGCATTTAAACAATACAATACAGTGTTTGGTAGTGTACTAGTAGGGATAATAATCATAGTTTAATTTTTCTATTCATATTTTATTTGCATATAAAATTGAATTATACTTTGGTATATATATTATGAAAACAATAATTTATGAATTATGTCACTTAAAAAAAGATAATACCCGTGCGCGGAGCGAAAGTGAAAAATCTACTTAATTATTAATTATCCAAGTGAATAATATTTTAACTATTAATTATAATTATAATATATATTTATGAAAATATTAATTTCATTGCTCTACTAAAATAATAGCATTTATCATTTCAAATAAATTAATTGAGCGAGAGTTTATTAATTTTAGAATTTAATAAAAATATTATCTTCATAAATATACTAAAATATTGTTAATTATTATTTCTCCGTGAATAATCCAATAGTATGACTAGAACACATTTGTGCGTGAATCGCAGGGGGACTACTACTATAGAAGACCATCAGCCCAGGGCAAGAGCCCGAAGCTGAACTTTTACTTACGATACAATAAAACTATCGGATACATTTTGGCGCGGTTAGAGCAGGATGCGCCCGGTATGATTGCAGAGCTGAGGGATTCATGCCTCGGTTATATATTCAGAGGCGCTGAGGGCGACAGGCGGCCCAGATGGTCAGAGAGTACCTTATCTGCACAGGCCATGACGGCATTGTTGTCCTACGAGGTGGCATTCCGCCACTACGGGACGGACGAGCCGTGGGGCGAGGACGATGCCGTATGGTTTCACGTGTGCGGCCATTTTATTCGGTTTGGACGGGAGGAGCACGCGCTCGTGACGGGGCTCCGTTATGGACCTTCTGACTTCCAGCTGTATGCTGATGAGGAGCCCCCAGCTGGAGGCGTTTATGCTAGAAACGTTGGGGTCCTTGGGAGCGGATCTATGGACAAGATCCGAGATGCTTATATGAATGGGGCTTTCCGGCAATCACCCGAGGACACACTGAATGTCGCTATGGTGATGACAGCTTTTTACCTGGTACTAGGGCACGACGGTCACAGTCGGACTCCTGAGACATGGATGTGGCGCTTGGTCGAGGATAGAGCTGCATGGAATGCATTTCCTTGGGGCTTGATGAGCTGGCAGGTGTTGAGACAGTACATCAGGGACTTCCCGGTAGACGGCAAGAGCGACCGGAAAGGGGTCCACCTATACGGCCACTCCCTCTCATTGCAGGTACTTTGCATAACATCTATGATTTCATAAACGCATTCTCTGTTGTACTATAAATTGCTGCACTGCATAACCATCTCTCTATGCTCGTACTCATACAGGTGTGGATGTGCGAGGCCATTCCGGAGGTCGGGGCTTTCTATACCCAGTCCACTTCTGAGCATCCCGATTTCCAGCGCCCGAGGATGTTGCGGTATTCTTATAGAAAGCGGACGTCTGGTCTGGGATGGACGACATTCTATACCATCGAGGTTAGTTCGGTAATACCTTTTAATTTGAATGCACACGTTCTTATCGGATAGTAGCCTATACGTTTGTCTTCTGTATTGCAGCGCCAGTGTCATGACAGACTAACCCCCACGGACGATGAACTGCTGGAGCCATACATGATGGGGGTAGATGTGACGACGCCGACTGGGCTGCGATGGGTGCGGGCCCCTGTTGACCATCGGGCTAAAAGACGGAAGCGTAAATCCACGGAGCAGCCGGAGGACGGGGTGGGCGGTGCTCCAGGCACCGAGCCACAGTCAGATAGGCCGGGGAGAGATAGTGATGCTCCGCCGAGCCGACGCATGCGGACTTCTAGGCAGCCGGCGGCCCCGGTACATGGAGACGGAGATGAGCAGGTGCCTCTCCCTGACACACCGCCGCCACCAGCCCCGCCAGCCAGCGCGTCCCAGCCTACTGCGGATACTATGCCGCCCCAGCAGACGCAGCATCCGATGCCGGACATGGAGGAGCTGGTGCAAAGGGTCGCAGCGGCCGTCGAGCAGCGCGTCGTGATTGCATTCGCGGAAATTTTGGCGCAGACACAGCTTCAGTTGCGGAGAGACATTGAGCGCCAGACTGGTATGGTGCGCGACGTGCTGGCGTCCGAGATTAGGGCCATTCTGCGCTACGTGGCGCACCCACCTGCCGGTGCGAGCCCGGTCGTACAGCCTGCTCCGGCGACGGGCTGCTCTGCAGAGGAGGTGGAGCGGAGGGCGTCCATGGCACGGTTTGCCACCACCCACGCCCACGTAGCGCAGACGGATTCTGAGTCGCATGACATACACAGCGAGGGGCCAGTGACACATGTTCGGGAGCCCTCTGCGCCACTGGACAGTCATGGATCCCAGCTTCCGCAGACCATGGGAGGTATTGTTGCCGTTTACTTAGAGTTGCGTATGGTAAATTGGATTATTCGGTTGTTTTCTTAAATTGTCCCCGAATATTCCAGAGCCACAGGCACGTAGTCCGCGCACCGTGTCGCACCCACCTGCCGGTGCGATCCCGGGCGTACAGCCTGCTCCGGCGATGGGCTGCTCTGCAGAGCGGGATGAGCGGCTGGCGTCCATGGCACGGTATGCCACCACCCACGCCCACGTAGCGCATACGGATTCGGACTCGCAGGACATACACAGCGAGGGGCCATCGGGCAGTCATGGATCGCAGCTTCCGCAGACTATGGGAGGTATTGTTAGCTTTTACCTAGAGTTGTTTATTGTAAATTGGATGATTCAATTGTTTTCTTAAATTCTCCCCGAATATTCCAGAGCCACACGCACATAGTTCGCGCGCGGACAGCATGTCCCCATACTCTACCGCAGTGCCTCCCGATGGTACGGGCGCAGACACAGGTAAGAATTTTATAAACCAGCATTTTATTTCGTCCATTATTATATCGTCAGTAACACCTGTACTTGGATTGTTGTCGTGATAGGCACGGAGATGGTCCGCGCGGACACCGCACATGGGGTAGTGGGCGCAGTCGATTCAGAGGCTACACGTGTTGAGACGGGTAAGGCAAATAATGCTCTTTTGTTGGTGTGAGCCGTACCATTTCTTGTATTAGACGTTTTCTTGTATTGGCAGTAATTTCTAATAATTCACGTTATTTTCTAGTGACCTCGACGGATGCGGTGGGCCAGCCATCTGACCCGGTTCCTGGGACGGCACATGCAGACGACGGAGTCACCCGAGCAGAGGACACAGTGCATTCAGATGATGCGCGCACACCAGTCCAGCGTATGTTGAAATTTATGTACTTAACCTGCACGTGTTGTTATTAAGTCATGATCGATTGTAAATATGTTCCATTTATTTCCCTGCTTGGTCGTAGCTCGGGATGCCGGGAACGAAGGCGGCGATTCCGACAACGATGATCCTGTGCAGTTTGTTAGGAGCGCCCAGGATCCAACACCGGTTCCCTATCGGACAAAGCGGAATGGCGTGCTCGCCCATCGTCTGCGCAGCCCATTCATGCGTCTCACCAGGCCACGGCGTAATAGGCGAACCGACGAATTCAAGTTATATTGCTTGGATGGCAAGTATAGGTATGCTTACGCAATTTTCCATTCGTAAAGGTAGTGATTCCATATGACTCACCATTAACGCTTCGTCGTATGATTTATGCCAGCTGCGACGTCGGTACTGCCGAGGCCGCAGACCATCGGTGGTTTCAGAATTGGTGCACCGATACATTTTTTCTGGATGACACCGTGAGTTCCCCTTTAATATAATATAATAAATTATCAAGTACTACGTAGGAAATTATCTTAATATATCCGGACTAATATTAATTGTGCATTTAAAATAAATTAATGATCTCTATAATTTGCAGCACATGGACGCGTACCTAGGTATTATGCAGTACAAGCCACGCTTCATCAACTGCATTCCGCGACAGACGGGGGCTAAGTATGCCTTGATGGATTGCGCATTCCTGGTAAGTGTGTATTGTTCAAATTTGATCTCAACATGTTGAATTTACTCAAATGTTGGAAAAAATGGTAGGCCCTTTCCGATCTATTATTATATTTCGATTTTTGCTTTTACGCAGTCGGGGCTGTTGCGTGATTGTTGGGACGCGACCACCAAGAAGCCCCATTTTGATCAGTTAAAATTGAAGGAGATGGCGCAGTATATAGTTGGGGGAAGACCACAGTGGGGTTCGACCGCACACTGGGCGGAGTTGGATGAGGTTAGTGAAAAACACTTTTTGTTCATTGCGAAACAGAATGGTCCCGTGCAATACTTACCGTTACAGTGGGTTCGTAACAGGTCATATGCCCATGGTGCATCAGGCAGCACTGGGCCATAGTCCGGATCCGATTGGACAGCCGGACGATATTCTTCCATGACAGCATATGCACGCCCAGTGATGCTAGGCGACCCGAGAAGTCGGAGTTGTTGATAGCCCGGTTCGAAGACCTCGGGCCATTGTGCACCATCATTCCATCGCTGCTCCAGCATACCGGCTACTACCAGCTTCGGCCCGATCTTCCACACCGCGCGACCTGGGACATCTCCCTTCCGGAAGAAGGTACCGTCATGCCGCAGAGCGACGGCTCCTCGTGTGGACCGCTTGCACTGTTGAACGCCAAGTGGGTTGTGGAGGACAAATTCCCCGATATTCAAAGATTCCGCTTTAACGCAAGACGGGTGCGAGAATTGCAAGCATATCAGGTATGGCGTTTCAGCGCGGACGTACGTGAGCCCGGCTTGTTCCGATTGCCGGATCCGCCCCCCCCCCCCCCCCCATAGTGTTCGAAGTAGTCAAGTTCCCCGATTTGGGCTCGCCATGATTGTACATATCCACATTGTATAATTGCTGAGTAAACAATTTATTTTTTGTTCTCTCAATTCTTTGTTTACGTTGAGTATTTTAATTTATGCTAATATAATTATAATTATAATAAACATTAAAATTATTTTATAATTTTATAAATAAATTAATAAACACTATTGCTTAGTAAATATAAAATTATTAAATTTATTAAAAACTAGATTAAAATATCGATTATTTTAAAATGATAGTTCCCCTTTATTATAATATATTTATGAAAATAAATATTTTTAGTAAAATATAATTTCTATTATTTTTTTTCAAAATGATATACGAAATAAATTTTTAATTTTTTTCATAATACATATACCAAAGTATCATTCAATTTTTTATGCAAATATAATATAAATAGAAAAATTAGTCCATATTAATTACCACCCCTACTGTTATAAATATTATATGTATAATTAAATTGATTAATTATATTAAAACTTTCGTCTTTCAGAGGTAGAATTTATGCCATCATTACTGGTTATGGAATTAGAAATTATATTTCGGTTTATCTTAACCCAACGAATACCACGTGAGAGGCGTGCTGTCTTGCACTCTAATTGCAGGCCGACAGTTTGATAATACCTTTTCAGTAGGGATCATGCTGATGCAATGGTTAAACGGGTTTACCCCGCGCGCGGGGGTATGTGTAGTAATGCAGAGGGCGGCCCGAAGGATGTAGGCACGAACACGGTGGACATTTCTACCACTACAGGGCAGGTCACGGGTGGGTGGATATATTTTGTAAAGTGCAGCGACGGATCCGTACACGGTAGTGCATGAGTGGAATTCATGATGGGCAGTGCGAACTATGCCAATCAGCATGTATCATCTAAAAGTTCTGCAAGAAAAGATCTCCTAAACGAAATGATAGCGTTTCCAAAAGCGACACTGTGCCAAACCAGATGCAGGTGAATCTTTATGAAGGTAACTACGACGCTGAGTTGATATTGCTCTCAAACAACCTGCAATTCTTTTCCTCTGCCACCTCCCATTGTCCACTGAAACGCGTCACGTAACAGAACCACTCTGCGGGTAACTTCCTGCTGGCGATGCTGCTGCTCAATTGCATCCACTCTCTTCATTTGCCATCATTGCACCCACTCACGATCGAATAGAAGACTTCAGTTTACCATAAGTCAAACCTTGAAGGTGGACTTGGTTCATAACCGAATCAGGCATATCTTCCGTCCTTCATGTCCAATGATGCTGGCTTAAAATCGTGGCCATCTTCCATGGGACGAATTTATGCCATCATTACTTGTTATGGAATTAGAAATTATATTTCGATTTATCATAACTCAACGAATACCAAGTGAGGGGCGTGCTGTCTTGCACTTTTATTGCAGGCCGACAGTTTGATAATAACTTTTCAGTAGGGATCATGCTGATGCAATGGTTAAACGGGTTTACCCCGCGCGCGGGGGTATGTGTAGTAATGCAGAGGTCGGCCCAAAGGATGTAGGCACGAACACGGCGGACATTTTTACCACTACAGGGCAGGGCACGGGTGGGTGGATATATTTTGTATAGTGCAGCGATGGAGCCTTACACGGTAGTGCATGAGTGGAATACATGATGGGCAAATGAAGAACTATGCCAATCAGCATGTAGCATCTAAAATTTCTGCAAGACAAGATGTCCTAAACGAAATGATTGCTTTTCCAAAAAGAGACACTCTGCCAAACCAGATGCAGGCGGATCTTTATGAAGGTAACTACGGCGCTGAGTTGATATTGCGATCAATCCACTGCAATTCTTTATCTCTACCACATCCCATTGGCCACTGAAAGGCGTCACGTAACAGCACCACCCTTCAGGTAATTTACTGATGACGATGCTGCTGCTCAATTGCATCCACACTCCCATTTGCCATCATTGCACCCACTCACGATCGGATAGAAGACTTCAGTTTACCATAAGTCAAAAAATGAAGGTGGACTTGGTTCATAACCGAATCATCCCTAAATTCCATGCTTCAGTCCAATAATGATGGCTTAAATTCGTGCCCATCTTCCATGGGACGAATTTATGCCATCATTACTGGACTGAAGCATGGGAGATAGGGATGATTCGGTTATGAACCAAGTCCACCTTCAAGGTTTGACTTATGGTAAACTGAAGTCTTCTATCCGATCGTGAGTGGCTGCAATGATGGCAAATGAAGAGAGTGGATGCAATTGAGCAGCAGCATCGCCAGCAGGAAGTTACCCGCAGAGTGGTGCTGTTACGTGACGCCTTTCAGTGGCCAATGGGAGGTGGCAGAGGAAAAGAATTGCAGCGGATTGATCGCAATATCAACTCAGCGTCGTAGTTACCTTCATAAAGATTCGCCTGCATCTGGTTTGGCAGAGTGTCGCTTTTGGAAACGCTATCATTTCGTTTAGGACATCTTGTCTTGCAGAACTTCTAGATGATACATGCTGATTGGCATAGTTCGCACTGCCCATCATGAATTCCACTCATGCACTACCGTGTACGGATCCGTCGCTGCACTTTACAAAATATATCCACCCACCCGTGACCTGCCCTGTAGTGGTAGAAATGTCCACCGTGTTCGTGCCTACATCCTTCGGGCCGCCCTCTGCATTACTACACATACCCCCGCGCGCGGGGTAAACCCGTTTAACCATTGCATCAGCATGATCCCTACTGAAAAGGTATTATCAAACTGTCGGCCTGCAATTAGAGTGCAAGACAGCACGCCCCTCACTTGGTTTTCGTTGAGTTAAGATAAATAGAAATATAATTTCTAATTCCATAATCAGTAATGATGGCATAAATTCGTCCCATGGAAGATTGCCACGATTTTAAGCCAGCATTACTGGATTGAAGCATGGAATATATGGATGATTCAGTTATGAACCAAGTCCGACTTCAAGGTTTGACTTATGGTAAACTGAAGTCTTCTATTCGATCGTGAGTGGGTGCAATGATGGCAAATGAAGAGAGTTGATGCAATGGAGCAGCAGAATCGTCAGCAGGAAGACACCCGCAGAGTGGTTCTGTTACGTGACGCCTTTCAGTGGACAATGGGAGGTGGCAGAGGAAAGGAATTGCAGCGGATTGATCGCAACTTCAACTCAGCGTCGTAGTTACCTTCATAAAAATCCACCTGCATCTGGTTTGGCACAGTGTCGCTTTTGGAAAAGCAATCATTTCGTTTAAGCGATCTTTTCTTGCAGAACTTCTAGATGATGCATGCTGATTGAGATAGTTTGCTCTGCCCCATCATGTATTCGACTAATGCACAACCGTGCAGGATCCGTCGCACCACTGTACAAAATATATCAACCCACTCATGCCCTGCCCTGTAGTGGTAGAAATGTCCACCGTGTTCGTTCCTGAATCCTTTGGTCCGCCCTCTGCATCATTACCCATACCCCCGGTGCGGGGTAAACCCGCTTAACAATTGCATCAGCATCGACCTAGCATGCTTCCACATGCCGATGGTGCCCGTTTATATGTTGTGCCTCAGCACAGGCATGTGCCGACGTTGCCTGCTTCGAACATAGCCTCCAACATCTAGAGATGCCGCAACATCACAACCAGCAATCCCGACTTTCCGTCCACCAAGGACGCCTTCAGGCAATCCGCTAACAATCGGACACCGAGGAAGATGAGGATGCGGTGTGGGACGACGTCCTTCGGCGTTCCGACTAAGGGGCATGGAGAATTGGGACGTCCACTGATGTACAATTACTCCTCGACTTTCCGAACAACCTTCAGCATTTGTGATGTCGAAAATGCTCAAACTCTGCCAACTGCAGGTATGCATGCGACCATGCTATTCGGCGAGGTTTTGGGTAATTGCTGCGCCCGTTCCCTACTTGGCATGTTTTCTCGCGTCGAGGTCCATATGGAGGAATTTTTCACCCGCTCGTCCTTAGCCCACTTTTCCATTAATCTGCATGGCCCGGAAGTTCTGGATTGCCCAATATGTTTCGATGAAATCTAGACATACCAGCAACATAGATAGCACCATTAAGTTCGGTTGCATATGGTGCAGTCGGCTGAGAGAGGTTGAACATAGGGAGAAAAAATACCAAGAGGTAGACAAGGGATGACTGCTACAAGCTCGATTATGTCGACCCCTAGTATTTTTTCTCCCTATGTTCAACCTCTCTCAGCCGACTGCACCATATGCAACCGAACTTAATGGTGCTATCTATGTTGCTGGTATGTCTAGATTTCATCAAAACATATCGGGCAATCCAGAACTTCCGGGCCATGCAGATTAATGGAAAAGTGGGCTAAGGACGAACGGCTGCAATATTCCTCCATACGGACGTCGACGCGAGAAAACATGCCCAGTAGCGTGCGGGCGCAGCAGTTACCCAAAACCTCGCCGAAGATCATTGTCGCCTGCATACCTGAAGTTGGGAAAGAGTTTGAGCATTCGCGTCATAAGAATGCTGAAGATGTTTCGAATAGCCCAGGACTAACTGTCGATCAGTGGAGTACATCCTTATTCTTGTCCCCTCGTCCGAACGCCAAAGCATTTCACCCCGCACCGCAACCTCATCCGACTCGCCGGCCGATCGTTGCAACGCGCCAGTCCGGTAGGCCTAAAATGACTGAAGATATTTCCGTTTATTTGGTCTCGTGCCAATTGATCTCGCGCCGCAAATGACGGATGCCCGTGAAAACTGCATCAAATGATGCTGCTTCAAATGATGCTGCATCTACTAAATGCAGGAACTCCTCGTGCAAAGCTGGCTGGCGGGCTGCTACGGCATATTCTTGCCACGCATAATGATCAACGCTCCTGGCCCGCGGTAAGATATTGTGCCTGTGTGCATTTTAGTTTATACCTAGTGGGAATGATTTGATCCGACATTTATTGTCAGAAGAAATTAAGAAGTGCATGGTCGGAGATTGTTGAGAATATTCACCCCGGCTTCTGCCGTGGCATGTGTGCCCACAATGCCTTTCCCACGAACATGATGGAAATTCTCCCACTGCATGGCAAGAGGTTTAGGGTTCATATTTTTTTTATCTAATACAGCGATCGAGCCTTACATGGTAGTGGAGAAAAGCATCCAGAATGACGATCTCGCAACACCTCGAATGACCCTAATGTGCGTAAAGGTGTGTATCCTCCCATTCGTTGACGAATGGGCATTAAAACAAGCTTTGTAGGAATTTTAAAAGCAGATTATTAGAAGCACGACTACAATAAACCAATACTGGTGCCATGCTTCCGATAATCTGCTTCTAAAATGCCTACAAAGATTGTGTTAATGCCCAGTGGTCATCAACTGGCAGGAGACCCACCTTTACGCATCCTTAGAGTAATTAGAGGTCCAGCGAGCTGGTCATTCTGGATGTCTTTCTCCAATACCATGTAAGGCGCCATCGCTGTGTTAGATAAAGAATAAGAACTCATGCCCTACTTGCCAGACAGCGGTAGAAAAGTCCACCATGTTCGTGCGTCAGGCATTGTGGGCACACATACCACGACAGAAATCGGGTTGAACATTCTCGACAATCTCCGACCATGCACTTCATAATTCCTTCAGGCAAAGCATGCCGGATCTTATCATTCCAACCAAGTAAAATAAAACGCCCACAGTCACAGTATACTGTCGCGGGATAAGAGTCTGATCATTATGTGAGTCTAGAAAATGTCGAAGCTGCACGCCAGTCGCGTAAAAAGGGCGTGCCGAGTCACGCTTGCCACTCCAACGTTTCTTACGGCATGCATATAACCTCTATATTCTCATTGATGGATTCAGCTCCTTGAATACTTCTCAAACAAGCTGTAGATGATTACAAAACTGCTACGCTCTGTGTTCCATGAGTATAATTTCACCATTCGAATCGTGCCCTTTTTCCCTTGTCCGCCCCCAGTTATAAGTTAGTGATCCAGGCTGTTCTCCTTGACTGACAGTTCCAAACTTTTTAGGTTATGGAACCAGAAATTAACTTTCCATCTTCTGAACTCTTCTTCCCAAGCGAGAGGCATGTTGGCCGGGGCTATAGTTGCAGGCCGACAGTTTGGAAACTTTTTTCAGTAGGTTTCAATGAATACAATGCTTAAACGAGTTTCAATTACTGTTGGAAATAAGAGAGAATCGGGGGAAACCCGTTTGACCATTGTATTCATTGAAACCTACTTAAAAAAGTTTCCAAACTGTCGGCCTGCAATTATAGCCCCGGTCACCATGCCTCTCACTTGGGAAGAAGAGTTCAGAAGATGTAAAGTTAACTTCTCTTTCCATAACCTCAAAAGTATGGAACTGTCAGGCAAGGAGAACAGCCTGGATCATTAACTTATAACTGGGGGCATACAAGGGAACAAGGGCACGATTCGAATGGTAAAATTATACTCATGGAATACAGAGAGTAACAGTTTCGAAATCAGCTACAATTTGTTTTAGAGGTAGACAGGAGCAAAATACATGAATCAGAATATAGAAGAGAAGGATAACAATCCACTACCGATTAGTATTTTTCATTAACTCCGATTACACTTAAAATCGCAAATTCGTGCCCCACCATTATTTCATACAGCCGAATAAATGCATAACGTACGCTACCACTACCATACGTTACTCAGTTGGGCCACGTCTCCCACACGTGTGGTACGGGCCGGTTCAAATCAGGGACTGTACGAGGCATGTTCGCCGGGCACCCTTGTGCCGTGTGACCGTCCCGCCCGCACGATAAACATTTTCTCGGACCACGGGCCTGCCTTCCAGACGTCTCGGGAACATCGTCGACAGGGGCGTTGCAGTTCTTCCGGTTGTGTCCGGTTTGTCCGCACCTGCGACATCTTTGGGGCCGCCCCGCACGAGATGCTCGTTCGACTGCCGATTGAAGCCTGGTCATTCTAGGTCTTCCAGCTTGACGGGGGCATTCAGGGGTCTCGCATGGGGCGTCCGCAATTTCAGCCGGTATCATCCAATCATTCGGGTGTGCCATTGGATACACCGGCCCGCTCCATGCATCAACCAAACCAGACCGCCAATAGCACGCTCCAACATAGTGACTTATTTCGTGCCTCAGAAGACTGCACATATTAAATAATTTACGAGTGCTCTGTCACGGAACTAAAGGGGCACGTTACTGATATAATTAAACAATTTTATCATATACATACTGTATCACGGGGATGGCGTGGGCGCACGGGATCAAGTCATTCTGGAATCGCTGGCAAGTACACTTTCGGTCATCCGTCAGGCTGACTGTGTACGACTTACTGTTGTGTCTCACTTGGTACACATTCTCAGCCTGCGTTTGTTCTATCTTCATCTTCTGACCCAACGCTTTGCGATCAAAAACCTCTCGTACTGCCCAGTCAGTTAAACGTTCTGTGCTAGCAGATGCAGCTTGATGCCTTTTTCGGAACCAATCACCGATTGTCGCACGAAGCACCTCCAACATGGAGCACACGGGTAACCTGCGTGCCCACAGCAAGACATGGTTCATGCTTTCGACGATGTTCGTCGTCATCATGTCGTACCGACGCACAGGACAGTGGACTCGAGAAAACCGTTCGGGCCCTATTTCCTCCACCAAATGCTTGTACGCATTCGGATACATGTCCCTGAGGGTAGCCATATGCCGCTCATAGACGGACCTCTTGTACGCGTATGCCGCTCCCATGAACGCGTCCACGGCTCCCTTTCCCCCGTACTTGGCCAGATTCTTGCCCAAGTGCACGCAACACAAAACATGTGGAAAAGAGGGGAGTGCTTGTTCAACTGCAGCTCTTATTGCGGGAGAACCGTCCGAGATTATCAACACCTTATTGTGTGGAAGCAACGCACCCCTCATTTGCATCAGAAACCATCTCCACGCCCGTGTCGACTCCTTCGGTCCAACACCGAAACACAACGGGAATATCTGATTATTCCCATCCTTTGTCACCGCCGCAAAAAGTATCCCCTTGTACTTACCCTTGAGGTGCGTGCCGTCAATGACAATGAAGGGCCGCATCTCTTTCCACCCAGAGATAGAGGCACTTAGCGCGAAGAAACAATACAAGAATTTGTTGTCAGAATCGACTACATACTCGGTCACGGACCCAGGATTTTGCTGCCGCAGCATATATAGGTATGACGGAATCATCTTGAACGAGACGTCCTGCCCGCCGAATATATGTGAAATGGCATGGTTCCGAATCTTCCTCGCCATTTCCACAGAGATTCTAACGCCGTCCCTTAGCAACCGGGCCTGCAGCGCTTCGGGGCCCAACGTTTCCGCCCCAATCGCAACCTCATTGGCATAATATGCCCCCAAATGCCTCGACGGAAGTCTCGTATCAGGAATGTTGTCCGGGTCCATCACGCAACTGTGAGGTATCAATCTATAGACAGTCCATATCGATGCGGTGCCTCGGGCACGCATCCGGAATTCGCATTCCGCGACGGAACATCGTACCCAGTACCGCTTCTTGTCAGACTTGCACGTCACATACCCACACCTCTCTCCAACCAAGTACTCCACTAGTTTCTCTTGCAACCGCCTCTTCGTCGCGAAAACGGATCCGGGCGCCAGTTCTCTATCCACTGTTTCGTCCACGTACGGGTCCACGAACTCCTCAGGTAGGCCAAAGTCCGGGCGGGGCAAATTCCAATTCCCCTGGCTCATCTCAGGTACAGTGAACCCTACTGGCGGCGCCCCAATATCCGGATCGTCGCCGGGCTCTAACCCCTCGATAGAACCTCCGCTTCGTACAATTCTCCAAAAGACCTTGAAAGAAGAGAGAATGAGTCGATGCGCCACCAACTCTTCGTAGTCTACGTCCGCGTCTGACTCCCCCCATTCATCCTGCCATTCTTCTTCCTCACTCTCATCACTCGGGTCCTCCTCCACATTGTTATCCTGCCCGCCCACCTCCCCTTCCTCGAACGCAATGATTGCATGGGGCTCGCGATCCTGCTCCAGCTCCTGCTCCGGCACGCCGTCCGGGAATCCCGGATACTGTCCGGGGGTGCTCCTTCCGTAGTAATTCTGATGTTCTGGTGCATAGCCACTGCTAGTAGCATCTGCATTCGAGGACAAAAATGGATTGTGCGACGATGGGAAACCGAATATGCGTTCTGTCCAATTCCCTGCCCGAACACCACCATCCGGATACGGGGCTGCGCTAGTATAATTTGCTGGTTCATGCATTCCTTTTTCGGGGAACACAACCATACATTAAATATGATCTCTAATAAGCATCTATCTCTTGATCATTTCTTTCTCTACAAATAGTCAGATTTCATGATAAAATTTTGTGGTGGTATGGCATTGTGGCCATATATGTTTTTTGCAAGTATAAACTATTTTTCCTAGTTGGATAACTATAATCTTTGTCTGAGCAATTTTTAAATAAGATAAAACTAAGAAAAATAAAATAGTCTTACAAATACAAACGAAAATGAATAAATTTAAATAAAATAATTAATATAATTAATTAGAAATAATGAAGTAAAAATTGTCACATAAAATAAAATAATAAAGTAAATATGATATAAAATAATTTTTAAATTAATTGTTAAAGTAAACGAAAATAAAATAAATAGAATTTGATTTCTCATTCAATTTTATGTTATTTTATTTCATTTAATTGTTTAATTTAACTTTACTAGTTAATTATACTTTTATTCTATTCAAGTTAAAAAGAAAAATTTAATTAATAAAATACATTATTTTTAAATTGTATAAAATTTAATTATATAATTATAATTATAGTACACACGGATCTATGAAAATACAATTTTCAATTTACAATCTTGCTCTTTTTTTTAAAAAACATTGTTAAACTATTTCTTTTCATTTATACTTACAAAATAATTATAATTAAAATGAATAGTAATACAAAAATAGACCAATTATTCTTTTAATTAATAATATTTTTTTTAATTATTTTTATATTTGCATTATTTTAATTATTATAATAATAATATTTTTTTATTATTTTTAAATTTGCATTATTTTTATATTTTTTATTTTTATATTTGCATTATTTCAATTATTAAAATAATAATATTCTCTTCGTTGCTTTTTAAGTATTTTTATATTTGCATTATTTTAATTAATAATTTTTTTATTATTTTCATATTTGCATTATTTTATTTAAAATTTATTTATTAAATTCATAATACAATTTCTTCAACTATTCTGCTCTAAGAAAAATGTAATAAAATAATAATACTACATAAAAATAATGTAAATGTAAACACAATTTTCTTGTAATCTCATTTTTTCGTACAGTCTTATATTCTATTTTTCAGATAAAGTCCAACATTTCATCGCTTAATCTTATCTCTATAATATAAATAACGATGTAAAATCCTTATTATAATTTGTTATATATTACTTTAATTTTTAAATATTTCCACAAAATTCTTTGTATTTTATACTTATATAATAATAATAATAATAATAATAATAATAATAATAATAATACTAATAATAATAATAATAATACAAGTAATGAAGCCTTATTAAATCTCTTACACATAGTCAACAACACCATAAGAATGGATAGCCAAACTCCCCACAAAATTAACAAATTAACCATGTGCATAACAACTTAAAGAATTAAGTCTAACATATCTAACTAACATGCATCCAAGGATTGAAATTTCGCTTAATTGAAAACATTATGCAGCTAAAAAAAATATTTTGAATATATATTTGTAGGTATATACAGCACGTATAAATACTTACGATTATCATTGTGCTCAATGTCATTTCCGGTGTTCCCGTCCCCTCCAAACAGCCCTCCCGAACCAAACAGCCAAGAGGACATTACTTTCGCGCAATAGTGCAACTGCACCAAACACAGTTCCAAAAAAAATTAAACATTTCACCCAAAATAACAAAAAAAAAAAAAAAAATCAGCTTGGCCAGGGAACTTGGCCCGGCCATGATGGGAACCCGGGCCAAGCACCAGTCTGCAGAACCAAACACTGGTTGCTCGACAGTGCCTGGTCCACTCAATTTGCATGAATCCAGAGCAACAACTTACAACCCTGAACCCTGAGCCCTACAGCACACTTCCCGCTTGGCCCCGCTTCTTGGCCAGGCCAAGGTGGGAGTCCGGGCCAAGCACCAGGATGCAGAACCAAACACTGGTTGCTCGACAGTGCTTGGCCCACGGGCGTTGCATGAACAAAATCGCATAAAACACTAACATTTCTCGATATTATAGCATAAAACCCTCGAGTTAATTATTGTTATAGTAGTTTAGACAGAAATTCATGACTTCACACGAAAAATCTTTTAGGTTATCTCTTTGATGAACACGGAAAATGAAACATATTCATTTAAACAATTAATCAGAAAAAAAAAAAAAACTTACAATAGATATTTAGTCGTTCGGATCTTCGCCCAAACTCAAACTTTCGCTAGCCCTACACGTCGGATCTGAAATAATAACAAGAGATTAATCAATAGAAAGCAAATGTGCGACAAAAAAATTATAGTGCAACCAAAATAATACGAACGAGAAAAATTTTTCAACGAACCCGAGCTCAACCGGAGGAGCATGCACGTCGGACGGCGAAAATGGTGGCAGTGCGAATGGTGGTATATCACCGTCGGGGTATCTCCTTGGTGGCAGTGTTTTCAAAATATCTAGATCTGTCCAAAAAATTTGAACGAAAATGGTGGAGAGGAAGTTGAACAATGAATGTGCGTGGTGGGGGAGGTTATGGAGAAGAATATATTCCATGCACTCACAGGACGGGAATAAATGCTGCACGTAATGACAATTGACTAGCTTTCGGCCTTCCCGAGGCTTGGCCCGGAACGATTTAGGCGCGGGCCAAGAGACAAGGCCACCAGCCAAGCAAACAGGCACTGGCCAAGCGCTTGGCCCGGACACATTATGTCACGGGCCAAGCAAAGTGACACCGGCCAAGCAAATAGGCACTGGCCAAGGTCTTGGCCGGGACACTCAACAACTTGGCCCGACGGGCCAAGCTTAATCGTTCCGGGTCAAGCACCTCTAATCAAGAACAATTTTGGATAAGCCTGGATTACTCTTGGCCCGGTTCTATCTGCTTGGCCCGGCCCGGGCCAAGCATCCGGGCCAAAGGGTTTTCAGTCTTTTCGGGTAAAAAACTAAGGGCAGTAAAGCGGCGGGCAGAAAAGTAACTGGCAAGGTCTGACAGGCCACAGTCAACTTTCACCCTAGTAAGTTTTTAACAGCGTTGTTGTCTGCAACTACTAGCTAGGGTGTAGTACACTAGTACTACAGCTTTCGGCTTGGTAATAGTACTAGCTAGGAGAGTTCTGTCTAGTTTCTGCCATGGTGGGACCAACCGCCTAAACCTCCCAATATTGAAATGCAAGATTTCTTTTTTTTTTTTTATTTTTCATTTTTTGGTATTTACATAAAATTCGAATCTAGAAATATAGACTCTGCTTAATGAGCAATATAGGTATCAAATAAAATCTGGCACTTTGTTATAATTCATATTTTCGCC
>JAOANR010000010.1:11636993-11850188 GCA_030278955.1 Hygrophila difformis | reverse complement strand
ATGTCCAGACAAATGGAAATCCGCCCAACCTAATAGACATGCACAGTGCAAACATATTACAAGGAAGTTAGCACAGTGTCACCCTATTCTTCTTTTGAGAAAAGTTTGAGCTACTGTATTTTTATCTTCTTTTTTTTATGATATACTATGATTTTCTTAAAATTTATTATACATTTTCAATGATTAAATTTGCTAATACTACTTTATAAGGGATACGATTGGGGTTTAGATTCTCATCCAACCCTTATTATTATTATTTTTTATAATTTATGTGGCAGGCGCTTGCACCACCGTTTGAGCAAAAGACCTCTTGTGTAATTCATGTAAGTATGATGTATGTTGCTCAAATAGACAATAGATGTTCTGTTTGTTGCTTTCATTTTAATAATTTCACACTTTTTATTTCTTAGCTGTTGAATGATCTTTAATGGATGAAATCTTTGGTTTGATATACTGCACCTGACCCCATAATTTTAGTGATTTTAACCGGTAATGGCCTTAAATTTTTTTTTTTTTTCCCTCTTACAATAAACATTAATCTCCAAAATTTCGTCGGTAATTTTTACACGTCAGTTCCAAATTCCAATTTACTTTTTGAATTACAGCAAAGAAATGCGCCAACAATTTCATTATTCGACCCGAGGTGAGGAAGACCTACCATTTTTTTAATAACTCCCATTTAAAATGTTTTGTTTGACTTCAATTTATTTTTTTAAGCAAACATTACGTAAAATATAGTATATTACTGTATAAAAGTAAATGACTAGACGAATCTAACAAAATCAAACTGGACTATTTTCTTTCAATATATACTTACATTAATATCGAGTAAAGCTTTTATTAGTATATGAAATTACTAGATTAGAAAAAGTTTTTATCTTTTAAGTTAAATTATAATTATACGACACTTGTAACTTGTTCACCACAAAAAAGTGACGATGGACAAGTGGCTATAATTGATGGTTGTCCGAAGAATAATTTATACTCCCGTCCCATTAAAAATGGCCACTGTTCCTTTTTGGGGTGTCCCATTAAAAATGGTCACTTTCCCTTTTAAGTAAATTAGATTAACATAAACATGATTAAAAATCCCACAATAATGACAATTGTACTTTCTGCACAAAGTCCCTATATATGTTTAACCATTAATATCTCAAAATGGGTATAAATAAAAATTATATAAAATATATATTCTAAAACTATACGATTAGACGATTCCAACAAGATCACACTTGACTATTTTTGTCTTTCTACATCATTACGATAACATTAAGTCAAAGTTAAATAATAAAATGATTAAAAGTCAAATGTAACCATTATAAATTAGATGGATGAATTAGTCAAATTTACTCACACCACTTTAACTACTAAATCTCATTACCTAAATTCCCGTGCCCAAAAGAAAGGGGCCACTTATATTGGGAGGGAGTAGTAGATTGGGAAGGACAAATAACAAGTGGCAAGGGTCCGTTCCGACCACTTTTATTTTTATGTTTTTTTGCACTTTTCCGAAAAGGAAATTTTTCGTTTTTGTAAAAGATGCAGAAAACAAATTAGCTAATGGGACAAACAGAAATTATTTGATCTGATGATTTTTTTGTCTATAGAATGAATGAACATGATGGGAACAAGGGAAACCTCTAGACACTATATAGATAGATATAATAATACCATTAATTGGGATGTTGAAAATAAATCAATAAAGTGGTCCACCTGAAGATTTTGATGCCTCATTTCACATCCACACAAACATATATGTGTGGATCATGACGAGGACGACATCCCAATAAAAGGCTAAATGCCCTTATCAAGAGGATATGTTTTATTTGTCAATTTTTTAAATAATTGATCGAATTAGATTGCTAATGTTGAAACGTAATAATCTGAATTTATGAATATCGGTATAACTTGTCTCTCGATTATTGAGATATTGACTTGATAGGAAGACAAGAAAATAAATGTGCTAACAAGTCCTTTGTCTGTAGTGTATTAAAATTGTCTATATATGGCAATGCTGCATTGTATTTGAAAATATACTTTATCATATACATAACGGTCAATTATTACTCCCTGCCTTCCCTCATCTCTTTGCTCTCTCTGCCCATCTTTCTGCTTCCTATCCATAATTTATTTTCTTGATACTTTCTTATCTTATATACATATATATACAGATTTGGCTAATAGGTATACAATTATAGTTTTATTATAACACGTTATCAGCACGAGCCACTGACGGAGCTCTGCCGGAATTTCCTTTGAGGTAATATTTAATTTGTATTTCAGTAAATTATATTGTGGCTAACTTGACAAAGCAGGATTTCATACCACTGATGGTATCTGGAGATAATTATCTATCTTGGAAAATGGATGTTCAAATCCATTTGGAATCAATGGGTCTTGAAAAAATAATTGAAAAAGATAATCAGGCTTCAAGCCAAGACCGTGCGAAGGCTATGATTTTCATCCGCCATCATCTTGATGAGGGATTGAAAACACAGTATTTAACGGTCAAAGACCCAAATGAACTCTGGGAGAATTTAGAAAAAAGATATGATCATTTAAGATCAATAAATCTCCCTCGAGCCCAGTATGACTGGTCACACTTACGATTCCAGGATTTTAAATCAGTAAATGATTACAATTCTGCTCTGTTTAATATCGTATCACAATTAAGACTGTGTGGTGAGACAATTACTGATAAACAAATGCTAGAGAAGACATTCTCTACATTCCACCCCTCCAATTCGGTGTTACAGCAAACATACCGAGCACAGGGTTTCACTGAATATTCTGATCTGATTACGTTTTTGGTATTGGCTGAAAAGAATAATGATTTATTATTAAAAAATCATGAAATGAGACCAATTGGCAGTAGTCCATTGCCAGAGGCACATTGACTGAATCTTCTAGCCGTGGTCGTGGCCGTAGTCGTGGCCGGGGTCAGAGACCTCGTGGTCGTGGGTATAATCGAGGCCGTGGGAAAAATCATTTCCGCAACAATGTTTACATCAGGCCCACGATAGACACACGTAATCAAAATCAGGGCAACACCAGAGGTGATGTCCAAAAAAGAATTATGAAGAAGCAAAATGCGATAGATGCGGCCTAAAAGGGCACTGGTACAAAAATTGTCGTACCAGAGATCATTGGGTGAAACTTTATCAAGATTCCCAGAGGGATAAAGGAAAAAGGGTGGTTGAAACAAACCATATTGACGGAATGAATTCTGAGGAGAATATGCCCAATATCCCAGAATTTCAAGTTGATGATTTATATAATGATTTGGTTTAATTGTTATGTTGTATTATTATTTTTATTATGCTTTGAACTTCTGTATATGTCTTTACTTTTGTATGTATGCTATATTATTGTCTCTATATTATAATATTTCTCTTATGTTAAATCTTGTTTTAATATTAATGATATCTTGTTTTATTTCCAGCAAAATGGAAAATTTTAAAAATGATAATATATGACTTATTGATAGTGCTTCAACGCACACGATACTAAAAGACATATGGTATTTTTCTAATTTAAAAAGGGGAGATACAAGCATAAACACAATATGTGGTAGTGCAAATATTATACAAGGAATTGACACAGCCAACCTTATTTTCCCAGAGGGAACAGAATTAATTGTGAAAAATGCACTCCTATCTCCCAAGTCTCGAAGAAATTTATTAAGTTTTAAAGATATCCGAGAAAATGGGTATCATCTCGAGACATCGACTTCAGAGAATGTCGAATATTTATTAATTACAAATACCACTCATGGTAAGAAATATGTATTAGAAAAATTACCAGCTCTGTCTTCTGGATTGTATTTTTCAAAGATAAATACAACTGAAAATTATCACTTAGACCACAGGTCTAATATTCCCCAAATAAACCAGAGGTTTATTGATGGCCATAGGCCCACTAATGAATATCATCCCAAAATAGGCCAGAGGTCTATTGGAAGTCATATGCTTAATGATGAATATATGATATGGCATGATCGCCTAGGTCATCCTGGCTCTACAATGATGAGGCGAATTATTACAAATAGTCATGGCCATTCATTAAAGGGACAAAAGTTGCTGCAACATAATGATTATATATTTGTTGCTTGCTCCCAAGGAAAATTGATTTCCAAACATTCACCAACAAAAGTGGGAACTGAAAGCCCTAATTTTCTTGAAAGAATTCAGGGCGATATATGTGGACCTATAGATCCACCATGTGGACCATTTAAATATTTTATGGTGCTAATTGATGCATCAACACGATGGTCCAATATAACATTGCTATCATCTCGCAACCATGGGTTTGCAAAATTACTTGCTCAAATTATTAAATTACGAGCACAGTTCCCTGATTATACAATAAAAAAATATCCGATTGGATAATGCTGGTGAATATTCATCCCAGAGGTTTGATGAATATTGTATGTCAATTGGCATAACAGTTGAGCATCCTGTTGCTCATGTCCATACACAGAATGGACTTGTTGAATCGCTTATAAAGCGTTTACAATTAATTGCCAGACCATTATTAATGAGATCTGGATTGCCATTGACAGCTTGGGGGCATGCAATATTACATGCAGCAAAATTGGTGCGGATAAGACCGACACATTATCATGAATACTCCCCTATACAATTAATATTTGGGCATGAACCCAATATATCTCATCTCAGAATATTTGGTTGCGCAGTATATGTCCCGATTGCACCACCTCAGCGCACAAAGATGGATCCCCAACGTAGATTGGGAATATATGTCGGGTATGAATCACCATCGATTATTCGATATCTCGAACTATTAACTGGTGATTTATTTACTGCGAAATTCAAAGATTGTCATTTTGACGAATCTCATTTCCCGACATTAGGGGGAGACAGAAATCAACCAAAGAAAGAAAAAGAAATCAACTGGAAAACACCGTTAGATTTCTTCGATCCTCGTACAAATGATTGTGAACTAGAAGGACAAAGAATTGTACATTTGCAGAGTATTGCAAATAAATTGCCGGATGCATTATGCGACTCTAAAAGAGTAACTAAATCTCATATACCGGCAGCAAATGTTCCAATCAAAATTAATGTCCCAGAGGGACCAATTACAAGTGCCAAAGATGAATCTACTGCACGCCTGAAGCGTGGTAGACCACCAGGTTCCAAAGATAAAAATCCTCGAAAGAAAAGAGGATCACAAATCATTGAAAGTGACAAAATTGCAGAAAATATTCCAGAGGAAAAAGAAGCTCTTGAAGAGAAAACTGCTCCAAAAGAGCAGGAACTTGCAGTTCCAGAGGAACAGGAAATTGAAAATAATGAAATATCAATCAATTTTGCCACAAGCAGAAATGTTTGGAATCGAGATGCAATTATCATAGATAATGTATTCTCATACCATATAGCACTTGACATCATAAATGATGACGAGGATCATGAACTAAATTCGGTTGATGAATGTCGGAAAAGAAAGGATTGGCCAAAATGGAAAGATGCAATCCAATCTGAATTGGATTCCCTGGCTAAAAGAAAAGTGTTTGGACCAATTGTCAAAACACCAGAAAATATAAAGCCAGTCGGATACAAATGGGTTTTTGTAAGAAAAAGAAATGACAAAAATGAAATTGTCAGATACAAAGCGAGATTAGTCGCCCAAGGGTTCTCACAGAGACCCGGATTTGATTATGATGAAACATATTCCCCTGTAATGGATGGAATAACATTTAGATATCTTATCAGTTTAGCAGTCCATCAAAATCTAGAAATGAGATTAATGGATGTTATTACTGAGTATCTATATGGAAATTTAGATACAGATATCTATATGAAGATCCTAGAGGGATTAAAAATGTCAGAGACATATGAATCAAATCTTAAACATATGTATTCCATCAAATTACAAAAATCCCTATATGGACTGAAACAGTCCGGGCGAATGTGGTATAACCGACTCAGTGAGTCTTTGGTACAGGAAGGTTATACAAATGACCCAATCTGTCCATGTATTTTCATTAAGAAAAATGGACAAGAATTTGTAATCCTTGCAGTTTATGTTGATGATCTCAACTTGATTGGAACTCCAGAGGAGCTCCAAAAGGCTGTTGAATACTTGAAAAAGGAGTTTGAAATCAAAGATTTTGGTAAAACCAAATCATGCCTTGGTCTGCAAATTGAATATTTAAATAATGGAACATTTGTCCATCAGACAGCTTATACTCAGAGAATATTAAAGCGATTTTATATGGATAAAGCACATCCAATGAGTACTCCAATGGTCGTAAGGTCACTTAATATAAAAAATGATCCGTTTAGACCACAAAAGGAAGGTGAACAAATTCTTGGACCAGGGGTCCCATATTTAAGTGCCATAGGTGCCTTAATGTATCTCGCAAACTGCACTAGGCCAGATATATCATTTGCGGTAAATTTATTAGCGAGATTTAGTTCATCTCTTACAAGACGACATTGGAATGGAATTAAACATATATTTCACTATCTCCAAGGAACTAGTGATCTTGGGTTATTTTACCCAAATGATTGTCGACATGAAATAATTGGCTTTGCTGATGCTGGATATTTATCAGATCCACATAAGGCCAAATCTCAAACTGGCTACGTTTCTACATGTGGTGGAACTGCAATTTCATGGAGATCAATGAAGCAGACATTGACTGCTACTTCCTCAAATCATGCTGAAATTTTAGCAATACATGAAGCCAGTCGAGAGTGCGTATGGTTGCGATCTTTGATGCACCATATACTGAAAAATTGTGGCATAGCTACTGAAGAAAAGATACCCCCAACAATTTTATACGAAGATAATGCAGCTTTTATAGCACAATTGAAGGGAGGGTATATTAAAGGAGATGGAACGAAACACATTTCACCAAAATTTTTCTACACTCATGATCTACAGAAAAATGGTGAAATAGATGTGCAACAAATCCGTTCAGCTGACAATCTTGCAGATTTGTTTACCAAGGCACTACCAACATCAACATTCAGAAGCTCGTGAAGAAAATTGGAATGCGGCGGCTTCGAGATTTAAAATGATGACCAAATCAGGGGGAGCAATGAATACAAGAATAATGTACTCTTTTTCCTTCACTAGGATTTTTTTTCCCACCGGGTTTTTTCCTAGTAAGGTTTTAACGAGGCATATTCTTTGTATTGAAACGGCATTCAAGGGGGAGTGTTGAAACGTCATAATCTGAATTTATGAATGCCGGTATAACTTGTCTCTCAATTATTGAGATATTGACTCGATAGGAAGACAAGGAAATAAATGTGCTAACAAGTCCTTTGTCTGTAGTGTATTAAAATTGCCTATATATGGCAATGCTGCATTGTATTTGAAAATATACTTTATCATATACATAACGATCAATTATTACTCCCTGCCTTCCCTCATCTCTTTGCTCTCTCTGCCCATCTTTCTGCTTCCTATCCATAATTTATCTTCTTGCTACTTTCTTATCTTATATACATATATATACAGATTTGGCTAATAGTTATACAATTATAGTTTTATTATAACAGCTAATACATTTTAATTTTAGCTTTTCAATTTGTGTTAAATTCTTGATAATGGATCGAATATGATCGTATATTATGGCATAGGCTCTCACTATTTATTTTCTAGCATCCTTACTCTTGGGAACCAGCTTTGAGCAAATATGTTCACAACCAATGTCTGGACTACTTTGTTGAACCAACCCCGTCAGTATTCGACAAACTATTTAAAGGAAGAGAAGCTGGCGAATCTGCTCAAGATCAACCTCCAACGGCTAGCTGATTCCTTATCCGGATCGTGCTTAAGAAAAAGGGAAACTAAAATCTTCTATTTCGGGCAACTCCATTCTAAGGAAGTAAGAATTATGGGAAGAATATCTTTCCTTAGAATGGAGGCTGTTGTCTCTCTTCAAATACGCCGGCCAAGGGACATTGTGCTCACGACTTGTATCATTCAAATTCTCCCTTGTGCCACAAAAGCGATTGAGAAAGAGAGAAACATATTCCTACCGTGTTCGTGAATTCGTCAATTCGAAGGAAGATATACGATCAACACTTCCTCGGGTGATTTGATCTAAAGTGTGCCACAGTGTTCTTGATTGGAGTCGACGGATTCAATCAAGACTTTCGAGGAGTCGTCAAACTCAAGAGCTTAAACGAAGTCATTCTTGAAGGAGAGTCGCCAACAGGTTTCGACCAAGGGTAACTTGAAGGGGGAGCCTTCAAGGAATTGGAGCAAGGTCGGGGAGATCTTCACAAAAACAAGGGAGTGTTTTGGTTCTACAATTCAACCGCTTGGAGATTGGAGTTGGGCGAGTTAAATCACTATTGTTTAGATCGCGGATCAAGTTGAAACAAATAGTGAACCTCCTGGATTGGTATCCCCCCAGATGTAGGCTTGTGCCAAATTGGGTCAACAAACCTTGAGTTATTTCTTTTACAGTTTATTTATTTTCCGCTGCATAATATATTAAAACTGTTTAACGTGTCCACGGAATGTGTTTGAACTAGTTTTCAGGACCAGTATATTGGTTATCCACGCAAACGGACCTAACACTTACGTTGTTTTAAAAAAACCTAATACATAATGCAGTTCACTACAAGAAAAGTGTCAAAATCCGAGGACTGAGAAATTATTGGAAATTTCTGAGGATAGACTTGTGTACTACTCCGCGGAACTATTTGTTCGCAATGGCCCGATGTGATTCCATCGGATGGTGAAAAGTGTGTGCTATGGAGAATATACGAGGACGTATACGAGTACATTTTTAGGAGAAGTACAAGGATTATGGGACCGGGTTCGACCCCTATCCGGTCTATTATTACCGAGGACATTACCGATGACTAGCCCTCGATTTGGTCCCGGTAAATTAGGGTTATTTTGTTCCCCCTTTTTTACATTCACAGGGTGTTGTGATATTTCCAACTATATATTAGCTATTATGTATGCGGTAATATATGTAAACTGTGGAATATAAGTTTGTAATAAAATAAGTGGGACGTAGAGGCTAGGTATAATAATTATGTTGGGGTACTGATAGTGCAAGAATTGTGAGAGAGCAAAGATAGTAGTAATTATAATTGTGTTCACCTCACTACTCAATGTATACAATGGAAGGAAATATTTATAGGCCATTACCGCCTAATACACCAGACAAAAGTAATGATGATTTCCTAAATATAGAAAACGTAATTGAAGGCATCCACACCATATTTACGTAGGCGTCGACGTCGATGTCCACGTCGCCTATGCGTTTACAACACTCCCCCTTGTGGATGCCTTTATACAAAGAATATGCCTCGTTAAAACCTTACTAGGAAAAAACCCTGTGGGAAAAAATCCTAGTGAAGGAAAAAGAGTACAATATTCTTGTATTTATTTCTCCCCCTGATTTGGACATCATTTTATATCTCGAAGCCGTCACATTCCAATTTTCTTCACAAGCTTCTCGAACGTTGCAGCCGGCAATGCCTTGGTCAACAGATCTGTTTTCATCTGATCGAATTTGTTGCACATCAATTTCACCATTCTTTTGAAGATCATGGGTATAGAAAAATTTTGGTGAAATGTGTTTAGTCCTATCTTCTTTTATATAACCCCCTTTCAATTGGGATATACAAGCCGAATTATCTTCAAATAAAATTGTTGGGGGAATTTTTGGTTCAGTGACCAAACCGCAATTTTTCAATATATGATTAGTCATTGACCTCAACCAAACACATTCTCGACTAGCCTCATGCATTGCTAATATTTCGGCATGATTTGATGAAGTAGCCGTTAATGTTTGTTTCATAGATCTCCATGAGATAGCAGTTCCACCACATGTAAAGATATAGCCTGTTTGGGATTTGGCTTTGTGTGGATCTGATAAATATCCTGCATCGGCATATCCGATTAACTCATGTCGAGAATCTTTTGAGTAAAATAACCCAAGGTCAATTGTTCCCTGGAGATAGCGAAATATGTGCTTTATGCCTTTCCAATGTCGTTGAGTAGGGCAAGAACTAAATCTTGCGAGTAAATTAACAGCAAATGCGATATCAGGTCGCGTACTATTTGCTAGATACATTAACGCACCAATTGCACTTAAATATGGCACTTCTGGGCCAAGTTGTTCTTCATCATCTTCCTTTGGCCTAAATGGGTCCTTCGCAGGATCAAGTGCCCGAACGACCATTGGACTACTTAACGGATGAACATAATCCATTCGAAATTGCTTCAATACCTTTTGGGTATAAGCTGATTGATGAACAAAAATACCCTTATCCAAATGCTCAATTTGCAAGCCAAGGCAGAATTTTGTTTTTCCAAAATCCTTTATTTCAAACTCCTTTTAAAGATATTCAACAGCCTTTTCTAGCTCTTCAGGAGTTCCAATTAAATTTAAATCGTCAACATAGACTGCAACGATTATAAATTCTGACCCATTTTTCTTTATAAATACACATGGGCATATAGGGTCATTTATATAACCTTCATTTATTAAACTTTCGCTGAGGCGATTGTACCACATTCGGCCCGATTGCTTGAGCCCATATAGTGATTTTTGTAATTTGATGGAATAAATTTCTCTGGGCTTTGAGTTATAAGATTCAGGCAATTTAAACCCTTCAGGTATTTTCATATAAATATCATTCTCCAATGAGCCATATAAGTAAGCAGTAACAACATCCATCAGCCTCATTTCGAGCTTTTCTCGTACTGCTAGGCTCATGAGATACCTGAAAGTTATTCCATCCATAACCGGGGAATATGTTTCCTCAAAATCAATTCCCGGTCTTTGGGAAAATCCTTGGGCTACAAGCCTTGCTTTGTATCTTGCAATTTCATTATTTTCATTTCTTTTTCTCACAAACACCCACCTGTAGCCAACTGGTTTTACATTTTCAAGTGTTTGGACAATAAGGCCGAATACTTTTCTTTTGTTCAGTGAATCCAATTCTGATTTAATTGCATCTTTCCATTTTGGCCAATCATCCCTTTGCCGACATTCATCAACTGATTTTGGTTCAGGATCCTCGTCATCTTTCATTATCTCAAGTGCTACATTATATGCAATACGGTTCCAATACTTTCCAAGTGCTGATTTAAATGCTCAAGTGCTACATTATATCTCAAGTGCTGATTTAAATGCTTTACTGATTTATGGTTCCAATACTTTCCAGAAGTGATATAATTGAAAGCAGTCTCAATAGTTTCACTTTCTTCTGGATTAGCATTTTCAGCATCAACTTCTTCAAAAGTTGAATTTATTACGTCTTCGGGTTTTTCATTATCCACGTGTATAATTCTTTTCTTTCGTGGATTTTTATCTTTGGAACCCATTGGTCTACCACGCTTTTGTCGTGGATTAGATTCATTAGCACTTGGAATTTGCCCTTCAGGTATATTTATTTTGGCCAGTGCATTTGCTGCTTCAATGTAAGATTTTGTTACTCTTGCAGCATCATTAAAAGCATCGGGCAATTGATTTTGCAATCCTTTGCAAATGCACAATTCTTTGCACTTCTAATTCACATTGTTTTGTACGAGGATCACATATATCAAGTGGGATTTTCCACGAAATTTCCTTTTTCAGTTGATTACTTCCTCCCCCTAATGTCGGGAAATGTGATTCGTCAAAATGACAATCTGCAAATCTTGCAGTAAATAAATCACCCGTTGTTGGTTCAAGATATTTAATAATCGAGGGTGATTCATACCCGACATAGATGCTCATCCTTCTTTGAGGCCCCATTTTTTTCCTTTGAGGTGGTGCTATTGGTACATATACAGCACACCCAAAAATTCTTAAATGGGAAATATCGGGTTCTTTTCCCGTTATAATTTGAGTAGGGGAGTAGCTATGATAGCTTATCGGCCTGATTTTCACTAATGCTGCTGCATGCAATATAGCATGTCCCCAAGCAGAAACAGGGAGTTTTGATTTCATCAATAAAGATCGTGCAATTAATTGCAACCTTTTGATTAATGATTCAACCAGACCATTTTGGGTATGCACATACGGAACTGGATGTTCTACAGTGATACCAACAGATGTGCAAAAATCATCAAAAGCATTTGATGTGTATTCTCCAGCATTATCAAGGCGTATTTTCTTTATTGGATAGTCAGGAAATTGTGCTCGCAATTTAATAATTTGTGCAAGTAATCTAGCAAAGGCTGGGTTGCGAGTTGACAATAAACAGACATGGGACCATCTTGTTGATGCATCAATTAGTACATTGAAGTACTTGAATGGTCCACAAGGTGGATCAATTGGTCCACATATATCACCTTGAATTCTTTCCAAAAATGCAGGGGATTTAATTCCCACTTTTGCTGGAGATGGCCTTGTAATTAATTTTCCTTGATAGCAAGCAGCACATGTAAACTCATTTGGATTCAAAACCATTTTATGGTTTAATTTATGGCCACTGGAATTTTCAATAATTCGCCTCAACATCACGCTGCCTGGATGTCCAAGCCTTTCATGCCAAGTTATAAATTCACTAGTAGCCTTTAGGCCTACTAGGTTATGTACTTCTCCGGCATAAATTTTTGTATAGTATAATCCGAATGGCAAACATGGCAGCTTTTCATGAACAAACTTTTCACCATTGATGGTTTGAGTAATTAAAACATACTCATTTCCTGCCTCATTTAAAGTTTCAATGTGATAGCCATTTTTTCGAATATCACCAAAACTTAGCAAGTTTCTCCGAGCCTTGCTTGAAAATAGGGCATTTTCAAATGCCAATTTTGTCCCTTTAGGGAGAAATATAACGGCTCTTCCAGATCCTTCAATACAATTTTCATTACCGCTTATAGTTTTTACTGCGGTCTTTCCCAATTTTAAATGGGAGAAAAAGCTTTTGCTTTTTAAGATACTGTGCGTTGTAGCACTGTCAATGAGGCAGATTTCATTTTCGACTTGGTCATCCATTTCTTTTCAGAAGGTAATAAAAACGACATCAGTAATATATAATCACTGCAAAATACATTATAACTTGGGGATACAAAATGGGGAGTAAAGCACTAAAATACAAAATATCATAAGGCAAAATATATCATACGCAAAATACAAAATATAAAGCCGATCCTTTCACTTTTCTTTTTCAGTTGGTGCCACCAATAAAGTCATCAGTGTCCAAGTGGGTAATATCATCATTCAGAACATCATCAAAGGTATCATCGTGGGTGCCATGATGTGTCTCGGGATCAGATCTTTCTTGTCTCTTCGAGCCCTGGTACAGTTCAGCTAAATGACTAGCTATTCGGCAAACTCGGGCCCAGTGACCTTTGATTCCGCAGCGATCACACGGTTGATCATTATTTCTGTCTCTTTTAGGCTTTGGCTGCGATTTATAGGGCCTCCTGTTGTCACTTCTGCGGTTGGATTCATATCGAGGTTTATTTCGATATTTGTTTCTCCGAGACGATTCAGGCCTACTACGACCGCGATCCCGATTTCTGTCACGATTAAAATTCTGGTTTCTTTGATTCCCACGATCCCGCACTTGGTTCACTGCTTCTGTGGCATTTGCTTCAGGAAACGGCGCAGCACCTTTTGGCCTGGATTCATGATTTTTTAGCAATAATTCTTTATTCTGCTCGGCCAGAAGTAGACAGGTGATAAGTTCAGAATATTTTTGAAAACCCCGCTCACGGTACTGCTGCTGTAAAACCAGATTTGTGGCATGGAATGTGGAGAATGTTTTTTCCAGCATATCAGATTCAGTTATTTTTTCCCCACAAAGTGTCAGTTGCGATGTAATACGAAACATCGCTGAATTATATTCACGGACTGATTTGAAGTCCTGGAGCCTCAGATTATGCCATTCGCTTCGAGCTTTTGGCAGCACCGTCATTTTGAGATGATCATATCTCTCTTTTAATTTCAGCCACAGTTCAAGTGGTGATTCCAGTGTCACATATTGAAGTTTCAGAGATTCATCAATATGGTGGCACAGAAAGATCATGGCTTTTGCCTTATCCTGGCTGGATGGTTTTTTGTCAGGGGCGATAGTATCTTCCAACCCCATAGATGCCAGGTGCATTTTTACGTCCTGTGCCCAGGACATGTAGTTGTCTCCAGAAACCCATAATGGGAGAAATTCCTGCTTTGAGAGATTAGCCATAATTATATTGAAAAGTAACGATGTAAAATTATACCTAAAAACAGAACTCCGATAGAACTCCTCGTGCTGATAACATGTGATATTTCCAACTATATATTAGCTATTATGTATGCGGTAATATATGTAAACTGTGGAATATAAGTTTGTAATAAAATAAGTGGTACGTAGAGGCTAGGTATAATAATTATGTTGGGGTACTGATAGTGCAGGAATTGTGAGAGAGCAAAGATGGTAGTAATTATAATTGTGTTCACTTCACTACTCAATGTATACATTGGAAGGAAATATTTATAGGCCATTACCGCCTAATACACCAGACAAAAGTAATGATGATTTCCTAAATATAGAAAACGTAATTGAAGGCATCCACACCATATTTACGTAGGCGTCGACGTCGATGTCCACGTCGCCTATGCGTTTACAACACAGGGCCAATTTTACACCAACACAGCGCCAATTTCTTCCTAACACCGACGATCGGCGCCCCTCTTCCGACGTGTCTCCCTCGTCGACGCTCTGCTCCGTCTACGGCTACTCGCAGTCCCCACCCTCGTCACTGTGTGTTCTACCAATTTCCAGCGCGAAACAAACCACTCCCACCGGCCCTTTTACATCGCGAGCAGGTATGGAGATTCCTTCCACCATTTGTGTGTTCGAATGTTGATGTCTGTGCGAACCGACGTGTCTTCTAACATAGTTACAGCACTGTCCAAGTCTCCTAAATCCATTGTAAATTTCTTGTTCGATTTTGCCGAGTTTACTTCTAGCAATATTCATATTTTGAACAAATTAAAATGGTGGATTGACTGTTGTTACATTGCTTTGTATGGAATTTGAACAGGAAGCCCAACCGTGTGTTCTTATTTGATTGTCTTCCCCTTCCTTGTTCGATTTCCATATTGTTTGGGCTGCTGAAAATTTGTTTTGTTTCCTATTATTTGCGAAATGGAGTTATTTGGAAGAAAACACTGCAGTTTCAGATATTTTCACCTCCTTGCAGTGAATTGTTGAAAAATGGTGTTCTGTGAAACATTGCTTTGTTCTTATGTGTTTGACTGTTGTTACAGTAATGGAGGGTTTATTTTCTGTACGTTGAATTATCTTTGGATGGTATACATGCTTTTCAAGAGTTCTTCATATTTTTGGCTAAAGTGCTTGATTATGTTTTCAAACTCATCCCTGGCGGAATTTTTTTTTTTTTTTTTTAGCTTGTGTTCTTCATAACTTGTCTTATAAGGTGGTGGGTGGTTAAATTTCCCTTTCTATAGGATTGAGAGATAAATTTAGACTTTCTCTATGTTTTAGATTATGTTTCCCTTCTTTTCCGTAAATATGATACTCCCTCCGTCCTAGGTAAGTTGTCATGTTTGACTTTTTGACATTGTTCATTGTTTAACTTTGACTCAATTTTATTGCAAGTATATATTTGGAAAAAAATAGTCGAGTTGGATCTTGTTAGAATCGTATAATCATGTAATTTTAGAATATATAATTTACATAATTTTTATTGTATATATTTTGAGATATTAACGGTTTAATAAGTGCATTGGATTGTGTGCAGAAATGAAACAAGACAGGTTAAATGGAATAGAGGAGTACTTTTTATGTTGTTTATTTTATGGGATGAAGTTATTGTATAGTGGACTCTTATTCACTATTAGAATTGACTTAGGGGCATTATTAGTTGAATATTTGAATAGTTCTGACTGCCAATCTAGGGGAATGTTTTGTGTTCGTGTTATACGCGATGAGTTTTCCGAGGACTAGTACTTGGACACGAAACCGAGTGAAGAATTGTGGACTAGTCCTCATAAACTTTGTATTTGGGATCGGGGAATAAACCGGGTTTCTCTAGGCATTTTATGGAGGACTAGTCCTTGGAAAATTTTACGACGACTTTACCCGAGGACTTCATATCGGTTATTCAAGTAGCAAAAACCGGCTCCAATCCGGGACAGTTCCGAGGACTAACACTCGAAAAAGTGATCGGAACGGTTGTCCTCGGAAAAGTTCCTCGATAAGTATTCTGCGAGGGAGATTTCGCCATGGACTGAAAATTGAGGACTAGACCTCGGAAATTCTAATTTAGTGAGGACATGTCCTCGGAAAAGGTCATCACAAAATACGTTTTTTTTTTCTTGTGATCGAATTCCGAAAATTTAGTAATGAAATTTTTTGGTTATCTAAAGGAATATTAGTGGTGAGCTAACTTTTATCTCCAAAAATTAACTGGTTAATATACTGCAATGTGTATTATACAGTATATTGTTAGAAAGATGATAGATATGAAATTTCAATCTACAGTCAATTGGTAATTGATGGAATAATTCATATCCATATAAGTAATTTTTTTTGTAAGCCGAAGCCAGAAAAACAAAGGGGGAAGAAAATAAAAATAAAACAAAGGCTACACTAGGGAACGAAACAAATTAGAAACGGGGGAACCACACTCCGGAAGCATCCGTTGCAACATCCCCTTTAACGAAGTCCGGAGGGAACGCCAAAGCCGTAAAGAAATCTTTCATGGCCGCGCCATGCTTAGCAAGAGAGTCGGCTACTTTCTTCCCCTCATGAAAGACATAATGAATATTGCATATATCAAATGAATTCCTAAGGTCATGAATCTGCTTGAGAACAGTTGCAAACGGATGGAATGCATTCCAAGAATCCAACTTCTCAATGGTCATCAATGAATCAGAATAGAAGGTAACATGCCGAAG
This sequence comes from Hygrophila difformis, assembly GCA_030278955.1. Lineage (NCBI taxonomy): Eukaryota > Viridiplantae > Streptophyta > Magnoliopsida > Lamiales > Acanthaceae > Hygrophila > Hygrophila difformis. The sequence goes on along the minus strand of JAOANR010000010.1, from coordinate 11,833,339 downwards.
CCCAAGATGGATTGCATATTTTAAGCCCTAAAGTAAGGCATACAGTTCCGCATAAGAGTTGGTAGCATGTCCAATATAGCCACAACCCCCATTAATCCATTTCCCGTTGATTTCGCGAATAAAAAAACCAAAGTCGGCCCGATCAGGGTTCCCAAGCGAACTCCCATCCACATGAATAATTTTCCCAAGAGACCCCTTGGTATTCCAATGAACCAACCGGACCTAATTATTCCTAGCCCATGAACCTTCCGAGCCTTCTCAAATTCCACAGATAAATGCCAAATCTCCCGTTTGATAATCCAAGTAGGTTTCTGTTTTTACCCTGGAAGATACACGCATTCCTCTCCAGCCAAATATTCTATATAGCAGCAGCAAAAAGAGAGCCATACACACGGTACATGCCCTGGAAAAATAACTTGATGTCGATCTCAGCACAGTCCATAGGAATAGAAATATTGAGGGCAGTCCATAATTGAGAAATCCACCCACAGTAAAATAAGCAATGGGACCAGTTTTCTTCCATGTCACCACAAAGAACACAAAGAGGACAGTGAGTTAATCGTCGGTGGAAATGAATAGAATTGACTGGTAGAGAGTCATGACTTACAAACCAAATGAGGAAGCAGAGTTTTTCTGGAAGGGAGATCTTCCACATCCAGTTCCAGCCAGGGATGGAAGCCTCTGTTTTGGCAAGAAAATGATAGGCAGTACGGACAAAGTACATACCAAACCAGCTATGTTTCCAAATCCATAAGTCTGGCATGGAATCATGAAATTTGGGCGGGGAAGAGGAGCAGATTTGTTGTCTCAACTCCGTAGGAAGGACCGAATAATCTCTAGACCAATCCCATCTCCCATTGACAATAATATCTTTAACACACAAATCCAAGTTTTGAGTTGCAATACAAGGAATCTGGGGACCAATCTGAGCCCGTTGCCACCATTCCGAGAACCATAAAGAAACATTTCCAGCACCAAGGCGGAGAGTAAACCCTCCTTTGGGCAACGGAATGATCTTATTCATCAAGCGGAAAATATTCGACCGCCTTTGATTGGGGCAAACAGGGGGAAATATAGCACTGGGTTCACCCCCTTTAAGCAACTTGACCCAAATTTTAGAGGGGGAATGAATCAAGTTCCAAAGGAGTTTACCCAAAAAGGCAACATTCATGAGGCAAGTTTTCCGGAGGCCAAGACCACCCTACCATTTAGGCCGAGCCACCTTGTCCCAACTCCCAACTAACAAGGTACATGCCCTTACCATTGTTATTTTTCCAAAGGAATCGACTCAATTTTTTGTCAATGGGGTTGCAAATTCCTTCCGGTAACCAATGGATTTGCATAACATACGTGGGGATGGAGACAAGGACAGACCTACATAAGGTGAGTTAAAAAGGTCTGAGTATAAATTCTTTAAAATAAGTTTATAAATAAGTATATCAGATTTTTATGTTGTGTCGAATGTCTTTTTCCTTGTGTGAGGTGTCGAGTTTGTATTGGAAAAAAGCTCTAGCTAGTAAATATTTTTTTATATAAAATAATTGAGAATTTTATGAGATTTTTTTTAATTCAAAAAACTATTTTGGGATAGGCGTCGTCTTTCATAGTTTGGAACATTTGTGGTTTTTTTGGTAATATTGTTTGTTTCAATTATCGAGGAAAGCTGGGGATGAGGGCTTAATCAATTTGTCAAACCCCCTAACTTTCAACAATTAGGTTCGGTTCGATTCTTCACTTGACCCCCTATTCATTTCCTTTGTCCCTTGTAATATGTGTAACATGAGCTCCCACAACCCTTTCCTAACCTGTATAAGTTGTTCAGAAAAAAAAAAATAATGAGAAAAGCTCTAATTAAAGCTTACAACATAATAGTTTTTCTTTTTTTTTTCTTCACAACCTATACAGGCTAAGAAATTTTACAACATAATGGTGTTTTATAATATCGCTTTATTTTGATCCTTTTGGTATTTATATGACATGTACTCCCTCTGTTTTCAAAAAATTGTAACGGACCCACAGTGCACGTAGTCTAATGCACATTTTAAATCATTAGTAACTTAAGTTTGGTACAAGTGAAAATTCTAAAAGTTTGATATTTAAAAAGTACTCGACAATACGAATCTAACAAAATCCTACTTTGCTATATTTTTACTTGTATAACAATGATAAAACTTTAAAGCAAAGCACTTGTATGAACAGTACTAAATTTACCAATGTTCCAATCTTTCAAAAACGGAGGGAGTATTATATTACCATTTTATTGTTGACACTCGCGTTCATGGGAAAAAAAAATCAATATAGTCCTTTATTTTTACAAAAAAGCCAAATCAGTCCTTTTTTTTATTTTTTGGCCAAATTGGTCCGCTACATATACTAATTACGTCCCAATCGGTCCTCCATCCACTAATTATGCTCTAATTACATATTTTTGGCCAAATTAGTCCTTTTTTTTTCAAAAATCTAAATTGGTCCGTTATTCATTTTTGCCCCCTTTTATGCAGTCCAATGCACATTTCAAACCACTAATAACTCAAATTCGGTATAAGTAGACGAATCTAATAAGATCCTACTTAGCTCATTTTAATTTGTATATCTATGTTTAAAATTTAAGTCAAAACAAGTGTGTGAATAGTAGCAAATTAGACAATATAGTAATTATTAAAAAAATGGAGGGAGTATATCGCAATTGGTCTTCATTTTATGAAGAAACACCAAAAACCACCGAACTCTAAAAGATGATCCATTTGTTTAATAACTACATTTTTTTAATAACTACATTTTATGGAGAAACACCATTTTATGCGATATTCTCCCTCCATTTTTTTAATAATTACATTATCTAGTTTGCTACTATTTACACACTTATTTTGACTTAAAGTTTAAACATAGATATACAAGTTAAAATGAGCCAAGTAGGATCTTGTTAGATTCGTCACGTCGTGTAGTTTATAAATATCAAAATTTTAGAATTTTTACTTATATCGAATTTGAGTTATTAGTGGTTTGAAATGTGCATTGGACTGCATGAAAGGGGACAAAAATTAATAACGGACCAATTTAGATTTTTGAAAAAAAAAAGGACTGATTTGGCCAAAAATATGTAATTAGGGCATAATTAGTAGATGGAGGACCGATTGGGACGTAATTAGTATATGTAGCGGACCAATTTGGCCAAAAAATAAAAAAATGACTAATTTGACTTTTTTGTAAAATAAAGGACTATATTGGCATTTTTTCCCGCGTTCATGTGTCAACTGTTGTAATAATAATAATAATAATAATAATAATAATAATAATAATAATAATAATAATAATCCTGCATCCCAGCTAATGTTATCTTTGGCATTCTTCGTTATTTAATTTTATCTCTAATTTATAGCAAATACTATATAATAAAAATAATTTAGTCAAGTTAGATCTTCTTAAATTCATTTTTTTTAACAGCCGAAGCCAAGAAACATTACAAGGATAAAAAAAAAAAAGAAAAGAAAAGAAAAGAAGAAACATAAAAAGCGAAAAAAACACACAAAAAAGACCCAAAGTTAATTAGAATCTGGGGAAGCTCACGCCGGACGCATCCACCGCCAAGTAGGGGTGTGCAAATTTCGGTCGAAACCGAACAAACCGACCGAACTTAACCGAATTTTGCAATTTGGTTTGGTTTTTGGATTTCGATTTGGTTTTTTGTTTTGAAAATCCAAAATTTCGGTTTTCGATTCGGTTTTTGGTTTTTAAAAATTTACAATTCGGTTAAACGAATCGAACCGAAATTTGAATAATATATTTAAAAAAATATAAAATACATTATGCCATTATATAATAAACACAAAATAATACCCCTATTCGGTGACTGTTTGTGTGGATGAGAAGTGAAAACTATTCTTGAGAGTTTTGAGACTTTTATATTGTTTCGTATTTGAACTATTCGGTGACTGTTTCTTTATTTTGTCATTTCATTTGTGTGTAATTTGAACAATGCAATTTGGAATGGTTTAGTATTATGCACTCATAGTTATATGTAGATATGATGTTTTTGTTTGACATGGCGAATTTACAGGTTTGAAAATGGTAATAGAGATGTTTTGAGCAAAAATATCTTATTTTTTAGAAAAGCAGTTCGGTTCGGTTAATGGTATAATATTTCGGTTTTCAGTAATTTTGGTTCGGTTTTGAATTTTAGAAAAAATTCGATTTTTAATTCGGTTCGGTTAACCGAACCGACCGATGCACGCCCCTACCGCCAAGTCCCCAAGAACCCAATTCGGAGGTAAAGCCGATGTGGTGTAGAATTTCTCTTTAGAAACTCCATATTTAGCAAGGCGATCGATGCACAACTCTATTACCCTCCCTCAACACATGGAAGATGTTACACGTTTGAAGCTAGGGGTGATTAATGAGTAGAGCTACTCGAACTCGACTCGGGACTCGGCTCGGAAAAAACTTGACTCGTACTCGAAAAATTCAAGTCGAGTCGAGTAGTCGAGTATTTAATCGAGCTCGAGTACCATGTTACGATACTCGTCGAGTATCGAGTACTCGTCGAGTATCGAGCCGAGTACTTGACTCGTTTTTTTAAAAAAAAATTAAATTTTCATATATTTTAGTATATTTTTAATGCTCCTTCTATTTTTATTTATTGTCCACTTTCATTTTGATTCATTAATTGATTCATGTTTAAATTTAAAAATAAAATATAATTAATTAAAATAATTATGTAATATAAAAATAACAGAAAAATAAAATGAATTAAATTAAAATAGATTAATAATTTCATTATAGTTATAAAATTATAAAATAAATTTAAAATAAAATAAGTTATTAATATAATAAATTTATTTTAAAAAATTTAAAAAATAAATTTAAATATTGAAATATCATATAAAAAATAAACTAAATTCATCAATTAAATAATAGAAAAATCAAAAATAAATAAAAAAGGAAAAGAAAATTAAGTTTACAAACTATTAAAATTATACAATTAAAAAATTAAGAAAATAAAATTGATGAAAAAAACTATATAAAATTCAATGAAATGAAAAAATAAAATTAAAAATTAATTAAATAAATAAATTCAATAATTAGATAAAATAAATAATATAAATGATGTTAAAACATGGTATTATAACATAAATTGATACCCGGTGTACGTAAAAAAATAACATATATTAAATATAAGAAAAAATAAAAATATCAATTAAACAAAATATAAAATTTCAATAAATAAATAACACTGTATCTCATGTTGTGACTTCGAATTACACAATTCGTTAATGAATTCACCAAATCCACTCATGTTGTACATTTGAGCATTAATAGATCATATTCAGCTAAGAATACACACTCTAGATGGAGTATTGATGTTGTGGGATGCAGAGGCGGACCCAGGAATTTATGTATGGGGGGTCCTAGTTCTATACTTTTTCATGAATACTGTGCTTTTCCACGAGATTTTAATTTTTGGGTATCATTTTTAAAACTTAATAAATTATTAATTAATTTAGTATATTTCATATTTTTTAGTGTTTTTTTTTAATATATTTCATACATACAGCAAATCGGCTCTTCTATGCAATTTTTTTTTAGTAATTTTTTTACAAATTCGTAAATAACTATATAAGTGTTGGATTCCTTTTGCCATATAGACAGGTGCATGATTTAATTAAAATAAATGAAAATTAATTATTTTTTGTGTGTTTTAAATTTTTTATGATAGTGTTATATTTGTTTTATAGAGATATTAAAAATTTATAATTATATTTAAGATCTTAGAAGGGCAATTTTTAAAATAGAACATAGTCATCGAAATAATTAAACAACTCGCTAGTTGACAGTTTTCACAAATAATTGATATAGAGAATTTTACAATTAGATTACTAGAAATTAAAGAAAAATTTAAAATAATTTATAAACTTTAACTTGAATTAGAGAAGTAAAAATAAATACTATGGGATCATTAAATCTAGAAAATAAAAATGTATGTATACATATAGGAACATATATATATATAATATAAATATAGGTATGTAGTATATATACTATATAAATAAAAAAAAAAGGGGGGGGCCTGGGCCCCACCAGGCCCCCAAATAGGTCCGCCCCTGGTGGGATGAGCCTAGAGCAATGACAACCCCACGATAATACCGCACATACTTTAATATTTTAATGTAATTAAATGTCCAACACAAATATTGGAGTTACTTATAAGTGTGACACATTTCTACTAACATTTACTATTACATTTGACAAATATATCGAAATCTGCACTATATAATCAAATTAATGAACTGAATATATGATGAATACTTATTGGCATATATTGTAATTGAGGTCAAATGCATCCAACTTCCGAGCCTTATATGTATTTAAGTTTGCGAAATTTCAATTTAACCGGGGGTACAATGTTAACCGGAAAACATCGAAAAAAGCATGCCGATGGATAAAATCATTACCCCAACATAAGAGACATGTGGTAACACAAAACCTAACTCAAATGTTGGTATTGTGAGGTGATAAGTGGTACCCGAATATTATTCATTACCCAATTCACTAACTAATTCAACAAATTCACTTATTTTATACATTTAGGTACTAATAAATCTTATTCTGCTAATACATGCCCACTCTAAATGGAGTATGATGTTGTGGGATGAACCCGGAGCAACGGCAACCCTAAGACACGCTTTAATACTTGACTGTAATAAAATGTCTTGCAAAAGTATTGAAGTTACTTTTAAATAGGATGAACTTGTATTTAAATGTACTGTAATATTTAAGAAATGTATCGAATTGAGTGACAAATGAAAAAAATATTTGAAGAATGAAAGATGTTTTGCGATCGTAATTTTGGTCGCTAATTCTATCGCGAGATTAGCGACCAAAGCAACTCGGTCGCTAATTAGCTACTGAATGATTTTGGTCGCAAATTCGATCGCTAACTAGCTACTAAATGATTTCGATCGCAAATTCGGTCGCTAACTAGCTAATGAACGGTCTGAAAATTTCTTGTGGTGTAAATTTTACAATAACTAGTCAAATATTTATATATTAAATTGAATGAAGTTTTTATGTCATGGTTCCAAAATTTAAAATCAACGCACAAAATTGTAAAAAAAAAAAAATCAAACTTGAACTACTCGAGCTCGAGCTTGAACTCGGGCTCGAACTCGATGGTACTTGAGCTCAAGCTCAAGAAAATGTTAAAAAAAAAAAAAAAAGAGTTCGAGCTACTCGAGCTCGAACTCGAACTCGATATATGATACTCGAGTTCGAGTTCGAGCTCGAGTGATGCTACTCGACTCGAGCTCGAGCTCGAGTAGCTCAAAATACTGTCAAGTCAAGCTTCAGTATCCCACTACTCGAGCTCGACTCGACTCGATATCACCCTATTTGAAGCTGACTCCTCATTTCTCTGATGCGAGATTTATGCACAGCAAAAGGGTGGCACACATGATTCCCACCCAAAGACTCCACCACCAGACGAGAATCGGAATAGACGACAATGACTAAAGTGAAACCTTTCTGAAGAACATATTGAAGACCAGTAGTAAGGGCAGCCCATTCCGCATGGGTGTTGGTACCCTCGCCTAGGAAACCACAACCTCCTCCTAGCCAATGCCCGTCTCCATCTCGAACCACGAAGCCAAACCCCACTCTCCCCAGGTTACCTTACGAACTACCATCAACACGTAAGAAGATTTGTGTTGTTGTGTTTTATTTTAATTACATATTTTAAAATATAATTTTAATTACACATTTTCAACTACCATCATTTAATAACATATTTTAAAATATATATTTTATATATTTATTTTACAATATTAACCATTAATATATAATTGAATTTTTTACACCCATTAGGGAGTAGATTTGTGTTGTCGTTTTTTATTTTATTTTATTTTAGATAAATTCATTACAAATACATACAGAATGAATGCTTCTGCTTTCCCAAAAAAAAAAAATAAATAAATGCTTCAATGTTTTGGGCCATGGAAGGAAATTAATAGGATAGAAGAGCCCAACCTACCGAATTTAAATTAATATTGAGCCCAGAAGGGTTGTTATCTGAAACCCAGTTTAGTATAATTATTAGCCCTTATAGTAATAAATTAGCCCTTCCTGTAGACGATATATCCCATGAAATGACTGCTGACTGGCCCCAAAATACAACAGCCTTGTGTTTGTGACTTTGTGTATTTATTTTGGTCATTCATCACAATATGCATAGAGTCAAATAACCAGAAAATAAGTGTCCTAAATTCCTAATTAAACTTTTGTCTGTCTTCCTACATCTTTTACTAATAGAAGAAACTGTGAAAATTACAAGGAGAGAAGACCGGAAAAGGTGTGCGGTTTTGGTCCCAGGTCATTATGAATGTGTAAGCTATGGTACAAAAAACCCCTTTAAAAGTATGTATATGCAAATATTACAAACAAAAAAAACATGTTTTGGTTCACACAAAACATTTCTCCCATTATCTATTATTATTCCATCACACAAAACATTTCTCTCATTATACAAAATACGCTATTTCATCAGTCACACAACACAATTCTCAAATCACATACATAATGCATGCATGCGCAGGCAACTACACAAAATTTGCCTCCGATATACTGTATATAAGGAATTTACTACATACAAGAATTATAGTAATATCTCTAACAAAAACTACCAACACAAGAACACCACATATTTTCATGATTCCATGACGTTGACCAATTTTAACATTTATGGTAGGCTGTACGTGCAATTTAATATTATAATTTACACTAAATTTTATAAATTAAGTACATTAAAAAAAATAATAAAAAATAAAAAAAAAAAAACTTATAAATTAACCACATTAAGGTGGTCTTTAATTTCAATTTTCAATATTAATGACTCTTAACTTCTTCGGGCCATAAATCTGCGAGGCTTTGCGGAAGAAAATGTTGGAAGCAGGCTGGGCCCATAACTTATTTAAATAATTGTGCGGCCAAACTAGTATGATTTTGGCCCACAATATATTTTATTTAAAGAAATGATAATCCACACGAATCAATTACTATAATAAATAAAATAAGAAGGGTACGTAGTAAGGATCAAATCAAGATTTAAACTCTAATTATTATAAAATTGAAATTCAAAGTCGAAGTCTTGACAACAGACGAAGCTCCCATTTTTAAATATACTAGATTTTTGACCGCGCTTTTCGTGGGCGGTGTTTTTTCTTTATTTTTTTTCCAAATAAAATCAAGTATTTGTGGTTTATTATTATTTGTTCATAAAGTTTGCTTTACTTTAAATTCATAACATAGGCATAGGAAACTATAAGAATCTGTATCAATTTGATCATAAAATATGCAACAAAATAAATAATCAGTTCATTACCTCAACATAATCAACATCAATTTCTATAGGAATCTTGATCAACCACTTTCAATAAACTAAGTTATTATAAACCATGAGTACGAATCTCCACAATTTCAATAAGATAGTAGGAGGGATGGATTCAATTAATTATATTATACAAATCATTATTTAGAAAACCTAGAAAATATTAGATTTTAATAGAGTATTTTTGGATGAAAGATTTTAATAGAGTTGAGTATGAATGTTGCATCATGAATTAAAAATTTACAATAAAGAAAATATTCATAATTAAATCTCAGCCCTATAACCAACTATTAGATTCGAAGAGAGTTGAGCATCTATGTTTCTCCATTAATTATAATAAAGCAATCACTGATATCAGATCTCAGCCATAATCTCAAAACCAAATGTAAGATTCAAAGACAGGCGTACATACTTGTTTCATTGAGGAATCGGGATACACAACATAATAAGATGTTATGAGACATGAATGATGATGCATGTTAAAACGTGGATTATAATTCACAATATCCTCTTATAAATTATAAGCTAATCAATGGGGAAGAAGATCAAAAGATAATGTGTAAGAGTAAATCCTTAAGCAGTAAGAGATAATTGTTCCCGGCAAATAGAATTAGAAACCATGGCCTAAAGGACCAAAAAATGCATAGTCTCAAATATTAAAAAATAATTTGAGTGTAAACTTCAGTAAGACTATCGGAAAATGTGTGATTAATAATTGAATATAAAATTAGTGGAGAACAATAAGTTAATACAATAAAGAAGTATCCACTTTTTATACATACATTTTCAGCAAAATTAGGAGTTTTTCAACTATTATGGAATGATTGTCTTTCTATTTTCCTTAGTAATAATATACTACCTCCGTTTTTATTTAGCATCACCCTTTGCATAGTAGTTATTATTCATTAAATAACTTTAATTCAACTTTTTAACATAGTTATATATGATAAAACATAATCAAGTGTGCTATTATTGCGTTAGATCTAGCCGCAGAGGATTATCGGCGGCTGCCTCTGCCCCCCATTGACAAGGAGTGTTGTAGTCATGGGCCATTGGTAGTACTTGGTGGCTTCTTGGCTTGTAGTGACTCGCGTAGACGGGGAGGTTTCTATGTATGGGTGATGAAGGAAACTGGGGTATGGACAAAGTTGTTTTCGTTTAAGAAACAATTTGGTTCGAGTATTATAGGGTGGGGTGCAAAGGTCATAGCTTATTGGGAGAGTAAAGGGCAGATTCTTATCCGTGACCGAGGGTGGTTTTTGTGGTGTGACATTGTGAATCATACTGTAAAGAAGGTTACAATTTCTGGGATTGTAAGTCCTAATTTTTGTGCAGAACTTTGGCCTGGAAGCCTTTTCCGGCTTGATAGAAATGTGGATGGTGTAGCTATGCTTAGAGCAAAGAGAAAGAGAAACAGCAATAGTTCAAGGTTGAATGTGTCTATGACAGTGAGTGATGTGAAGGTGCATCTGAATTCAGAATCTGGTAATGGGTTGAATAAGGGGAAAATGGAGGATGATTAGTGCCAAAATTGTGATCTGCTTGTTTTTGAGATGGATGATGATTGTGGGATATTGGGATGCTCCATATCATTATGTTGTGTTGAGGGAGTGTATTATAACCTATTCTGCTCAGTTTAAACATTGAACAAGCTATCTTTGCTTTTGCAGTATCGTTTCGACATTTCCCAAAAAAAAAGTGTGCTATTATTGGATTCGTCTAATCGCATAGTTTTAGAATATCAAATTTTTATAATTTTTACTTATATATAATATGAGCTATTAATGATTGAAAATGTGCGTTGAATTGCGTTTAGTGCAGAAATGGAGAAATTATTAAAAAACGGAGGGAGTATAAGTGAATATGAATACATTTTTTGTAGATCATTAAAAGTATTATGCATGTTTTTAATGCTATGAACGCTTCGATGCACAGAAGGGCTCTGTTCTATAGTCATATAATTAACACTTCAGGTTTTCATTTTTTTCTTGGCAATATATCAGCAAATGATATCGTAAAATCGACTAATAAATTTTTTGACCTTTTTAAGAAACTAAAAAAATGCAAAATTCTTGATTATGTTCATAAGAAGAAAAAAATTTATTTTTTAAGTAATTATTTTTTTAATATTATTTTCTTTTATTAAAATTATTCTTATGATAAAAAATATATTTAAAAGTTAAACCTTATACAAAAATAAGGATTAAATTTTGATTAAATTTTTTTAACGAATTATAATTTCTTATTAACTATATATATTTGATAAATTGCCTAAAAGATAATTATTAATAATTTTTTATTTTATTATATTTTTTAGTAATATTGACACCTACGTGTTTCGTCAAATGTGTGTAAGCCTAAACTATACATTTTTTATTTTATTATATTGATTTAGGTTAATATTTTAGTCTTGAATTTTAATATAAATAATATAATATGTATTTGAAAATATTACTTATTCAATTAAATAATTTATAATTTACTGTTTTAACTAAATATGTCATAAATATCAAATACTCCTATATTATAATTTATTTTCAATTTATATTTTTATTAAAAAGTATATATGGAAAGATTTTCTCCGGATTTTCTTGTACTAATAAATAAATTTATTATCTAAATGTAGAATATTTAAAAGATTAATCACGTGGCATGCAGACGTGTAATTATTTTGGATGACTGTACATTTTTGTATGATTAATCAGCGCCTACGTGAAAATCTAAGGCATAATTACTGTATAACCCTTGAAATTACGTTTTTTGCCCGCTGCGCATAGATGTTGAACTTATATGAAGATTATAAAATTAGAAGATAACTTTTTTTGAGTTATACATAAGGTTCAAAGTCTTTTGCTTAAGTAGTGGTGGAAATGTATGGAACAAAAAATTGAGGGAATTAAAGGAGATAATAGGAGCATGAAAAGAAATTCAAACCCCAAATAGGTGGATATAATATAAAATATTTTTTCCATCATTGAAAAACTAAATATATAGTTTCGCTTTCATATCTAAAATTGGAAAAAAGATAACCTTTAACAATTCAAAATTCGAATTACTTCAAAACTATGTATGACTACCTACCAAAAATCTTTATGTATAATTTACACTAAAATACTTCTTATATCCTTTTAGAGTACAAATTGTTTATAAAAATTTGTATAACAATTTACTCTGACTTTCATATACATTTTTATTTTATATCGAAATAGTTAAAAATGAAGGATATTATGTTTAATAATTAAACTATGATGTGTTTTTTTTTATTTTCTTTATTTTTTCTTAAAAAAATGATGTAGAATTTGTTTAGAATGATATGAATTTTTTTTAGGTGATGAATCAATTTATATTAATCAATTTTTTAGAATCAATGAACTATTTACACCATAAATAAAATTTTTCAAATTTCTTTAGAAAGAATGAATTGACGTTAAAAAAATAATATAGTCCGTACAAACTAAAAAATATTTATAATTTATATATTTAGGTATTTATAGTAATTAAATATATTAAAATACTAATAACATTATATGTTTGTTGTAATACTTAGTTTTTCTTTATATTTTTTTGTTTATCAAACTTATATTTATGAGACTAAGTATCAAAATTAGACCTGATATAAAAAACTCATGACAAAAATTTGATTAAATTTTTTATAATTGATTAAAATTTATAAATTTAATTATTTCATATATATTTAAATGAAATATTTATATTAAAAATATATTATAATTAATTAATAATGTTTGAAATATATGATGTTAATTTTTAAATTCCATATATTTATATATGATTATATTTTAATTAGTTACACATTTTAAAATATTTAAATTTATTTAATAATATTATAATATGTCAATCTTTATTAAATATTATTATATATACAATCAAATAATTTATATTATATAGTTTATATTTCTTAATATTTGAAATGGTAAGTATATTTACTATAATTAAAAAACACATACTTACATTTTCCTTTATATTTTTTATTTTATCAAAATTGTATTTTTGAGATTAAATTTTTAAAATTAAGCCTTGTACAGACATGAGAATTAAAATTTCATTAAATTTTTAATGTTCACTAAAAATTTTTTAATTTGATTATTCAATATATATTTTTAATGAAGTATTTTTTTATTTAAAATACGGTTATTATATTCCTTATGTTGATATAGGATTATATTTGTAGACATAAATTTAACCTAAATTAAATTTATTTAATAATATTATAATAATTTTTATTAAAATATAGGAGTATATACAAACAAATAATTTATATTATATAGTTTTAATCAATTTATATATTTTAAGTTTAATAATTTTTTTATATATTTCTAAAATATATATGGAGATTTTCTCAAGATTTTATTATATTAATAGTTAGATTTATTTTTTAAATATAGATATTGATGACGTGGAAGGTGGGTTGGAATTAGTCAGTGATTAATCAGCGATGATGTGGATTAATTGTAGCCATTGATTATAAAATGGTGGTATAATTACTGATAAAGCCCTAGTTAAAAAGAATCAGTTATATTTAATAAGGACAATACAGTCTGCACATGCCAAAAAGTATTCAGGATTTATTTTATAAATAAATATCTCATTATATATACATGTAAATAGGAGGCAAATGACATATGAAATTATATTTTTACCCTTCAAACTATTAAGGGTTTTTAATTGGTTATATAAAAAGACCATTTTACCCTTGAGCACGTGAAGTGACTCTTTTGCCCTTCAAAGTATTAAGGATTTTTAGTAGACTACATGAAATAACCATTTTACCCTTTAAAGTATTAATTTTTTACTTTACTACGTAAAATTATCATTTTACCCTTAAAGTTATGTTCTTTTACTACAAATACCAGTTATTATCTTAAGTTGTTTTTCTATTTACTTCAAATGCTATTAGTGAGTCCCGTTTCCTTTTTTTACTCCAAATATCTTTAATTTTGCATTTGACAATGCTAAAATTTGCATAAAAAGATCCATAAAAGTTATTTTTTTTATTTACTTCAAATTTTTTCCTTACAATAAACTAATATTTGAAAATGCAAATATCATTTTTCCCCCTTAGATTTTAGTATCGTTACGGCTATCAGATGTAATTAATTTTATATCGTCACCATCTAAATATCAAATCTTACGACCGAGGGGCGTAGCCCGCTCCTAACAAGTACTAATATATATATATATATATATATATATATATATATATATATATATATAGTTTCTTCAACTTGTAGAATTAGAATTACTATACTACTACTACTATTAAATATTTGAGTATTTTACCAAATTATATATTTGTTAAATAATTGAATGATGAGGAAGTGGTCTAATTGTGTTAATTGGAGTCGGTAAGATAATACTAATATTAATGATCCTGTTCCTGTCTGATCACAAATGATGGTCTGTTTTCTTACAGGTGTCCAATTGTCGATAAGTCAAAAACTGATGGCATGTAAGATTTCCACAACAAATACGATTCATATATACGAACATTGTGGTTTTTCTACTTTAATTGATCAGTAGCTAATTAAGTTCTACAATGACCACAGGATTAATTATTATAAAAATAAAATAAAAATTGGGACATAGTATTATTAATAAAATAAATGTAATCAGCCTGCAGCGCGCCTCATGTAAGTGTTCACTATTAATTAAGCTAATCAAACAGACTTCATATATTTCGTCAGAAGGGTATATTTTTGAATTGATGGGTCGTCGTACATCTTTGGTGCTCATTTGTTCTTTGTGTATTGATGATTACATATAGTTGTCATATAAAGTTTATTAACTTGTTAATAGAAATAGACGCATTGCTGAATCATACACTAGTAAATAATACTACATCCGTCTCAATATATTTGTTACGGATGGATCTTTGGCACTATTCACTGTTCAACTTTGATTTTGATTTTTATCATAGCTATGTAAGAAAAAACATAGTCAAGTGAGATCTTGTTAGATTCGTCTAATCTTGTAGTTCTAGACAATTAACTTTTTATAACTTTTCGTTGTACACAATTTAAGTTATTAACCGTTAAAAATGTGTATCGGCATACGTGCTGGGTGAGTCCGTAACAAAAATAGTGAGACGGAGGAAGTATTAGAGTTTATACATTAAATTGATTATTTAAACTAATTGATGTACCACCTTATGTTTTTGAAATATGGGTATATTATTGCCACATCTTCCAATTACTTACCTTTGAAAAGTGTTGTTTTGGTTTGCAATTGAAGGGTTTTGGTTTGCAAGACAAATGGTGTACAAGCAAATGTTGGCTACTAGGTATTATAAAAGTAAAGAGAGAAGGCAGGGGATATATGGATTATATGAATAGGTTCCTATGACGATTCATATTTATTGAAATGTTGCACTCATAAGTACTGAATTGTTATTTAAAAGTGATGTAATATTTAAAATAGGCCACCAGGATGAGTCATTTCTACTTTTTGACCACGATATTTTGATTTAGGGAAAATAGCCATTAGAAGGATTTCGGGCCTGAATTTAGACCATTGAACTGGAATTCGGGCTGCAATGGCCTAAAGTGGAAATTATTCCTTCTGGTGGCCTATTTAGTTTTTTTCAATTATTTTTTATTTTATATAATTAAAATAAATAATACTCATTCTGTGACATTATTTATGTCATATTTTCTTTTTTCTTGTTCCAACATTTTTTTATTTCCATTTTAAAAATAATTAAATATTAATTACCAAATATACCCATCATATATCGCATTAATAAATAAATATATTAAACTTTCAAACTCATTACCATTAATAATTCTCATCCAACCTACAACCATATATCAGTAAATCACACATAAATAAATAAATTTAAATTATAAATTCATTACGACCACATTATATAAATTCTTAAGCCACATTTTTTAACCCTGCTATATCCTTGTATTTAATACTAATTATCCCTACACAAAGTACCATGTCCGAAAATTTTGGGATGCTTATAATAAAACATGTTTATTTTTTACTTTATAATTTATTTGAATATGTGTTTGTTTTACTTATTTTATAATATATTTGAATTAATATTTATTTTATTTCTTATATTACTCCATTCCTCACAATATTAATGTTAAAAAAAGTAACTTAAAAATTTATATAATACGATTGTAATGAGTTTACAATTTTAATTTATTTATTTATGTGTGATTTACTGATATGTGATTGTGGGGTGAACTGGAATTATTAATGGTAGATGGTAATTTGAAAGTTTAATATATTTATTTATTAATGTAAGATTATGAGTAGGTTTGACGATTAATATTTAATTATTTTTAAAATGAAAATGAAATAAAAATATTGGAACAAGAAAAAAAAAGTAGGACATAAATAATGACAAAAAATGAGTATTATTTATTTTAATTACATAAAATAAAAAAATAATTGAAAAAAACTAAAATAGGCCACCAGAAGGAGTCATTTCTATTTTTAGGCCATCGCAGCCCGAATTCCAGCCCAATGGCTTAACTTCAGACCCGAAATCCTTCTAATGGCCTATTTTCCTAAATCAAAATATCGTGGCCTAAAAGTGGAAATGACTCATTCTGATTGCCTATTTTAGTTATTACCTCTTTAAAAGTATTAAATGAATACTTACAATATTAACTAGTGAAAATATAGATTCAATAATTTTGTGAATAATTCAATACATTTGAGTGATAATTCAATAATTTTTAATGAAAATTCAGCCGTTCAACAAGCTAAGTACTTATGGCATGTTTGGTACCATGTATTAGGGTGTATTAGGATGTATAGTACTATTATTATGTATAAAAATAATGCTAGATGGTGTTTGACAAGTTTTAGAGTTGCATAAGTATTATTTTATGAGGGATTGGGTGTATAACTTAATACATGGTTGAGATGTGTGTTTATTTTAATGAGGGGTTTGTTTTGTTGTTTATAATTTTTATTTGGTATTTATTTTGTCATAAATATTATAAATAGATAAATTAATTTATTATAAATATGATAATATTAAAATAAAATAAATATTATAATATTATTAAACGTAATAATATTAAATTTAATAATATTATTAAATATCTTACATATTATAATATTAAAATAATTATAATATTAAAATATAATTTTTTTTATTTTTTTTATAAATTAAATATTATAATATTAAAATAATTATGCTAATATTTTATTATATTTATCAATTTATTAAGTATATATCTACATGAAATTGTTTATTTACTTACTTAAAAAATAATAAATCACACAATACTACATCGACATATATTATTTATATATTTATTATATTTAAAATATTAAATTTAAGAAATTATTTTTAATAGAAATTAGTCTTAATAGAAAAGTAATAAATTAAAATCTATACATCATCAATACAAAAATATTGTATAATTATAATACAGTACACTACCAAACACTGTATATGTAACACCCCCGTTTTCCCACCATAAAAACACAGCGGAAGTTACCAATAGGAAAGCCTGGGTTGTTACCGCCACACTTCCAATTAAGCTCGCTTTGGCCTTGCCTCGGCTAACTTAATTAAAAGTGCTAAGGCTATTTAAAATATATACAAATATTATTTAAATCTATCAAATAATTTTTTAAAAAATATATTTAATTTGGCAAAATATCAGAGTTTATAAAATACCATAACTACGATCTACTATGACAACTTTACTAAAAATAAAATATAATTTAAAATAACTATTGTAAAAACGATATTGACTCCCTTGCCCGTGCCCGTGATGCTAATGAGCTTCACAAACATCAAATCCTGAAAAATTGAGTAAGTAACATTAATCAGCACACCGGCTGAGTAAATAAATTTTTATCCCTTGGACAAAAATAATTAACTACGACTCAACAGTAAATGGCATGTCAAAACAGTTGCAATCATTCAATCCACATGTAGCTCGACTATGATGCCTACACCCGGGGTATCTCATAGGACCTAGCATGCCCTCATAATGACCGAAGTCAAAATATGAGTACACAAGGATGGCCCTACCTTGCGATCTAGAAAACGACTGTGAGACCCTTGGTCAAACACAATCATGTTCATGGGAATCCCTTGGATAACCCACGAAATATCTCACGAAGATATCCACCTCTGGGGTATATCTCCATAACAATAATTCAATAATTCACATGCCATACACTGAAATTTAATCTTTCACATGCATAGCGTAGCCCAAAATATTTAAACACATAATGGGACATAATCTCTGCATAAATCACTTGCATGAATAAACCCTAGAATTATTAAAACACAAAGGAATTTAGACATGCAAAAATACTCTTGGGACAAAGCCCGCAGAATAAAAATTTACTTACATTTTCTTCCGACGATAGCTACAACACTAAATTAAAAATGCAACTGCTACTATTTAATTTTTCTGGTGGAGATGTTATGGCCTTCTTGTTCGTAAATTTTCCTCGGAAGACTTCCCATATATATAGTTGTGAGAATGGACGGTGACTACCTAAATATTTAGACCCGTAGCTTTGCCTATTCACTCCTATAGCTATGATGAGTATACACCTATTACTAGTAACACGTATGTGTGCATGCACGGTATATGCTTGCATGATGTCCACCTCAGTAAAAGTTTTATTCTAGGTAAGAGATCATCTGCACGTGTATCCTTCCTCAGCTAACTTTATTCATTTATGTGTATCCTACATATCTGTTCTTTGTTTATTCTATTCTATTATTATTATTATCATCTGAGTTCTTTTTGTTGAACTGTTATAAGGCCGTGTATATCACAAATTACGATAGCTTTATTTTCTTGATTTGTATTTTTTAAGCTGAATTGGTTCATTACACCACTTTGTTTAATTTAGCTGTTTTGATTCATTAAACCTCTTACACTGTTTTTATTATTATAATTATTATTTATTAGCTTATTATAGTAAAAAATCTATTGTAGATAATAGGGCTCAAACTCAGGATATATGGAATAAGAATCTGGCATTATTACCAATAAGATATTAATAATTTTATGTTCAATAATAAATTCCCTACTTAAAATAAAAGTTGTTACAAAAATAATATCTAACTAGTCAAATAAAATATTTTCACTTGGAATATATTTCTCAATTTAAGTTTATTTCTCTTGGAAAATATAATTTTCCATTTAATAATTTTTTTTCTCTTGAAAAAAATAATCGTCTTAATACTTCCCTTGGAAACATGTATCTCTATTTAAAATAATTCATTTCAAGTAATCTCTACCCAAGAAAATATTAGTTCATTCCTCAACTTAATGTAATTTCTCAAGAAATAATAAAAAATTATTTTGTTAGAAAAAATATTATCAACACCGTCAATAATTCAGGGTATTACAATCTACCCTCCTTAAAAACAAACTTCGTCCTCGAAGTTTATTCAAATTACTATTGCAATATTAAAATAGGGTAAGGCTTGCACATAATTAGGACTTTTCTTACTTTATTCTCTGTAGGGTTATGACATCCTCCTCCACTTGTTTTCACAGCTATGTCCCCATAACTGAATCGATTTCAAGAAATATATATTGATTATTGGCTTTGGATTTCTGCCTCAGTTTTTCACGTGGTAACAACATTCTCATGATGGCTTGACCATTGGACTTTGATCAAGCGAATGACTTGGCGCGTCGTGGCTCGCTCTTTAGTATTATCTAGGATCTTAATTGGTCTCTCTTCATAAGTAAGATCACCATCTAGGTCGATAATCTCTAATGGAATCACCCTCTTCTTAATACATGGAGTGAATCATGAACTAGAGTAAATCATGTACCAACTTTGGCAATGATATCGAATGATCCCATGTAACAAAGACTTGGCTTACCACGCTTACCGAATCACATCACTCCTTTTATTGTGGATACCTTTAGTAATATCTTATCACCTATTTTGTATCCTTCATCTCGCCTTCTCTGGTCGGTATACGTCGTTTATCGATCCTGGGTAGCTTTCATTTTGAATTGGATTTATTCAATAACTTATTTTTATTTTTATTTTTTTCTTTACTTAGTTTTGGTCCAACAAGGATTGAATTCTCATCTTTAGTCTAGCAAAGTGGACTCCGACTTCCCACCGTATAGTGCTTCGAATGTGGCCATCCCAACACTAGCATGATGACTATTGTTATAACTAAATCCTACTAATGATAGGTGATTTTTCCAATTTCATTTGAATTCTAAAGCACAAGCTCTTAGCATGTCTTTAAGAGTTTGAATTGTTCTTTCTTTGTGCCCATCGGTTGTTGGGTGAAATGTTGTGCTCATCTTTATTTTAGTACCTATGGCTTCTTATAAATTAGTCCAGAAATTTGAGATGAATCGACGATCTCAATTGGAAACTATATCTTAAGGAATCCCATGCGTTTGTACAACATTCTCGATGTGAGCTTTGGCTAGGTGATCTATGCTCCGCCATTCTTTCTTGGGTACGAATATAGTCTCCTTCATTAATCGATTGACGATTAGCCATACCTTATCGTTTTCTCTTGGCATCTTTGGCAATCCTGAAAAACTTCATGGAAATGTAGGCTATCCCACTTCTATTCTAAGACTTTTAGTGGTTTTAAGAATGCAAGTGGTTTCTTCCGCTTGGCCTTGACCTTTTTTAATCTGACGTCTCCGACCTTTATTTTTCTCGGATTTTGTAAAAATGGTCGGTCGAATAGTGATAACATTGATTAGTTGAGTGAACGTATTTTGTTATACCCATTCAATGTCTAAGCGGCCAATCCTATGTATAATTTGGCTATAAGATTTTTGTATTAATAAGATGTTTGACCTTCAGCTTAGTGCAACAACCATAATTTATTGGCTTTTCCCTCGTGATACGTGATGGTGAAGTTGAAATCCTTCATCAGTTCTAACCGTTGCCTCTGACACATGTTGAGCGCTTTTGAATATATTTTAAACTTTTTGTGGTCAGTGTATATTTGACAGCTTTGACCGTACAAATAATGTCTTTGTATCTTCTGAGTGAAGGCAACTACTGCTACCTCCAAATCAAGAGTTGGTTAGTTCTCCTCATTTGGTCTGAGTTGTTAATACATATCCATGTCCAATTATTGAACCGTTATGAGTAAGGTCAAGACTGGGTCGTAGTTAACTTTTTTTTTTTTAATGTTTGGAATGTAGTTTTGCACTCGGATGTTCATATAACCTTTGATAATTTTTTTCACATTTTGTGTTAGTAATTTTGCAATTTTCGAGTAGTCATTGACGAATCTCCTAATAGCTTGCCAAACCGAGGAAACTTTTTATATCGGTTTGCGAAGTTGGTACAGACAATTCCTTCACCGCTGCTATTTTAGCAGGGTCAACTAATATTCTACCGTTAAAGAAAATGTGACCGAGGAATGCAATCTTATTTAGCCAAAAGTCAGAGTTAAACTATTTGGCATACAACTGATGGATTTTTAGTGTTTGTATGACTTGTATAGATGTTGATCGTGTTCTTCTTCATTCTTGAAGTAGACTACTATGTCGTTAATGAAGACAACTATACATTTGTTTAATAGTTGTCGGAACACACTGTTCATGAGAGCCATGAATACCGCTGGAGCTTGGTTAATCCAAACGATGTCATGGTAAATTCGTAATGTCCACAATGTGTTTTAATTCTTTTCTTTGGGATATCCTAAATTGGTGATATTTGGATCTCAATCAATCTTTAAGATTCTGAGTCACTTGAGTTGTTCAAGGAGTCATTAATTCATGGTAATATATATTTATGCTTCATTGTTTTCTCGTTGATGCCAATGTAATCAAGAAAGAGCCTCATGTCACTGTCCATCCTTCGTACAAATAGTGCACGTGCTCCCTATGGGGATGTACCGAGTTGAATGTATCATTTTTGTAAAAGGCCCTCGAGTTGCTCCATCAATTCCTTTGTTTCAGTTGGTGCTATTCGGTATAAAGCTTTTGATACGAATTTCGTATGTAGAACTAGGTCAATAATAAATTCTATCTGCAAGTAATATATCTGGATATTCTTGCACTATCGGAATATTATTTATTCATACTTTTACGACTTGCGAATTCCAGACATAGCAAAGATAAAGGGGTTCCCTTTTCTTACTAGTGTCGTCGATTTATTGCAATAACTTCCTTGTTGGTCCTCTGGGTTCTACATAGTACGAAATTTGTTACTTATTGGGCCCATACATTATTTGGTTTTGTTGGGCACACTTAATGATGGCTTGATACTTTGTGGGTCAATCCATCTTTAAGTTAACATTAAAACTTGTAACTCAAATTCTATGAGATCAGCGGGAAACTTGACTTCGAAGATGCAAATCTTTTGTTCCATGTTTCAAGTATGCTTTATCCGGGAATGTGAAAGTTGTTCAATGCTTGAGCGCTGACTCTTTTTGCTTGAAAGTGATGTTACATTTTTATTCGAAACTTTTGTTT
The DNA here is from genome assembly GCA_030278955.1 of Hygrophila difformis. Lineage (NCBI taxonomy): Eukaryota > Viridiplantae > Streptophyta > Magnoliopsida > Lamiales > Acanthaceae > Hygrophila > Hygrophila difformis. The sequence goes on along the minus strand of JAOANR010000010.1, from coordinate 11,810,524 downwards.
GAATTAGAAAGTGAAACTTTCTAGTAACGTTTTGAGCAATTAACAATTGCTCCATTGGGTAAGGAATTCCTAAATACATCTCATGGGGTTTATTGAGTCCTAACTCGGGCTATCTTTTATGAGATATATAAACAAACATATAGTCCCGAATTAAACAAAATAAGAATTTTGGAATCTTTGACTTCGAAAGCACCTTCGGCTAGGTCGTCAACATCTTCGAGGTCATCTTAGATGACTGCGTTCAGCCTTCCCTGGTTAGGTATACCCTGGTTCTGTGGAGCTCTATTGACTGCTCTCGGATTCGTAGGGAAATATGTTTGTTGCATTTGATTTCCTTTGTTGTTTTGAGGTTTCTTTGCATTTATGGGCAGTGTTCGTCTTTTTGAAGTTCGTTAGGATCAAGCCTCAAATGACAATTTATGGCCATATGCCCCTTCAAATCGCAACGTTGCTCGCCTTGGGGTATTGGCGAGATGAATGCCTCTTTTTTGCATTGGTTATATGGGGCAGGTATAGGTTCCCTGTACTGGGTTGGATAGGGAAATTTCTTGTTTGATGGTTATGTGTAATTTTCTTGACAGCTATAGTTTGGTCTTATACTTTTCGTAAACTTATAAATTTATTCCACCGAGCATTTTTCAGATATACTTGTTCGAACCAAGCGCAAAATTTTTGGGCCTTGGTCTGATCCATTGCGATCAGGTTTGGAGCAAATCTCAAGAGTTCATTAATTTTGGCATTGAACTCTTGTACGGATCAACTACCTTGTTAAAGAGTAATAAACTCTTCATAATTGGATTTTTTTTTTTAATTTTGGAGGTTGCGTGGATAAAATTGTTCCCTCTAACTCTTTTGAAATTCCTCCCAAATAACTTGGCAGTCTTGTTGTGACCTTCACCAAGTATTCGTTTATGAAGAATGTAGCTACTCTCACCTTATGTTCTGCAGGGCATTCTACTGCCTTGAGTAGCCTTTTGAAGGACTCAATTCACCCTTCTAGTTTAGTTAGGTTCTCTTGGACATTATATCAAGGTGATTTGAATTTATTAACTATTTTGACAATCTCTCTGTGCTTCCCGATGTTCTCATTTCTCTGCTTGCTTTCCAACCATTGCTCCAAGAATGAGCAGTAACTACTATATCTGTTGCTGACAGTCGTTGTTAGTAGAATGTTAATAATGTTAATAATCTCTTAGTATTAGTCTAGAGGTTAGTGAGTCAAAGAGATAGATCACACATCTTCGGTTCAAAAGAAAGAGACACATTGCAAAATCATCGGTATCTTCCTTAACTAGCTGAAACTGACACATGAATATAGAATCTTAAGGCCTAACAAAACCTTTTAAACTTATTAGTTGCTATACGCATGACAATTTAATATATTATCGGGTCTCTAAAATATTTAATTTCTAGCAATATGTCTAACTTTTCCATACTGGTTCCAAACTTTAGGGCATTGCCACGGATGATGTTGTTGATCTCACTTCCCACACTGTGGTGGTAGAAGTTTAGCATGTAATTGATTACTAAATCATTCTCTCGCAAAGAAATGATTATATCATCTATTTCGATTGCCAAGCCTTTTGGGCATAAGGCTCTATCCTTTAATTTATGTATTTCTTTCTTCTTATCAGTCATATCCTCTTGGACTCATTTTGTAAAACATTGTTTTAAGATCTCTTAAATTATTTATCTCTCATCTAGCAAACAATATTGCCATGGATACAATGCAATAACTATACGAACTGTGCCTAATGCAAGTGCGATGTGTCCCATCCCAAAATAAGTTAAAATTTTCTAAGCTGCAAGAAGTACCTTTATTTTTTTTTCCAAAATGTTCAATAGGATTTCGACACTAAAAATAAAGATTTTTTTTTTTACTCCAAAAAGATTTTTTTGTTTTTGACTAATGCTCTGATACCACCTTGTAACACCCCCGTTTTCCCACCATAAAAACACAGCGGAAGTTACCAATAGGAAAGCCGGGGTTGTTACCGCCACACTTCCAATTAAGCTCGCTTTGGCCTTGCCTCGGCTAACTTAATTAAAAGTGCTAAGGCTATTTAAAATATATATAAATATTATTTAAATCTATCAAATAATTTTTTTAAAAATATATTTAATTTGGCAAAATATCAGAGTTTATAAAATACCATAACTACGATCTACTATGACAACTTTACTAAAAATAAAATATAATTTAAAATAACTATTGTAAAAACGATATTGACTCCCTTGCCCGTGCCCGTGATGCTAATGAGCTTCACAAACATCAAATCCTGAAAAATTGAGTAAGTAACATTAATCAGCACACCGGCTGAGTAAATAAATTTTTATCCCTTGGACAAAAATAATTAACTACGACTCAACAGTAAATGGCATGTCAAAACAGTTGCAATCATTCAATCCACATGTAGCTCGACTATGATGCCTACACCCGGGGTATCTCATAGGACCTAGCATGCCCTCATAATGACCGAAGTCAAAATATGAGTACACAAGGATGGCCCTACCTTGCGATCTAGAAAACGACTGTGAGACCCTTGGTCAAACACAATCATGTTCATGGGAATCCCTTGGATAACCCACGAAATATCTCACGAAGATATCCACCTCTGGGGTATATCTCCATAACAATAATTCAATAATTCACATGCCATACACTGAAATTTAATCTTTCACATGCATAGCGTAGCCCAAAATATTTAAACACATAATGGGACATAATCTCTGCATAAATCACTTGCATGAATAAACCCTAGAATTATTAAAACACAAAGGAATTTAGACATGCAAAAATACTCTTGGGACAAAGCCCGCAGAATAAAAATTTACTTACATTTTCTTCCGACGATAGCTACAACACTAAATTAAAAATGCAACTGCTACTATTTAATTTTTCTGGTGGAGATGTTATGGCCTTCTTGTTCGTAAATTTTCCTCGGAAGACTTCCCATATATATAGTTGTGAGAATGGACGGTGACTACCTAAATATTTAGACCCGTAGCTTTGCCTATTCACTCCTATAGCTATGATGAGTATACACCTATTACTAGTAACACGTATGTGTGCATGCACGGTATATGCTTGCATGATGTCCACCTCAGTAAAAGTTTTATTCTAGGTAAGAGATCATCTGCACGTGTATCCTTCCTCAGCTAACTTTATTCATTTATGTGTATCCTACATATCTGTTCTTTGTTTATTCTATTCTATTATTATTATTATCATCTGAGTTCTTTTTGTTGAACTGTTATAAGGCCGTGTATATCACAAATTACGATAGCTTTATTTTCTTGATTTGTATTTTTTAAGCTGAATTGGTTCATTACACCACTTTGTTTAATTTAGCTGTTTTGATTCATTAAACCTCTTACACTGTTTTTATTATTATAATTATTATTTATTAGCTTATTATAGTAAAAAATCTATTGTAGATAATAGGGCTCAAACTCAGGATATATGGAATAAGAATCTGGCATTATTACCAATAAGATATTAATAATTTTATGTTCAATAATAAATTCCCTACTTAAAATAAAAGTTGTTACAAAAATAATATCTAACTAGTCAAATAAAATATTTTCACTTGGAATATATTTCTCAATTTAAGTTTATTTCTCTTGGAAAATATAATTTTCCATTTAATAATTTTTTTTCTCTTGAAAAAAATAATCGTCTTAATACTTCCCTTGGAAACATGTATCTCTATTTAAAATAATTCATTTCAAGTAATCTCTACCCAAGAAAATATTAGTTCATTCCTCAACTTAATGTAATTTCTCAAGAAATAATAAAAAATTATTTTGTTAGAAAAAATATTATCAACACCGTCAATAATTCAGGGTATTACAGTATAACATTAATTTAATACAATATTAATATAATACAACATAATACTATACACATGCATTAAATAATACAATACACCCTAATACAATACAGTTTTTTTTAGGAAATCGGAATCTATTCCATTCAAATCCATCGGATTATAGTACAGTGTACAAGATAATAAGAGCCAAAATCCAAGTAGTAGGAATGGAGATTTACTAGAAAATAAACGGCATAGTATGCGGAAGAACCAATAGACGAACTCAACCAATAACAATGATGACCAAGCGTCCAATACCAAGCCTGACCGAGCCATTAATACTACATCTTGTGGCAGCAACTTTATAACAGCTTTGGAAGCCGTCCCCTCCAACATCATCAAGCATGAGGCACAATCTTTGAAGTAGCAGCAGCAAAGTTCTTCTAGCCAAAACAAATGACAACCTTGATCAAGGTCCTTTCTTCCACCTCTTTCAGTGTGCAAGGTTCCATCGAAACCCCTCCGATGCTTCTCAAAAGTATAAAAAAAAAAAAAAGGCAATAGAGCTCTCGAGTGATGTATCCAAGTGACTATCCCATAAGCTTGCTTCAAGATCTCATCTCCCCTATTTTTAGTAATCAAATCCAATGCATCAAATCAAAGGGACATTACTATGTTATAATGGCCAAGGCTAGAGGTAGGAAATGGGTGAAATGGCTGAATGGAGTTTAGGAGCCATCTATAAAGTCTCAGGATGAAATATGAAACTCAAAACGTGTTGCAATGAAATGACCTCAGGACAGACCATACCAATCAACATGGAGAGAAAGAATACATGAAACTATATCTATACTCTCTAACCAAACCAGCCGATCCAGTTATCACTCATTAATGAAGCTGCATGATTTTCTGTTTTTTTTTTCGTATTCTCTTTTTTTTTTCTTTTTCATGTTTTTTCTGTAATGATTTTTTTTTTTTTATTTCACAAGGGATGCCCGACTGCCAGCAAAGCTAATTATCAAAGCACAATCTATTATTTCACATTGCCACACTTAATCACCAATCATAAACCCTCACTCTTTCAATAACTCCAACACTCAACAATTCCCAACTGCAGCACTGCAACTTCTAAACGATTATCCATATGAAGATTCAAAAACAATTCCTGAAACTCCCAATGGTACATAGGATTAAATGACTACTGCAAGGGTAGACTAGTGGGTTCAAACATGTCAAAATAGACTAGTGGTACAAATGGCAGTTTAGGCTGGAGGTCAGTAGGATATGTCAAAATAGGGTCAAGCATGACTCAGTAGGAGTAATTGAGGTTCAAGCATGACTCAGTATGGGTAATTGAGGGGATCAAGGGTAGGTATAATCTAAGGGGATCCTAGTGCCCTTATCATTTCCAATGCAATGAAGTGAATAAAGCACGCTCAACAAGTATGATTAAGCAAGTTCTAGAAAGTCACTTTGAACACCACGTATGCACCCATCCAAAGAACAATTTAAGGCTCAGATCTCACCGGGTTAATTTGTCACTTGGCTAAATACAATACAGTTACATAAGATTTTACATAGTCAATTGAGATCAATACACCCTAATACAATACAGTTAAATAATGTACATTGGCATAGTAAAAAATATTATTCATTGAGTAACTTTGATTCGATCTTTTAACACGGTTACATAAGATAAAACATAGTCAATTGAGATCTTGTTAGATTCATCTAATCACATAATTTTATAATACTATATTAAATTTTTGTAATTTTTATTTTAGAATATTTGAGATATTACTATTTAAAAATGTGTATTAGATTGCTTGAAAACAGGGAATGTTAAAAAAGTTTTGATAACAGTGGGCGTATTCAGCATAATAACCGGATCCGGGGATATATATTTATATATATCTTCTATATTATAAGAGAGTTTCTAAAAAACTTTGCCAAGTTCAATTTGATTTTCAACCATCGGATTTAAGTTCAATTTCAATCTCGACCGTTGGATGAGAATGCAATTTCAATCCTGGCCTTTGACTTCCACCGCACCCTCCGTTCCTCCAACATCCAATTTCCTCGCATTACACTATTCTACTTTTGTTGGTTCCAGTTTCACTCATTCTTTGTTCCAGTTTCATTCAGAGAAATCCCCCTCTTACGGATTTCCTTCTGACGCCGTTGCTGCCTCCTTAATTGATTTTTGTCCCTTGATTTCCCAATTGAAATTCTGGCCCTTGATTTTCTCCGATGGATTTCTTAATCGTCTTCGTCGCTGTTTCCAATGGATTAGATCTTTTTGAAAAAGCCTCGTTTGTCTACGACAACACTCTCTTCAAATTTAGACCGTCGCCGTCTTCGCCGCTCTCCCCTGCTTCTCGCTGCCATGTTTCTTGCTTAGGCTCTCATATTCTCGATGTCCCTATTTTCTGGCTAACTCGATTTGGGATTTGAAGGGGAAATCACCGCCGACTGGAGTTCTCGATTAACTGGAGATCGACGTCGTTTGAGTGGAGAAGAAGAAGCAAAGGTATGGGTTTTATTTTCACTTTCGTTCATTTTTCCCGATTTCCGTTCCTTGTTATGATCGGGCGGAAATTCGTGCGGCCAAGGGGGCTTGGCGAAGTCACATTTGGGCGGAAGCGGAAGGAGGACCCGCGGGTCCTGAGGCGCCGTGATGGGGACGGCATCGCGCTGGGGGCGGCGTGGTGTCGCTGGGCGGCATTGGGGAGCGGCAAGCCGCCGGGTTTAATTTTAGCTGCGTGTTTCGTTTTCACTGTGTTCGGGGTGCACTATTTATGTACTTTCTCGATTCAATTTTATGGGTTCTAGTGTGTTTGATGTTTTTATTTTTCATCATTTTTTTGTTTGATGAGTTTTAGAAGTTTCTAAACGGAGCAGTGAATAAAACGAACCACAGAAGGCCTAATTCAATTTTTGCTCCTCGAATGATCGCCGTATGGTTTGCTTCTCGCCCATGTTTCCAGGGGCTATTGGGTTTATTGTAGGTCGAAGTAGATTTTCACAGTGTCAGAGTCAGCAGCGATGTTGAGGGTTTTGGTAGCCGTGCGCGGAGAAGGGAATATTTGGCTTTGATAGTTCACTGTCTTGTTTGTTATTGTACGCTACTTTGTGTGCTGTTGATTTCGACACTAATGTGTTATTCTATCTATGCCTGCAAATTGTTTGATATAATGCTTCCGTCGAGTTTTTTCATGTGATTCTACTTCCCTTGCTTAAGTGCAGTCTATTATAGATTGTTGCACATGGAAGTGTTAGTTTCTATATATTTATGCCTTACGCTAATGCACATCATTTATTGACATTCTCTTTAAAATCTCCGAAGTTGTCTCAAATATGATTTGATTTTTCTAATTACGTTTGATGGCTTCGTTTCAATAGGACTTCCCTGTTCGAAGCTGCCACAGTTGCTGCTGATGTTTTAAATAAAAAGGATTCTAATAAAGATATGAAATTTTTGCACTGATTGGTATGGATGGAAACACAAGATACGCGTTGACTTCTTCCAGCCCCGACTCAAGTTTTGCTGGGAGCTACCAAAATGCGCAGAGAGGATATTCTGCTCCCAATTTGGGTAGGTCTTCAAGTTTCAGGGAGGGTTCAGAAAGTTGGAATAGTGGTTCCAGTAAGGTGAATTCCCGGGTTAACGCTACCTCATCAGGCGATGGGCCTGCATTATCTCAATGCCTCCTGTTAGAACCAATTATTATGGGAGATTCAAAATCTGCTCGACCTGGTGAATTTTTCATTTGGGAACAATTCAGATGAAAATTCTTTAGGTTCTACCCATATAAAGAGTTCAGCTCCTGTGGCTGTTGATGAACTAAAACGATTGAGATCAAGCATTGAAGAAACTTATTAGTATAAAGCTAGGTAATCTCTAATTTGCCATGAGTGCTTTGTTCAAACTATTCCTGACAATAGATTCTGACTATCCCAAGTATCCTGGCCGCTTACCCAGAAACTTGGATTACTATTCCTTGTTCTGCTTATGCTGTGTTTATTACTTTGCTCATATTCTCACTAATTTAATAAAAATTGGCCTTTAATGCAGGCATTATCTTGAAACTCGCTTGTCTTCAAGATATACCTTTGACTCAGTTGTATGCTTTTTCACTGTATTCTGAATCTGTATCTTCTTTTTGACCAGTGGTAGAGCAAAAATGAACGAAATGAGCTGCTGAAAAATGAACGATCCACTGGTTCATCTTTAAAGATTGGTTCTCAGATGCATCGAAATCCTTCAGAATTAGGAAGCCAGAAATTTGATGATCGGCCTAAAAATGGTTGACTGAATAAACGGTTACGTACATCAGTGGCAGAGAATCGGGTTAGTTGGTAATAGAATATATTTCTTTCCATTTATGCATCCCTATTTAAGAAATAAATGCCTTTCAAAAATTAGTTTGGAATTGATATATTTCTCATTTTCTCTAATGCTTCATTGCCGCTCAATGTCGAATGTCTGTTCCATAATGATACAGATTTTTAGCAATAATCAGACAGACAATAGAAACTGTTGTATGTGCTCTTGTGTATCCTCCCCTGTCCTCATTTTAAGTCTTCCTCCTCCCTTGTTGCTTAAAATAAAAAGAAGTGTTGGATATATTGAAGTGCCAAATCATATGCCAACTTGCAGTTCATATCTTTAATTTTTAAATGTAAAAGTTGAACATTGCACAAAAGGAGCGGTATCTTTTATTTTGTCCAAAAACATATCTGTTAAAACTTAAACCGTCACATAGAAATTTACATCCACTCTTCAACTTAATCTTGTTGCAGTTATTGGATATATCTCACTCAACTTTGGCCATTGTTTTGGCAGTTTAGACTTTTGCCTGCTTTCTATTATCCTGTATTTACTATTACATTTGATATATTAATCAGAATTTCTTTTTCACTTTCAGGCATAATGCAGGAACAATGGGGGTAATACGGCAGTCTCTGATGATGACAAAAGAAAGAGACATGATCAAAGACATTAATGCAGATTTGGATATGGCTGAGGAAAAACTAAGGAGGTTGCCTGCTGGGGGAGAAGGTTGGGAAAAGAAAATGAAAAGGAAACGCTCCGTTGGTGCAGTGTTTTCAAGATCTGTTGGCAATGATGGAGATTTGAAATGCAATACTCATCTTAAGCTTTCTGGTGAATCCAGCCTTCAGTCAAGTGACTCTACCCATGGTTTCAGGTCAGTTAGTTCCTAATACATATCAAAACTTCTTTTTGTTATTTTGTTATTGTAACTTTGCTTGTTGAGATATATACATACACACATATATATGTGTGTGTGTGTGTGTATGCGTGTGCCCATGTGCGTGTGTGTTGATTAGTCTAATAGTATTAGTTATACCATCCACGTAATAGCTGTCAGTGATACTTCTGAGTATATTGCATTGGCATCTAAGTATATGATTCTCTGTTTGCTTTATCCTTTCTATTGTTTTTCTGTCCATTTTTGCCAAACACCTCCTAAGTTATACTTCATTTAGATGGATACTAACATTTATAAGACATATTAGATGTGTGTGTATCCGTATCAGGCTGTGCATCGCACAGCGAGCTCAACCTATATCAGAAGAAGATTGCCACTGATTTCAGCGTATTTTCAACCACTGGAGAATTAATTTGGTAATCGGAGAGTGAAGGTAAGTGTAATTTAAATTCAATAGATGTACTTTTTTTTGGGTAACACAGCCTAAAAAGGCGAGCAAAGAAGAAATTAAAAAAAAACGATAAACAGGAAAACAAGAATGGAACTAAGCTAAGCTCTCAAATACTCCGTCCCCTCCGCATCATTTGCCAAGAGCGCCTCAACTTCATCCGGCGGAAACGCCCAAGTCGTGTAGAAATCCTCCTCCAATGTCACCCTCTTCGCCAGTGCATCCGCCACCGAATTTCCTTCCCGATATATGTGCCTAAGCGGACACTGCATCCTTCCATATGCTCACGCACCTCTGTAATAATCGGCCACCATTTATGGGTGACATTCACCAATCCGAGCACCAACCGCACCACCTCCAACGAGTCCACATAACAGCATCCCAATGAAAGCCCTAAATCCATCGCCAGTCGCAACCCCATGCAAAGGCCAATCAACTCCACCTCCAAGATCGTCCGACACCCTAGAAAACCCCCGCACCCTCCCTTCCAGTCGCCTCCGCCACCTCGAATCACCGCGGCATAACCCGCTCGATCCGTGCTCGTTATCACACACCCATCCGTATGCAAAATATTGCCCACCATCTCCACCTCCTTCCAGCGCACAGTCTTCACAGGTCGATCAACACAGCAGCGGACGGATGCAGCTTCAAGGCGCTGCAGCATCCACGACGCTTTGTGAACCAGGTTCATTGGTGGGGTGCCCCCATGTCGAAACAACCGATTATTCCTCTCACACCACACCACCCAAAGGAATGCAATGAATTTAAGCCCATGCAATCGCCACATCCACTCCAACCAGTGCCTATTTCCATCCCTGTCAATACCTTGCAACACCTGTACAGCCTGGAGGAAAGAGCCTGCACGTCGCCACATCTCCTTCGCCCAATTACACAGAAACAATGCATGAATCCAATCATCAATCCGTTCCCCACATATCGAACACAATGGTGATCCTGTTAATCCTCTATGATGGCGCAAATAGTTGCATGGTAAAGCCCCATGTCCAATAAGCCACAGGATCACACCCACCTTTTCTGGAATGCTCGGAGTCCACATCCATTTCCAACCCTCCTCCCCTGCCCTCATGGCCGTTAGCCACTCATATCCGGACTTAACCGAATAGATACCCCTACTGTCACACCGCCAATGCATGAGGTCCGGTACCGCTGCGTTCAAGTACGGCGTTGGCCCCTGTAGAAACCTATCCCTCACCTCTGCCAGCAGGATGGAGTAAGTATCCTCGAACCTCCATCCTCCATTCATGATCACGTCCTTCACTTTTAAGTGCACGTCGTTGTAATGAACAAATTGCACTTGATCCGCCAAACACTTTCCCTCCCACCAAGGTGCATACCACAAAGAGCATTCTCCACTCCCCAGCCTGATGCCAAAACCCTGCTCCAACATTCCGCCAACTTTCACCAATCCTTTCCAAAGCTTCGTACCTCGATAATGCTCGCGAGGAAACAAACCCGCGGCCACTCCATACTTTGCCCTCATAACTTTCATCCACAACTTGTTGTTGTCCATGACAAAGTCCCATATCAGTCGCCCTAGCATCGCCACATTCATCTCTCGGCTCGGCCGGATGCCAAGGCCCCCCAATCGACGCGATTTAGTAACAATCTCCCATTTGACAAGATGCAACCCTATGTTTTGATTGCCCTTCCATATCCACCGCCGAACAAGTCGATCAATATTATTACATACAGTGATTGGCAACAAGTGCAACTGTATAGAATATACAGGAAGTGCATTTAAGACGCCTCTCGCCAAAGTAATCCTACCCGCTCTATTCAACAAAAAGCTGCCCAAGATTCCATCCGAGTCTCTATGCGGCGAATCAAAGGGTCAAAATTTGCCACTTTCATGCGACCATGTATGACCAGGAAAACCCAAGTATGAATCCATATTTTGCACCACCTCCACATGAAGCATATTATTCAACCAGCTTCGCTCCAAAGCCGACGTCCTCGGTGAGCAAAAGGCACAAGATTTACTAGCATTCATCCTTAGACCCGAACGCGAGCCAAATCTCTCCAAGACTTCCACCATACACTGGATACTCCCTTCGTCAAGTTCCGAACAAAAAATTAAATCATCCGCGAACATGAGGTGCGAAATCCCCACCCCCTCACGGCTAAGCTTCACTAGTTTCCACCTACCTCTCGTCACTTCCTCTAAGATCAATCGGGACAACTTCTCCATAACAATAACAAATAAATAAGGGGACAATGGGTCTCCTTGCCGTAATCCTCTCTCAGTTTTGATCCTCCCAATAGGGCTCCCATTCCATAAAATCGAAAAGCTAGATGACGACACGCACGCCATGATAAGTTCCCGCCATCCCTCAGGTAACTCCAACTCCTCCAAACAAGCCGACAAGAACTCCCACCGCACCGTATCATACGCCTTGGCAAGATCTATTTTAAGAACCACAACCTTACTCATCGCCCTTGAACTCTCAATAGTAGAAACAATTTCTTGTAACAATACGGCATTGTCTGCAGTGCCTCTCCCAGGCAGAAACGCAGACTGGAATGGACTAATGATCTCACACAAAATAGGACGAAGCCGCTGCACCAGTATCTTAGTCACCAATTTAAACGTCACATTACACAATGTAAGAGGTCGAAATTGAGTAATGCTACGAGGGACGGCCACTTTAGGTAGCAAACACAAGAAAGCATGCCCTAACTCCTCAGGCAGCCTGCGGGATTCCATAATGTGTAAAACCATATCCACCACTGGCTCCCGTAATATCGTCCAATACTCCTTGAAGAAGGCTGCCGGATAACCATCTGGGCCCGGGGCTGCCAGCGACCACATAGACTGGAGCGCATCCTCCACCTCCTGCGAGCCAATGGCCACCTCTAGCCGTTGCCTGTGTTCCTCCGCCAATGGTGTGAGTGGCACCAACTCATCACCCACCGCCTCCACATCGGGCTGCTTGACAAATGCCGTGAAGTGTTCGACCACATGTCCTTGTAGCCTCTCTGGATTCTCCTCCCAGGTGCCATCAGGCAATTCTAGTCCATACACCCGCATACGCTTCCGATGCACTTTAGTTTTCGCATGGAAGTACCGGGTATTCCTGTCCCCCAATTTTACCCACTTATCTCGTGCCTTCTGATGCCATAAAATTTCTTCTTGGGCGAGGACATTTTCCAGTTCTTTATGCAACTCCCCCAAAAGCCGCCACATCCATGCCGAATCCACATGCACAAGCCTCTTCTCCAAACCTAGAATCCGGTTTTTTAATTTACGACACGCACGCCATGATAAGTTCCCGCCATCCCTCAGGTAACTCCAACTCCTCCAAATAAGCCGACAAGAACTCCCACCGCACCGTATCATACGCCTTGGCAAGATCTATTTTAAGAACCACAACCTTACTCATCGCCCTTGAACTCTCAATAGTAGAAACAATTTCTTGTAACAATACAGCATTGTCTGCAGTGCCTCTCCCAGGTAGATACGCAGACTGGAATGGACTAATGATCTCACACAAAATAGGACGAAGCCGCTGCACCAGTATCTTAGTCACCAATTTAAACGTCACATTACACAATGTAAGAGGTCGAAATTGAGTAATGCTATGAGGGACGGCCACTTTAGGTAGCAAACACAAGAAAGCATGCCCTAACTCCTCAGGCAGCCTGCGGGATTCCATAATGTGTAAAACCATATCCACCACTGGCTCCCGTAATATCGTCCAATACTCCTTGAAGAAGGCTGCCGGATAACCATCCGGGCCCGGGGCTGCCAGCGACCGCATAGACTGGAGCGCATCCTCCACCTCCTGTGAGCCAATGGCCACCTCTAGCCGCTGCCTGTGTTCCTCCGCCAATGGCGTGAGTGGCACCAACTCATCACCCACCGCCTCCACATCGGGCTGCTTGACAAATGCTGTGAAGTGTTCGACCACATGTCCTTGTAGCCTCTCCGGATTCTCCTCCCAGGTGCCATCAGGCAATTCTAGTCCATACACCCGCATACGCTTCCGATGCACTTTAGTTTTCGCATGGAAGTACCGGGTATTCCTGTCCCCCAATTTTACCCACTTATCTCGTGCCTTCTGATGCCATAAAATTTCTTCTTGGGCGAGGACATCTTCCAGTTCTTTATGCAACTCCCCCAAAAGCCGCCACATCCATGTCGAATCCACATGCACAAGCCTCTTCTCCAAACCTAGATGTACTTTGATAAGTGGAATTGTTATTTTTCTGATTTTGGTAATTTTACTTGTTTGTTTCATAAAAATGGGTGTTTGATATTTTAACTAAGTTAATCTTTTTAAAATTTTAAACCCACTGATTTTTGGAAAGATATATTACTTTGTTTACGTATATAGAAGCATAAAACAAGTAATTGTTTGGTTTTTTTAGTGTTACTGTAAAACCCATGGTGTTGGGTTTTTAAATACAAACTATTTTTTTAAAGAGGTTTGATTGATTCAAATTTCTAATTCAGCCTTAGTAATTGGTATCAAGCAGATGCCAAGTATAATAATTTAGCCTTATTTTCGCTTTTCATTTGTTGCTTAGTTCCTACATTTGAGATTTGGTTCTATTTTTTCCCCTAATATGAGCAGACAGGAGCTATGATGCTCAAGAATTGTAGGAAGAGCTGCTTTGTTTGGAATTCAAGTTCAAATTATTATTTTTTGCTTTTATTAGTGAAATTATAGTTCAATTAATTTGTTAATAAATAGAAGTATAATTAGAAATATAATTATTTTGGACGTCAATGATTGACCATAAAGTGATAGTAAGAGAGTGCCCTGACGGATAGAGAATAGATTTAGAAACAACTAATTGTAAAAATATGAAAAAAAATAAATTAAATTTAAAAAAAGATAATAATTATATATGCTTTGCTTTCTATAATTATGTAGAAAGTAACACTTTCATGAATCTAGATTTATCTCTTTGCGTCTGATTTCTGTTGTTTTGTTGTATATTTGTTACTTGTTACTACCATATGTAAGCTTTAAGTAGTTCTTTTTTTTTTTCTTGAAGGACTGCTTAATTTTAAAGTGTTTGATCCACGTTTTGCTGGTCTGTCGAGGAAAAACCCTGGATAATTGCTGAATTTGTACATGTTACTATTGAAAATTGTTTTTTGTTGAACCAACTTCAGCCTTAATTGCTTACAGTACAGTGATTTTCTATTGTTTTAGGTTGTCGAAGTTTCCACCTCGAAAACTGGAAAGCACGGCCATGCTAAATGTCACTTTGTTGCAATTGACATCTTCACAGGGAAGAAGCTTGAAGATATTGTGCCCTCTTCCCACAACTGTGATGTGCACATTCTCGTTTAATTCATCATAAATCAATTCATATCCGCACCAATTATTTCATCTCCTAATAATATCTCTAAATTGAAATTCAGGTTCCCATGTTAACCGCACTGATTATCAGCTCATCGACATGAAGCCATCCTCAAATTTCTGGTCAGTTGCAGCAAGTTGCCACCCATCAGCCAATGTAGCCGGTTTGCCTTCTCAAGTAATGGTGTTTGATTCATGCTGACCACGCCAATTTCTCTTTTGAGTAAATCTAAAGCTGTTGTTTTTCCAGATCTGACTTATCAAATGCTTTGTACCAAAGCTATGGATATGCTCATGGATTTTACACACACAGGTTGGTATAATTGTCGTATAAAATACCTTGTTTATGCACTTAATCAATACATCGCTCACCAATATATATAGCTTTGTCATCAAAGTTGCTTTGGACTACTGAACAATATTTATGGCCGCTTGTCTTCAAACTTTGCAGTAACCAAGATGATTCTGGAATTATGGCATCACTTCCTCAAATGTATGCAACAGTCGTGTCAACTACAACAAATATATTTGATGTTCTTATATTCAATGAGAAATCTTGTCTCACTTTCGATTGATTGCTTGTAGCTCTGATGTTACTTTGCCTCAGCAAATATCACTTATATTTGATGTTCTATCCTGGTGCATCGCAAATGTTCTATCCAGTAGGTACTGGGAACAATGGAATGTTAGATATTTGGAGAAGTTGTGCCTAATGTTAACATTTGGAGAAGCTGAACCTAATGTGCTTCATGAAGAAGGAAAAGTCCGGTAAAGCAAAGGTCTTGCTTCTTTTCTTTATGGAACCTGCTATTAGTGAGATTATGTTTGCTTAGCTGGAAATAAAATATTGAGTGGCCGGCTCATGTTTCTATACCAAACATTAATTATTCATGATAGTAAGTTTACTTACAGTGAATAGGAAACAAAATGATATGGGATATATATAGTAATTTAATAGTACGTTGGAAACTATAAAGTAGTTTGCTTTGTGTATTGTAAATATGATATGGCTGAGGAAATCAATGTCGACGCTAGGGAATTTGGGACTGTTTGTTCATTTACGTATCCTCTTTCTGATGAAGAACATGATCATCATGGTACATAGATTGATACTATATTTTTGTATACTGAGCTATGGTTGAGACAATCACATTTGTATTTGATTATTTATAAACTATGGGTTGGCAGATTACAATGATCTCAGTTCAAGTTTTCGAATGGAAAATGAAATATCAAGAAGAATATGAGATCTCTTCCTGTTTTGAGAAAGTCGAGGGGACGTTGAATCTTATCTATAAGCAATGTGTGTTTCATTGCTTACATGATTTTGTGTGGCCACAGTTTGATAGTCTGATTGATTATTACATCTCTTCTATGTTGAAAGTTGTTGGCATTTTCTGTGAAGGTCCAAATGCCGCTTGAACATTGACAAACATTGTGGTGGCAATCTATGGAGCTACCCTCACTATCAAAGTCACAATGACCCAAGGAATCTTGAACATCCTTCATTTTGTATAGCTGGACTGGTACTTCTTGAAACTTGAAAGTGATGTATAGATTTATTACTTTTTATTGATAAGTGTTTGTTATATTTTAACTGTCATCGGCTGTGTTTGGTGATTAATTTTTTCCCTCTACCTTATGGATTTGTATTTGTTAGTTCGGATATGAATTTGGAGCCATGATAGACTGAAGAATGACTAACTTTGGAGAATGAAAATTGTGTATTAAACATTCAAATAGAATATTAACTGTATGTATAGCTAAACTTCTTTTAACATAAGAAGTATCATATAAAGAAACCATGTGCGCTCACCTACCATTATTCTTTTTCTCTCCATGGGCAGTTGTACGCCCGAAATACGCTGTGCATGGCACAGCTGGAATCACTAGTATATATATACATATAGAAGATCAAAATTTAATGTGGAGAGTTGAAGAGCATTCATTAATTCTTGAGGGTAATTGCAGGATCTAATTTTTGCTGCTATGCTGGTCAGAAACAGAACGAGGGTTCATTAGTAGTTGGCGAGGACGGCCATGGGATGTGTTTGGCTAGAAAAAATACTACATAGTACATACTTCATATTCCTAAAACTTGTCATATTCCTACATTTTATGCAATTCAAGACACAACATTTTCAATTCTTATAACTAAAATTGTATACAAGTAAAAACTACAAAAATTTAATATTCTAAAACTATGTTATTAGCAAATCCAATAAGATCTTACTTGACTATGTTTATCTTAATTAATTGTGCTAAAAAATTTATCAAAATTACTCAATAAACTATGATAAATCCTCACGCGTGACAATTGTTAAGTAAAGGAAGTACTCCATATATTCAAACTAAAACGTCCTGCTTACTATTTTTTGATGTCTCATCATAAATGTATTTTTTCTATAAATTAAAAAAAAATTCCATCTAACAATTATGTAAATTTCATTATATACTCACAAATCAATTTTATCTTAGTTTACATGTTTAATACTAATACGACATATTAAATGGAAGGGACGATGGAGTATTATTGATTGATTCCCTCGCATGAACTATCGAACAATGAAGCACATGGGTTCGAATTTAGTACACGTCATCCCACCTGCCTTATAACTAACTGGAAACTGGTTTCTTTCCAATAATAAATTAAGAAAAAATTGGTTTACCTACCATCCAACACATGTCACATGCATTTTCCGACTTTTGTTTATTTAATAAGTACTAGTACAATTAAATCCATTGTTTAACAACCAGCAATAATCTTCCATGTATCTTTTCAACTAGCTGACTCTGAATCATATTTTGTTAGGTTAGAGAATGATTTTGAAAGTAAACTCAACATGAGTTTTGTAGTTTGTAATCTCTACTTTTGCTACTACTTTACCATTTTTTATTTAACCTAATAAGAATTATATAAAATTATCCAAAGTCAGTTAGTTGAACACAGGACTTGCAATGTAGCAAGTAAAAAAAAAATTAAAAAAAAAAACAGAGGGATTACTATTGATTCACAGCTCCTCAATCGAATATCTGATGTTCAATTTGTGAGACAAATCCATATGCACATATATACATATGTATCTTGATAATGAAATACATTTCTAACTTAACTAATTTTAGGATTTCTCACAAAAATCAGCATTAATAATACTAATAATAATAATGCATTTTTAAAACTGATTTTGACCGACCATAAATAGTTAAAAAGATCCTAACCCATGTGATTAACCAAAATTTTTGCTCAACATATATATATATATGTATATATAATTATATTTCGTACGTACACCCCTCAAATTCATATTGTAAATTATTTTTTCTTCAATTTTTGATAATCTCTAAGTGGCTGTTTGGATAAGCGATATGAAATAGCTTATCTGTTTATTGTGTTTTCAAAATGCAAATAATCGGGTTTGCAGCACCATTTTTTTAGCGGTTAAACTGATTATTTAAGTTTTCAAAACACAATAATTAATCAGATAATCAATTTTCTTGCAACTTATCCCAACACTGTCGTCTTAGTCTGCCTGAAATATGAAAGTACTTTTTATGATTGGAATTGCAACTGAGTCAATGTATATATATATATATATATATACATAATATATATCATTTTTATATTTAAATAATTGATATATAATATCAGCTATTTAAATATCAATGTAAAATTTCATCAACATGGACAAGTATTAAGGGGAGAGGAATTGGCATAATTTTCATTCAACAAATCATACCAAATTTATCCATTAAAATACATCAGAAAACTATCTGAGTTACATGCCAAACCATTTTAGTTTTATCCACCACATGGTGTAGTACTATTATATTAGAAAAAACAACGAACGGAATACTGTATAGTATATATCAAATAAGTTAAAATTATGTATTTATCTATTACTCAACATTGTTAATTATCAAACCACTTTATCTACTATAGTGAACTCAATATTATTATACCACCTCACTAACTGTATAGGTTGTCAAGCTAAAAAAAATATTATTATATGAACTTTCAATTGAATTACATTGTATTGTCAGAAAATAAGTACTATATATACTAGTACATGTTTGCTGACAAAAAAAAAAGAAAAAAAAAAAAGAAGGAAAGAAAACCTTAATCATTCCCATTGGTTTTTACTCATAGTTCATCACTATGAAGTTTGGTAAACAGCTTATTCAATATAGCTTTTAATTAGCTCATTGAATTAGTTCTAGTTGTTTGACTAAGTCACAAAATAAAGTCATTTTGGGTGTTTGGTAATTAGAGAGAGATTTAAAGGAGATGGTTTATTGGACTCATACAACATTTTTTTTGAAACACGACTCAGAACATTAATGTTTTGGTTCAACTTCTTCATTCCAAACCTTTTCCTTGTTCAGTTGTTAAGTGTTAACCACTAAATAGACCTTTATTATTGTAAATTTTTGTTCAATTCGGACTGTAAGAATTGCTATATAAATGGGGAGAAGCTCTAGTGAAGTCTGCTGCATGGTACAGCTGTGTTGTAATATAAATTTTTTATGATGTTTTCGGATAGTGTGATGGATACAGTTTTTTTGTGATATGTATTTGTTATGTAAAAAATTCCTCTTTTTATGTGTACTCTAACCGTTGTATCGCGATTATATGTTCATGTGATGTCCACATTTAATTTTGTAATGTATACAACACAATAGTACAAACATCACAATAGTTATGCTTATAGTCTGCACAGTAGACATTACAATAGTTGTGCTTATAGTTTGCACACTAACTATTGATATAAATGTGGCTTAAGGCGAAAAATTAAAATAGATATTTAATGTAAGAAAAATTGTCAAAAAAAGAAGTGACACAATAAAATGGGCACAAAACCTAACACCTAAAATTTAATTTCTACAAATATTAGTAAAAAGAGTATTACATAGTACAATGTTCAATAAAATCTGTATGCTCCATTGTAATAAAACTGGCAATTGCTACACAACTGAGCCTTCTTAATTCCCAACTGCCAACAAGAACAGACTCCTTTCTCGGGCGGCGCCGGCGCCGGCGTCAAGAAATCGAAGAAGAAGCTTGACTTCGACTCCACCGACGAAGAATTGGACGAGGATGAATCGAATGAAGCACTTTTGGTGTACACTTTGGACTGACAAGGCAGCCCTATGGACAGCTCCAAGTCGAGTTCAACAATGGCGCTTTCCTCCTTGGCCGGCGGCACTGGCAGCGGTGGCGCGTGGGACTCCTCCGTAGTGCTGCTTCTGCATTTGGTGTTTTCATCGACTGAAGATGATGAATTGTCCGTCGATGAAATTATGTTTTTGGCCGGGTAAATCTTGGCCGTTGATGCGGCGGTTGCTTCTTTAGAATGCCTGAAGTCTATGGAGGTGGTCGTGGTGATGGTGGTGGTGGTGGTAACGCCGGTGGTGGAGGAGATCGGGCGGTGGCTTTGAGGGTCGATGCCACGGCCAATAAGCTTGCGTTTGATGTGCGTGTGCCAGTAGTTTTTGATCTCGTTGTCGGTTCTTCCGGGCAGCCTTCCGGCAATCAAAGACCATCTATGCAAAACAAAGAAGAAAAATTCAATCTTTAAATATTTTTTTGTTTTTTTGGTGAGTAACCCAATGTCGCCTCTCCAAAGCAGTTTTTTTTTTTTTTTTTTTCCGAACCCGATACCTTTTAAGGTGCTAGAAGCTCACTTTGTCCATTTTGTTGCGTTTATTCTTTTTATGCATGCCATTTTTTATAAGAAGGAATATTTATTTTGTGGAACACTCTACATAATTAAGTAGTTACAATCTGTAAAGAAAAGGTTTAATACAGTGAAAATTACTTCTGTCAAGTTGCAAAAACAGTCAAATGGGATTGGAAATAGGGATGTCTAATTATTTATTAATGGTAATAGAATTGATGTGAATGAAGGAAGTACTGTATGATTTAATTACAATCCTAATTATAAACTACTCCATTGTTATTCAAATTAGAAAAACAGACAAACAGACAGATAAAACAGGCAGACAAAAATGGATTAATAAAAAAGAAGGAACTGAAGCTTAAAAGTTCAAAGGGGGCATACTTGTTTCCAAGAAGGCTATGGAGTTTGATAATGATTTCATCTTCTTCTTCAGTGAAATTCCCCCTTTTGAGATCAGGCCTCAGGTAGTTTATCCACCTCAATCTGCAGCTCTTCCCACACCTAAGCAGCCCTATTGGAAACACAAACCATTCCTTTAAATTCCTGAAGACTACTTGAATAAACCAAAAATCAAAAAGAAAAAGAAAAAGAAAACCCTAATTGATAGATGTGCAGCGGGGAGTGAGTTGCACCTGCTGCTTTGGGGAGGGAACGCCAGCAGCCTTCACCATGAGAGCGAATATAAGCGATGAGACGGTTGTCTTCTTCCTTAGTCCAAGCGCCTTTATTGGTGTGGGCTTTTTCACAGCAGGGAGACCTTCCCATGGCTACCCTTTAAGTAATTAACTGGTATTAATTGAAAGAAAGAAAAGAGAAGAAGAGAGGAGCAGAGAAGAGCTATGATGTACTGTGAGACAAGTATGGAATGGAAGAATTGGGAAGAGATATATACATAGATAAAATGAATATAGTATCATATATGGTGATGGAAGAGAGTTGAAAACAATTGTGGAGTGGTACTGGTAATGTCAAACATGGCCACTAGTTTGGAAGGTTTTGTAAGGAAGAAAACTACTAAAGAAAGGGTTATTTGATTTGACCTTAACCTAGAGAGAAGTTAATGTAAGTATGGCCATATGGGGCAATTGGATTTGGTTGGTAATGGTAGGTAGGTACACTTTTTAACACATCAGTTGGCTGGCCCTGTCCTGTGGGCTCCCCCACCCCACCCTCTATCTGTAGAAAAGGTGCACAGCTGTGTATATATATAGTAGTAGTACATTAAAATAAAAGGAAAAAAGGGGAGCATGAAGTATGAAGTTATGAACTACTATGAGGTAGTAGTAATAATTAATTAAAGTTCATTTGGAAAAAGGGGGGACAAGCACATGGGTTTGGTACATTACATCTGCCTGAATAAATGGGGCTGGGTGAAAAACTGTTGGCATCTTTTTTTCTTTTCCTTGTTTGAATTCTACACATTTCAGAATTGAGAGAGGGCATCAGAGTAATTTGCATTCTTCATAGAAACTTTTTTTTTTTTTTTCGTGTGTACCGGATATCTTCAAGCTACATTAAGCTTAAGACTAATTCTCAAGGATCTGGTGGGCGTTGAATGGTTACTTCTTCCAAAACAGAATTCTTCATACACAAGCGTTTGAACCCGAAACCTTTACTTAAACTGTCATAGCCCCATATAACTCAGGCCAACTGCGTTGCGTTTGGTCATTGTTCATGGAAACTGAACAAATCTTTTGTTATACCTAAAAAATTCACATCCTTTTCAGTTTTCAATTCTAGGGTTTGGTTTGAAGCTGCATTGTTATTTTTGTATGTTTAAGGCCATATGGAGATAGCTTATCATGGCATAAAAAGTCTTGGCTGTCATTAGCTGCCATTGTCGTTTCAATTGTTTTAACAAAAAGTTTAAATGCTCTGCAGTTGATGTAACATGGGCAAATTAAGCACTTGTAATAATTGGAGTTTTGTCCCTTGTAAGATGGGTATTAAAGGGTAAATGACAGCCTGTAGATCAAGAAACGGAAACATGCTTGAATCTTAAAAGTGTAATGAAATTAAATACTATAAACACCAAAAGATCCCAACAAGAATTGTCTATTGAACTCTAAAAGAATGAATTCCATTCCCAAACAGCAGTGCTGTGTGACCCCTTTCAGGTAAAATGCACTACACTGACACGATTATTCCAAGGACTAAAGAATATTCAAGGGGAAAAGAATTGATTTTTACTATGCCTCTAAATATGTAAATTTGAATGATGACATATATAAAGAATATCACATATATAGCACTCAACCTAAAAATTTCCAATGCTATATGAACGGCAAGAGTATAGGACGCAGGCGCCCTTTCGAAAGTTAGGTAGTTTTTGTAGTGTTACTGTAGTTGAATCTTGCATCTGGTTTTTTGCACATACAATCCGGCATGGGGTACATGTAAAGGGAATTGTTCGGTTTTCTTAGCTCGATCCCCTTCACATCATTGTGGTGAAGCATATCCTGCAATTGCCGTTTGAAGTCTTGCCATCTGCAAGAAATGTAGTGTTGTTAATTTACACGAGACACTTTGCTAGCTCTGCTTGACTCATTAAGAAACAAAGGAGCATAACTCGAGTTTTTAAAATAATTGAAACAAAACAATCTGTGTTGATCAGTCATGTTCATGAAAATGGTTTTCATGTTCCATAAAGAGGTGAAGCATGACTCGTTTACTGTTCGAGCTTGAAAGGTTTGGTAGGACCTCAAAATTTGAATAATCAGGTAGGCTTAGCTCTGGGTACTCGGCTCAATTAGAACATTCAAGAATATGCATCCGGATGTAAACAAAACAATTTTCATGTCATTGAAGTTGTGTTTTAGGAAGCAGTTCTGCAGGTTACCTGATGTTCAATTTATCAAATAATTGAGCTAGCTTCCTCTTGTCGGGTTTTATGGTCTGGGCATGTCCTTCGTTGAAGTATCGTCTGTGCCCCACCAAGAAATGAGGGAAATTACCACCTTGAGTTGTTACAAAGACCTCACTATGGAGGCAAACTGTGTAATCAAGTGCTGCTAGCCTCGACGAATGGCCCTGGATGACACAATGACTGCATTTGACTCCCAACACTTTTAAGGTAAAAATCGAAACTCTGTAGAGGTTTGGAAGTTACCAAAAATGGAGCAAGCTCATCGGGGGAGGCAAGAGTATCCTTAGTTTCTAGACGTGGAAACATCTGCTTCAGGGGAGCCATGTACTTCTCCGATTTGTATATTTTTCCAGCAGCAACATACAGTGAGGAGGCATTGTCGAATCCCATACCCCTAAGCATCATTCCCACCTGCAATGATGACACCATTTAAAAGAAACTAGACACCTTTGTCTGGTAAAAATTAAAGCATCTTCTGGTATCATACCTCCAGCGGTGTTAGTGGGCACTTTCCATCAACGCGATTGGAGCCGGGTCTGATGACTCGACCTCTCCTACGAAATTTTCCTCTCCAACTTCTTTCTCGGACAGCATCCATCTCACGCTTTTCTTCATCACCACCATCGTATATGCAGCACGAAAATGCAACCATATCCTTCGTTGGGAGACAGGACCGAGAAGTGGTTAAAATGAATGCAATGAAATGGGAAAATAATGAGAATAATTTTCATTGTATTGGAATCAATAAGGATAAGGGTAGTACCTCTTCAAATCGAAGGTGCACCGACACATATCTTCCCCCAGTTTTCAAACTCTTCTTGACCATCCGATCAACCATTTTTGCAGCTAACATACGAATGGGTTCTGAAAACCTAAGTGCTTCAAAATTACACAAGCATCGAAGCCCTTGGATGTAAGGAGGAGCCACATGAGCCAATCTATTAGAAAAAGGCGCAATGCGCACAGCCCTGTCCACCATGATGCATAAGTCATTAAAATCACTTTTCCAGACATGCAACATTTATTAATTTTCTAGTTACAAAATGACAAGGAGCTAAAGAATAGGACCACAGGAGGTAAGGAGTGAGTACTTCAACTCAAGCAGCTTTGGCAGAACCTTATCAAGATAGTAAGCAGGACTTGACCATGCTTTTACCCTCAGATTCACGATGCTGCTGATGTTGTGATCAAATTGCTCTAGTATGTCTTCTGGAAGTTCTCTGATCACGTTCACGTGATTTCTGAGTGCATATATGAAGAAATCCTCATCAAAAATATCACCGAACTTGCTGCAGAATGAAAACATTGTACCTGGTTATCAAGAAAAAGTGACCTGCCTTTGGGATATCATAAATTTTCCCTGGTTTTGAATGTCTCAGAACTAATGAATGCATAGACTAGATATGACATAAACTGCACATATGAAGTCATTTCCAATTCAAATTGATCCACCGGCACACTGATTGACAGTGATATTGCCTTTTACATGATCACAGACGGATCTTTGTTAGAATGCAGGCTATTATGGCAGAACGTGTAGAAGCAAAAACAAAGAATAACCAACTATATTTCTTTGAATCGCCTTACAGAGGAACATTCTTTTAAATTATCAATAATCCCATTAGTGATCTTCACAAGGATATGTTGCACACTCAATATTTGGCAAAAGATAATGGCAAAGGGAATTATCCTGGAAATTTGAATAGTTCATGAATCATCCAGTTCACCCATGACTTTATCCTAACCTGGAATCTTGCCAGACACTATTCAAATGAAATATGGGAATAACAAGTGTCGCATTCAGCAAGCCTGCCACTGCTACTGCGTCGCATATCTGTTATCACAAAACAAAAATCATGAGCAGATTTTTTCTCATGCATAAGTACCTTGGTTTCCTTGACACAATATCCAGCTGAATAAACCAAATGATCTACCCTCTGATTAAGAGAAACTCAAAGCTAAGGAGATTACTTCATGAATAACTCAGAGAATAAAGGGAAAATTTTACATCATTGTATTACAAAAATATTCAATTCTCTTTCCCTTTTTCATTCACTGAGCATTCTGTTTATCATTAGTAACAATTCATACACAAAGTATCTTTAACCAAAATGTGCAGAATTAAATTAATTTTGTTGCCTGTTCTATATTCTGCATCAATGTTCTCTATTAATTTTTCCATGTATTTTTGGCAATTTTAACCAAAAAAATAAATTTGTCAAACTTTCGTTTCAGAAAGGAAAAGAATTGTGAGTCGAAAAAGATTGATAATTGACGTGTTATTTGAAAAGTAGTTGAAAATCTATGGCTAACATTTATTTAGTAGGCATACCGATATTCTTTGCTGGTTCAGACCACCATTTGCTTCAATTATTAGGTAACCATTTGACTTTGGTAACTGTGATAAACCTACACAGACCAAAGAATCGCATTAGCAGTATACCATGACAAATGAAGACTTGATAGCATGTATACAACATGATATGGATAATAAAGACAATAAATGCCCTCGGGTTTTTCAACAATGTAGTATAACAGCCAGGCGAGTGGTTTTTGAAATATAACAAAGCCCAAACGACAGAAATCCCTTTTAAAGAAGTTATACTTGAATGGCAGCAGAAGCACCTCAGAGTACCAAACACTCATACTGCCATTACAAGATGCCACCAGAAAAACACTTTCCAATTACCAATAATCTGAGAATGTTTGAAACACTAACGGATTGAAAATCTTGTTTGAACCTGATTGAGCAAAAGTTTGTTTGATACAAGGCTTCCAACCTTGTCGCCGTTTTGGGTTCCAAACATTCATTAACTGCAAATTTTCATTCCAGCAACCAACCAATCAGAGGAGTCAACAAAATTTCATCCATGTGGAACTTGAGTAATAGTTGTGAATGAATATCAAAAACAACATAATGAATAAATCGTCACAGCAACTGAATGTCAGGGGGGAAAAAAATACATTTAAAAGGCTAGGTTCAGGCATCACTCCCAACTACATAGTATTGAATTCTCCAGTTGACCAGTGATTCAGCTTATTCAAAGTAATACTAAAATGAAGTTATTCGTTTGGGTGTCACCAACTTTGTTACACCAAGTCTTCATATGGCATCGTATAATCATGATTAACTACACACCATTCATCTATGCAACTTGAGATGCACAGCCAAGTCTCCAATCACAGAATAAAAATGCAAAATAGTAAATCATCTTTAGAGTAACTATAAACTACCTAGAGTTATAGTTCAACAAAACTACCACAGTTACTAATGCAATGGTTTATTAAATGGATTGCATTCTTAACGCCCACATTCAATGGGAATACCCCATTTCAACCAACTCTCAATTCCTACAGGCACAAATCCAAATCATCAAATATTTTCAGTTGCGACAATACCAATTTCTCACCTGATTGGAGTTTTTTTTAAAAAAAAAAAAAAAAAAAAAAAAAAAAAAAAAAAAAAGATCACACACAGAGACAACAACAGAAAGGTTGAGAAACTTCAATTACTTTCCACCTTAACTGAATTATAGTTATAAATCCAACCAAAACACACAACTATAAACTAACTCCATGACCCTTCACCTAAAGCTATAATCATAGTTGCAATGGAACAGTTAACCAGAACACAAGAACAGAAGCTAAAAGTTGAAGCCGAAACGAACAGAACTTACCAAATTAGAGGTCCTGTTGCTTTCAGCTTCCATAAAAGGCCACAGCCTCTCAAAAACCTCAGGACTCCGGTACACAGAGCCCGGCCCGACGGCATCACCTCCTCTACCACCAAAACCATTCACAGCATCAAACCCCATTGTGCCCAAATACATAAGCATCACTGAGATGTACAACAGGGGAGCAACTAAAAGCACCCCTCTTCTCTTATACATTGCAGCAATCAAAAAATACCCAAACCTCTCAGCCACATTCTTCAATTGCGCCCTCCCACCACCGCCACGGAAACTCCCCGTGCCGACGGCGACACAACCTGCGGCGTCGGAGCCAGAAAGGGAGCTCTTTCTGCCACGGTGGCGGGGGGACGTCGGCGGAGACATTGAACTAACCTCGTTGCTCAGGCGGCTAAGCCCATGCATAATTCTCGAAAATTACCTACACAAGTCTCCAATTAACTACAAATTCGAGTCGATCCTCTCAATACAGTTCAAACATGGAGGGGAAAAAAAATCAGATCTTTGGCATGAAGGAATTGAAACTCGTCAGGGAGGATGAAGAATTCGAAATTTTGGTGCAGTGGGAGGACCGGGGAAGCGGGTGCAGACGAGAAACACGGGAAAGTAGGAAATGGCATTGAAGAATGTGGGGATCGTGGGTGAGTTTTCAAAGATGCAGTAGTGCCAGCAGCCGTGTAGCTGAAACTTAACAGGGTAAAATATTTCCGCCATTAAAACAAGAACATTAGCATTTAATGCACAGTAAACAATGTAGTATTAATTCCTTCTTTTGGAATAAAGCAAGCTATTAATTACAATTAAGAAATCCTATGGCATTGTTTTGATTTACTATTAAGAAAAGAAAAACAAGGCAGTAATCCTACGCAATGGATTTCGGTAGGTGTGTCATGTATGGACCGTCTGGTATTGGATTAATTAATTAATATTTCCTCAATTCCACACTTTTAACTTTTTAAGTTTTACCTAGAGGGCCTTTTTTTATGGATTAGTTAGAGATTTTGTGTTTCTCACGGGTAATCCTAGATAATAATATGTACTCTCACATTTATCCTGTCTTGTTTGATTTCTCCACACAATTCAATACACTTTTTAATCGTTAATATCTCAAAATATGTACAACAAAAAATTATGTAAAATATACTACCTTCTTATTCAATCGTTTGGTCATGTTCTCTGCCTTCTAACCATGGGTTGGGGTTCGATTCCCACCCGGCTCACTATCCCTCTCATTTATCCATATTTGTAATGTGTGTGGCTGGACTACCACACCCCTTTGTCGACACATAGGTGTCAATGTTTACTGAAAAAAATATCTATACTTTCTACCTTCTCAAATGTTTGCCCCATTTAGTTTTTGGGCACTATTCACCCATACACTTTGATTAAAGTTTTATCATAGTTATACAAGTTAAAATATAATCAAGAGGGATCTTATTAGATTCGTCTCGTCGTGTAGTTTTTAAATATCGAACTTTTAGAATTTTTACATATACCGAACTTGAGTTATTAATGATTCAAAATGTGCATTGGACTACGTGCGCAGTGGATCCATAGCAAATATTTGAGAACAGAGGAAATATTTATTACGGACTCACTTTTCACGCAATCCAATATACATTTTAAACAATTAATAACCCAAGTTCGGTAAAGTAAAAAATTATAAAAGTTTGATCAATAAAAATTACACGATGAGATGAATCTAACAAGGTCTCACTTCACTATGTTTTGAGTTCTGTAACTATGATAGTTTAAGTGAAAGTCCATGTGTGAATAGTAGCACATTACTATACATATAAACAACATTTGAATACGAATGACGTATATTCTAAAACAACATGATTATACGATTCTAACAAGACCCAACTCGATTATTGTTTTTCAAATATATATACTTACAATAAAATTAAGTCTAAGTTAAACAATGAATAGTGCCAAAAAAACAAACAGGACATCTTATACGGGACGGAGTGAGTAATTTTTTTCGTATTTATATTGAGAGATTACGTGTATGTAAATATCAGGTTATTATTTTAAGGATTTAGATGAATAAAATAAATTTATTAGACCTAAATCACAAAAGTAACTTCTGAGCTCTTTTGGGGAACAAATTCGCTTAATAAATAATAATATATAAAATTCACAATTATCATAGTAAAAAATACTCCCTCCGTTTTATTTTAGATGATGTTCTGCTTGATTTTTTGATACTGTTTATTGTTCAATTTTGACTCAATATTATTGCAAGTATATCTTTGGAAAAAAATAGTCAAGTTCGGTCTTGTTAGTTTTGTTTAATTGTGTAATTTTTGAATATATAGTTTAGATAACTTTTATTTATATAACGATTTAAAAAGTACATTAAATTATGTATAGAAGCCAAACATGATATCTTAATTGTAACTGAGGGAGTATATAGATCAAATAAAAGTGTGAAGACAATTGACCTAGTGAAAGCAATTGAAAAATCGAATTACTCATTCAATCTCAAAATACGTTTGTCTTTGAATGGGTTTCTGTGCATATTTACTTTTTCTTTTATTCTATTTTATCTTTTCCCATGTGAAACACATACTTACCTCCGTCATTTTAAAAATGCAATATTTGTTACACGCATGCATTCGTCAATACATATTTTCAACGATTAATAACTTAAATTATTTATAATTAAAAATTATAAAAAAGTTGATATTCCAAAACTACAAGTTTAGACAAATTTAATAAGATCTCAATTGGTTGTGTTTTTTTTCCATAAATATGATAAAAATTTGAAATTGAGTTAAATTGTTAACAATACACATAGGCCCTGTTTGACAAAACAACTAAATGAAATTAGCTTATTTTAGGCAATTTGAAAGAAATTAGCTTATTTGAAAAGATAAAATAACTTAAAACAGTCTTCAATCAGCTATTTTTGAAACCGCTGTGGCGCTGCAAATAGCAGCATTTTGGAATTAGCTTATTTTAGGAGAAAAGTTGGCCTTGAAACTATCAATCAGCTAATTTTAACTAATTTATTACTCACATAATCAGTTAACAGCTAACAGCTAATTCCCAAACATGGCCATAATATCAATGGTGCGGTTGGAAAAAGACGGAGGGAGTAAAATCTAATGCTTGTCCAATTGTTATTTTGATAAAATTGGCATTCATGTATCGGCAAATGTGTGTGGGAGCTCAAGCCACAAATGATTGTCCAATTATTATTCCTACTTAATCTTAATTTTAATTTTGTACTTCGTTCACAAAATCTGACATTTCATGAGGTTTTAGATATAGTCACATAATCCTACGATTATAAAAGTATTGTGCCTAAATTTTGTTAAAAGGTTAAAATGGAGTACTTTATTTCATCATTAGTCATTTTTTCTCACATATTATTAAGTTTTTTTTTTTTAATAATTGTGTATTCCCATGCCTCATTGAACTCAAGATTAATCATTCGAGGATCTGATGTGCATTGAAGGTTACCTCTCCCAAAGCAGAATTTTGCATATACAAAAATCTAAACCCGAAACATTTGCTTAAACTACTTTATAACACTATAAAAATTTTATACAAACACTTCGCTTAAAGAGATCTCCACGTGAACAGTATTAATTGATCTTGCAGTAATCGATCACATTTTTTTCTACTGTTCCAATCCAAGTAACAAGTGCATTTGTTAAAAAATACTCAGTCCTTTTTTTTTTTACATTACCATTTGTACAATATAAACTAATTATTAAGTAATTTTTATTCAACCTTTTAGTATACTTAAATAAGATAAAACATAGTCAAGTGGAGTGGTCCGTCCCATTCTTCATTAAAGGGGTAGCTGGAAAATTGGTGGGCAATTAATTCGGTAGATGGAGATTGCTGAAATCTTTGTCTATAAATACTGTGTTGCACTTCACTTCTACACACACCAAAAACTAGCAAATACAAGGCATTGCAAAAGCAAAGGCAACCAGCCTTCTTTTGATCCTTGCCCTGGTATTCTCTTCTTCTATTAGTAGCATTCTAGCCTTTGTAAATCTTTCTCGTTGAGAGGGTTTTGTGGTATAGGATTATTTCCTATAGCCATTTGTAATAGTTTTTCCCTTCACAATAAAATAATAATTCGGTAGGGCCCGGAGGACGTAGGCATATTTGTGCCGAACCTCGTTAAATCTCGATGTTCTCTTTATTGTTTAATTAATAGTTCTATTATTCCACAACAATTGGTATCAGAGCCTTGGTTGCATAGTATGCTCTGTGGTCGCAGCTAAGCTGATCTTCCACATCAGAAATGCGTCTAGGTTGAGCTACCCTTTGTGAGCTATTAATTAAACTTTGAAGCAGAAATGGCAGAAAAGTCCGGTGAAACGACAACTTCAGACTCGAAGCTGTTGGTGACATCGTCATCACGGACGATGGTTTCAAACGCCAAATTTGACGTCGAAAAGTTCGACGGTACCAATAATTTTGGTATGTGGCAATGCGAAGTGTTGGAGATCTTATACCAGCAGGAGCTGGATGGGGCGCTTGAAGAAAACAAACCAGACGATGTTGATGAAAAAGACTGGACGAGGATCAACCGCCTTGCGTGTGGTACCATTCGGCTATGTCTCTCCAAGGAGCAGAAGTATCTGTTCATGAGAGAGATGATGGCACACGGATTGTGGAAAGAACTGGAGGATAAATTCATGAAAAAGAGCACGGAGAACAAGCTCTACATAAAAACGAAGTTGTATTGATTCCAGTATTTTCCCGGTACCACAATGAATGAGCACATAACGAGATTCGATTCTTTGGTCACCGATCTATTGAATCTCGATGAGAAGATAGATGACGTTGACAAGGCGCTGATACTGTTAACGTCACTCCCTGATGAATACGAGCATATAATTGTTAGTATGCTGATCGGGAAAGAAACGATTTCTTTCAAAGAAGTTACCACTGCCTTGTATTCTAACGAAATCAGGAAGAAAGATAAGTTAGAACACAGAAGTTCGACTGGTGAAGCCCATATTGTTCATGGCCGTGGCCAAAAGTACAAGTCGGACAGAAGAGGCAGATCCAAGTCACGAGGCAGAGTGTCGAAAGACGAATGTATCTTTTGTCACGAAAAAGGACACTGGAAGAAATATTGTCCCAAGTTACAAAAGAAAAAGGGGAAAGTGGTTGCAGAGGCTTGTGTTGCTGATAGTGATGAGACAGAGTATTCTTTAGCTTGTGTCTCATCAGTCACTTGCACTGACGGTTGACTGCTAGACTCAAGATGCTCATTCCACATGTGTTCCATGAAGGAGTGGTTTTTCAATTTTGAAAAAGTTGAAGGTCGAGTTGTCTACCTAGCCGACGACGAACCTTGTTAGATAGCTGGAGTTGGCTCAGTATATCTAAAGAACCATGATGGAACAACCAGGGTGCTGACGGAAGTTCGGTACATACCGAAATTTGCCAAGAACCTCATATTAGTGGGAGCCTTAGAAGCCAAAGGTCACTCCATCAGTATTCAGAATGGGATTCTGAAAGTGATCTCGGGAGCACTTATCGTCATGAGAGGTATAAGGAAAAATAACTTATACCACATTCAAGGCAATACGGTGGTTGGCACTGCAGCAGTATCAGAAGCAGACAAGGAGGAGGACTTGCAAGCTATGGCATATGAGGCTTGGGCATGCTGGGGAAAAATCCTTGCAGACTCTGGCAAAGCAATTATTATTAAAGGGTGCAAAGACTTGCAAACTTGAATTTTGCGAGCAATGTGTTTTGGGAAAGCAAACGCAGGTGAAGTTTGGAACAACAATCCATAACACTAAAGGTATTATGGATTACATTCACTCAGATGTGTGGGGACCTACCAAGACGACTTCTCTGGGATGAAACCACTATTTTGTAACGTTTGTTGATGACTTTTCTCGGAGAGTATGGGTGTATCCCATGCGAACAAAAAATGAAGCATTTGGGAAATTCCTTGCTTGGAAGAACATGATGGAAAACCAGACGGGGAGGAAGATTAAAGTGCTTCGATCTGATAACGGTACAGAATATCGAAATGACCCTTTTTTCGATTTGTGCAAGAAGGAAGGTATTTCTCAACATTTCACAGTGCGGGACACGCCACAACAGAATGGGGTGGCTGAACGGATGAACCGAACCTTGTTGGAGAAAGTTCGGTATATGTTGTCCAATGCTAATTTGGGCAAGCAATTCTGGGCTGAAGCGGTGACATATGCGAGCCATCTAATCAATCGACTACCATCTACTGCACTTAAAGGCAAGAAACGTTTCGAGACATGGTTTGGCAAACCTGCAAATGATTATGATTCTTTACGTGTGTTCGGTTTCGCGCATATTATCATGTGAAAAAATCAAAGCTGGATCCGAGGGCGAGAAAAACTGTTTTTGTGGGGATATCTTCTGGAGTAAAAGGATATTGCCTATGGTGCCCGGAGATGAAAAAGGTGATCTTAGCAGGGATGTTACCTTCAACGAATGAATAATGTTGAATAAGGTAGCTAAGCAGCAGACAGATAGTACTCCTCAGCAGGTGGAGCATTAACCTCAACAGGTGGAGTTTCAGAAATCTAGAACCATGGTCAACCAATAGAAGATGATGGTCCAAGTACCGAAGAAGAGCCCATAGAAAGTGAGGTTTTAACCCAAGAACCTCAGGAGCAACAAGATTTACCAATTGTAATTAGGAGGCCAAGAAGAGAAGTTCGGAAACCTGCTTGATTCGAAAATATGCTAGCCTCTGCACTTCCTGTTATTGAAAAAGGTATACCACAAACTTTTCTTGATACAAAAATTAGTCAGGAGAAAGAAAAGTGGAAGAAAGCCATGGACGAGGAAATGCATTCCCTTGAAGCAAATCACACATGAAGTTAGCTAAACTCTCAGAGGGTAAGAAGACAATTGGTTGCAAGTGGTCTATGCCAGAAAGAAGAATTTCCAGAAAAGAATGATATGCGCTACAAGGCAAGATTGGTAACTAAAGGCTATGCTCAAACGGAGTGAATTGATTACAATGAGGTATTTTTCCCTGTTGTAAAATATTCCTCAATTCTATTTTGCTGGCCTTGGTTGCGCAGTTGGACTTGGAACTAGTTCAAATGGACGTAAAGACGACATTCTTACATGGTGATTTGGAGGAGGAAATCTACATGACCCAGCCAGAAGGATATAAAGTTTCTGGAAAAGAAGATTGGGTTTGCAGGCTGAAGAAATCGCTTTATGGATTGAAACAACCACCAAGACAATGGTATAAGCGATTAGATTAATTCATGATGGGCCAGAAGTACACCAGGAGCTGTTTTGATCATTGTGTACATTACCGTAAGCTACATGATGGATCTTTCATATCTTATCCTATATGTAGATGACATGTTAATTGCATCTAAAGATAGAGGAGAGATAAGCAGGTTGAAGTCCCAACTCAGCAAAGAGTTCGAAATGAAAGATCTCGATGAAGCATAGAAAATTCTCGGTATGGAAATAACAAGAGGCGGGAAGAGGGGCACTGTGAGTTTGACTCGGAAACAATATTTGAAGAGAGTACTACAGTGGTTTGGCATGACAAATAAAACCAAACCTGTAAGTACATCATTTACTCCTCATTTCAAACTTAGTGCTTCACAATGCCCGTAGACGAAAGAGGAACGAGAATACATGTCAAGGTTCCTTATTCAAATGCAGTGGGTAGCTTGATGTATGCAATGGTGTGTACAAGGCCAGACATTTCACATGCAGTTGGAGTTGTGAGTAGGTACATGCATGATCCTGGCAAAGATCATTGGCAAGCTGTGAAATTGATTCTAAGTATATCCTGAAAACCTTAGATGTTGGATTGATGTTTGAGAAGACAAATATTACTGGTCAACATGTAGTTGGGTACTGTGATTCAGACTATGCAGGAGATCTGGATAAACGTCGATCAACTACTGGATATGTCTTTACTGTTGCAAGTGCACCAGTTAGTTGGAAGTCTACCTTACAGTCAACCGTTGCTTTGTCAACAACAGAGGCAGAATATATGGCCAGCACTGAAGTTGTTAAGGAAGCAATTTGGTTACAGGGTTTGTTGGATGACTTAGGAGTTGGTCAAAAACATGCAACAATGTTTTGTGACAGTTAAAGTGCCATTCATCTAGCCAAGAACCGGGTGTATCATGCCAGTGAAACTTTTGACAAATTTCCCACACGAGTATTTTCTAAAAATAGAAAATGCGAATTAATCCCGGTTTAGATTTTATTTAATGAAAATCGATTTATGAAGGCGAAGTTGGGATTAGGGATATATTTATAGGTTGTCACGTTTTTATTTACTCGTGTTAAGAAATTGTGCCTCCGAAAGCGCACGGAGTCAAAAATTGCAATATTTATAGTAAGTACCGGATCGTTCACTGGAGGATGTGCGATAGAAGCAGGGCCCACGTCGTTTAATAAGATTTTCCGCTCGGTTACTCGATTCAAGTTTGTGTTTAAACTACCATCTACTTGACATAATTTAAACTAAACTATGAAAGCAATAAAAGTTATACTACAAAGCAGATTAATATTTAGTCTAATAAAGCAATTAAATTTATTCTAAGGAAGCGATAAAATTATACTAAGCTGTCTATCATTAATCTAGAAAGCATATTTAAATTGTGACAGAAGGGACATGGAGAAAAGAATAAAAATTGGACAAGATTCAGATTAAACACAATTAACTTCCATTTTGTTACACAAATCTTTATTTGGGATAATCCATCAGTTAGCTAACTCTCATGTTTTCTATACTGTGTTCCCTTTAACAGACAGGTACTTACAGTAAGAATTTACATGCTTTTAAGAAAACAAAATCTAAGATACCACAAACTCATAACTACCCATGCAATGCCTTGCAGGAGTATGTCAGTCATCTGTGGTGGACAAGCAACACCTGACAAATCATTAATTGAAATGCCAAGTACTGCGATCATTCCCCCGGTCACACCCAAAGATTTAAATCAAGCCCTGAACTATTCCATAACTCCCATTCCTAGTAACAGTTAGAAGTTCTCTCAATACATCCGAGTGACCTCTATAAAAGCATTTAAAAGAAAGTGGTAAAGAAAGCATTTAATATCCTATCACTCGGAGGTTTTAAAAGCATCATACTGGTAGTAAATGAGAGCCCCCAGTCTTAATGACCGGACGCAGATCAAGAATTTCCGGACATTAGTAAACCGCTCGCAGTGTTTACCTACTCTCGGGTAGTTATGAGATACAAACTAATAAAACAAACTAATGAATTATTTTGTTCCGGATGCACTCACTCAAGACTCAAAAATAGGCTTTGGCAGAAGATGATAGTAGTTGAAAGAATATTCAACCCTACCTTAGAAAATAACCAAGGCCCACATGTTGTTCTTCTAGTATTATCTATCACACCTTATCTGAATCCAAGTGGAATCTGATTCAGTGCAATATTTAATATAAGATTTCCAACATACAGCAATTTTGGAAAATAATTGATGTTTGAAAACCATTCCCTAAACAGGTACTAGACTTTTAATTAAAACACAGACCCTTTCAGTCTAGATGAGACCTAATCACTGACTCTACTTCTAATTTTCCAAAATTTAACCCTTGACAGAATATGAGCTAAACATAACTGAGGAATTTATCCCTTACTTGGATCCGGATTTTATAAATGAATTTTGGTTAGAAAGTTATTATGAGACATCTGATAAAAAATCAAGACTTCTATGTCCAAAGGAAGGATCCCAAAATACTATTGACCACAATATCTACATAATAATATCATTCATAAATTTATAAAGAAGTGTAAAATTAAATAACCCAAAATATAAGGCGGGTTTAGACAGAAGTTGTTACACAAAGATGAAATAGCCTGAGGTGAGAAGAATTCAAAAGAACATTTTATTTGGCTAAAAAGATGACAGAAATAATCAGGATAATCCGGACTGCAAACATCTGCTATCCAGGTCCTGACTATTCCAGATGGGATGATTTTAGACAGTAAACTGTTCAAAATGGCAGTGGTCGCTGTCATTCAGACCACTCACTGTCTGTGAATTGGGATGAAAACCTATATGCTCTCTTACTGTCTTAATTACCAGATGACATTGACCTATGTCAACTAGTGTTAGCACAACTTGAGATTTGGGTTTAATAATAAAATAAAATAAATAAAACTGTATTTGGACAGATACTGACCGAGTGACTACTTCATTTCCTGGTAAGAGGACCGTTCGCCTGACCTCGTCAGTCACTATCCAAACCATACAAAATAACAAATAGGAATTAATACACAGACTACGTGCTACTTCATTTCCCGGTAAAGGGACCATTCGCCAACATTATTCTATGATATTTTTCACTATTCATTTCACACAACACAGGTAAAGACAAAAATAAAATAAAGAAAATATTTTTGGGTCATCTTGTATGAGAGACATTGGTTTCTCATGCAAGGGTATGAAAATTGTTCCATAATTACTCTTTATGTCTAAATAATCACTCATTCCATAATTAATTAATTACAGTCCGGATTATATACTTAGACATTAGAGTTTAATTTTGTAGAAAAATCTTTTAATGGAACATTGAACAAAGTTCTTTATATCAAATTTATCATGGGTTGAGATCATTGGATTTCAACCTCAAAATATTAATATAAAGGTTCAATTAATTAAGTGAGAAAAATGGAGAAATGGAAGATTTGGCAAAAAAATGCCAATTACGACGCTAGGCGGATTTTACGACGCTATCCTAGGATAGCGTCGTGAGGTTAGCGTCGTCATGGATTGGTAAAATAGATGAAAATTTTGGGTTTTAAAGGGTTATGTACGACGCTAAACATGATTACGACGCTATCCTAGGATAGCGTCGTAGTGTTGATTTCGTGCATGGAGGTTTGAAAATTGGGGAACTACGACGCTAAGCAAGCACTACGACGTTAACCTAGGTTAGCGTCGTAGGGTTTAGCGTCGTAGTATGGAGAAGATGGTTTTTTTGAAAAAGTAGGGATACTACGACGCTACACACTAAATTACGACGCTATCCTAGGATAGCGTCGTGGGCGTAGCGTCGTAGGTGGGTTTTTGTGAGAATGAAAGTATTTTGGTGTACTACGACCTTAGACAAAAATTACGACGCTATCCTAGGATAGCGTCGTAGGTCTAGCGTCGTAGGACAAATTTTTCTTAAGTCCGAAGCAACTGCGACGTCAAACCTTCCCCTACGTCGCTATCCTAGGTTGGCGTCGTAGGGCGGTTAGCGTCGTAGCTACCCCACAATATAAGTGTTGGTCGGGTAATGCAATCTATGCGATTGCAAACCCTATTTTCAAGTTTTTGAATATGCACAAACATTAAAATACCATCCACTTTCTAGATCTAGTGCACTAAAACTAAAAAAAATAAAATAAAAGCACCATCTAAAAACTAAAGAACAACAAAAACAATAATAAAAAAAAATAAAAATTAACTAGTTGCAAAAATAAATAAAAACCATGCTAACAAACTAAAATTAAAATAAAACCTGCACTAAACCTATCAAGAGATGGGCATTCAATGTATGTGCATTTATTAAATTAATAAAACATCAAAACCTAACTAAAATATTAAAAAAAATGGAAGTGACCAAAATAAATAAATAAAAAAAAAGGGCAAATAGTAAATGAAAAGGGAAGAGACCCATGACAGAATTTTTGGAACATAATTTCTTGAGTCTATCAACTAAGCAATAAACGTTCAAGAACAACCCATTATTTGGGTATTCTCAAATTTATTTTTTACACTACAAAGCTTTAAAACATGGAAAATAATGGCTACTCTAAAATGGTTGAAAACCACTGTTTACAAACTAATCTACCACTAAAACTAACAGAAATTAACTTACATTACATAAATTAAGCTAAACTAGCTATCTAGAATTTTTCTTCTTTTTTTTTTCATTTGTGAGCATCCCACCAACAGCACCTGGGTACTGTTTGAAAAAATGGGAACTGCTGTTCATCCAAACCGAAACAACTATTTATAGATGGGTAGTAAAACCCTAGGCCCAATTAGGCCCATTAACTGCGTAGGAGAGGACAGGAGCCGGAGTCCAGGAAGAAGAAACCAATCTTGTTTGTTCCTACGGGACCTCAGGTCCTGGGACTTTCCAACTATTTTTGCACATTGGAAAATTCAATTTAGGGCTCCCATTATATACACTCTCCATTTTCCCTCAAACACACAGGATAAGGGGCACACAATATATATATTTGTCCAAATTACCCTTAAGTATACGTGTCGCCCAAAAAGTGATTGAGAGTCCAGGATCATTTTATTCAATTCATCCATTTGGGCACACAAAATTCCACTTCCACACAAACTAATGCTTTGGGGCACACAAATTCCATCTAAAATATCCTAAATACGCAACGAACGATCATGGATGCACGTTCACTGTACATATTTTTTTTTAATTAAACGGCCATTAACGGCCGTTCCGTAATAAAGAGGATCGGCCACCAATAGTCGATCCTCACAAATAGAGGCCGTTCACTGTTGCATTTTATGTAAAAAGAGTTGAGAAGAGCATGCAAGGAGCAATAAATATGAACGAATATCTAAATTAAATGTCCAGAGTCAAATGTTGTGGGCTGCAATATGTCCAACTTTGAAATTATCTTCTTGAATTCATTATTAAATTAAATTTATGGGTATCTCCCAATCCTCAATTTTTTGCATTAACTATATCTGAGTATATATCTATTTGTCAGTATATAGTATCACCGTCTATGCCTACTTAAAAAAATAAATAAAAAAAAGGTGAAACACCGGCCAATCATGGCCGGTCAGTCCTCAATAGGAACGGCCAGAGGTGAATGTTCTCCTTCTGATGCCAACGGCCATTCATGGTCGTTTTATGAAAAAAAATAAAGCAAAAAAATTGCAACGGTCATCAATGGTCGTTCACTCCTTGTTAGGATCGGCTATCAGTGGCCGATCCTCTTTATCATAGAACGATCGTTAATGGCCGTTCAATAAAAAAATATATATAAAAAAGTTATGTACAATGAACGATCATCCCTAGTTCTTAAAGGGTATTTAGGATATTTTAGTTGGTATTTGCGTGCCCCCAGCATTAGTGTGTGTGTGTGTGTATCCATAGCCTCAATTTAGAGCTTACGACGCAGTCCTTTTTACGACGCTACACTGGCGTCGTAGCTTCTTATCTGGCGTCGTAGCTCTCTTTTGTGTAGCGTCGTAGCTGCTCTTGTGTAGCGTCGTAGTCCTTTTGTTCAGCGTCGGAGCAGCTTATTTATCTCCCCTCTTGCGTCGTAGCAGCTTCCCCTTTCTCCTCTTCTGCGTCGTAGCAGCTCTCTCTCCTCTTTCCCATTTATTTTTTTCTTCTTCCCTCTTTCCTTTTCTCCTCCATTTTCTTTCTTTCTGTTTTCCTTTCCCGTTCTCCCATTTCTCTTGTTGTGTGACTGAAAGTTGGGAATGGTGAAGGAGGATGAGGAGACTGAGGTGGAGATGGCCGGCGACGATGAGAGGGTGGCAAGGACAGCGGCTGTTGTGGTTCGCCGGAGCTGTGGTCGGAGATGGAGAGATGCTCGATGGGGTCTGCGGCTGCCCGATCTGGAGGTGTTGGAACGGATGAGATGTCCGGTAATGGCGGAGGCTGCGGTGGTGGCCGCCGGAGCTTTCGAGGTTGGCGTCGCCGTGGCTGCTGGGATTCGCCGGAGATGGGTGGTGGTCGGCAGGAGCTGGTGTTGGCCGGACTGGAAGTTGGAGATGGTGATGGCTGCCGGCAGGCGGAGGTTGCGGACGGAGGAAGGTGGCTGATGGTTGTTGGCCGAAAAATTGTGGTGGCCGGAACTTTCAGACGCCGGAGGAGATGAGGATGGTGGGCGGCAGTCGTGACCTCAATTTTGGGGATGGAGATTGTTGAACACGTGAGTGTCACGTGCTTCTCAATTTCCAATTGAGACTAGGGATGTAAACGGGTAGGGTAGGGTACGGGTAGGCCACCTCCACTCACTACCCGAAATATAATTATCCTACCCTTACCCTAACATTAAATATCGGGTATACCCGTCGGGTATGCGGATTATCCGCGGGTAAACGGGTACCCGAAATCTTAAATATTACATAGTTAACCGACTCTACCCGACCCAACTTTAATAAAGAAAAAACTTATTTTTCACCATAAAAAATAAATAAAACCTTCATTATTGCACGAGAACAAAATTTAAAAGAATATTTAAAAGAAACCGCTAAAGCAACATAAATAAATACTGTAATATTTAAAAATATTCAGTAAAAAGTTCATAAATCTTTTTACTGTCAAATCTCAAATGTTAATAAATTTGAAATATAAAAATAAATAAATAAATAAACAAACATATAAATTTATCTGAATATATAATATAAATTAAATATATATATATAGTATATATAGATAAATAAATATATATATATATATATTTAATCGGGTAGGGTAATCGGGTAATATATGAAATCCGTACCCCACCCGCACCCGATATGATTTATTTCGGTTTCGGGTAATACCCTACCCGATACCCGATTATCTCTACCCTACCCTACCCGATACCCGATTACCCGACGGGTTACCCGACCCTACGGGTAAAGTTGACATCCCTAATTGAGACACCAGGCTGTAAATGACCTGGGACCCGCCTGTAATACCAATTAGTTTTGGTTACTTCTTTCCTTTTTTTTAAATTTAATTTAATTAAGTAAACAAATGTAAATATAAATATAAATATATATATATATATATAGAAATTTAGTTTATTGGTTTGTGTTCCGGTTAATGGACCCGTGTTCCACCGAACAGATAACACCGAAACATAATTTATTATTCTCAAATTACATCAAGAATGTGATTTTTAATATTTTATCATGTTTTTTGATTTTTTAACACAAATTTAATAAAATAAAAAAATATTTTTTTGTATTTTTCAATACTAGTTTATTATTTATACAACTTGCATATATCTGTCAAATTCAACTGCTTTCTTACTTAATTAAGACCGGAATGCGATCAAATGCCCATGTTTAGACACGAAAATAGATTGAAAATAATGGTCAATTTTGGCCATTATCAACATCCTCACATTTAATATTGATCGTCCCCGAGCAGTCAGAGTCAGTGCTCCTAAGAGCATAGACGCTGCATATTCAATCTATTTTCGTGGCTTCAAAAATATCATTCTTTTTATATTGGGATAAGACAATAAAAAACTACAAGTATTAAATTCTTTTGATTGCAGTGTTTAATAAAATGATACTTCTCACTTAATCAGGCCTACAAATCAGCCATTATTGATCATTCTTCACGAACATCATGTTTAGAAAAAATCATTGATTTAATTCTAGAATTTAAGCATGACATGAATATAAATTAGAAATGAGGCCTCACATATAGTATAAGCGGAAATTTCACTCACTCTGAAAATTTGGGTTTTATCATGAACGCTCATAATCACGTTTAATTAAATTATCCCATAAGCTTGCAATTGGACCAACTTGCCACCGGCTCATTTCTTCAAATCGAGATCCCGAAGTCTTATTCAAGGGTTATAACGGGGCATACGGTTGTATCATTTGGTACGGAAGGGAATTATTAGGCTAAGAAGTGGAAAGAATTCATTTATATCATAACATGGCATTATTTTTATTTAGAAATTTATGATCATCAAGATTTTTCTTCTTTCTCTTGATTTTCTTCTTCTATTGCATGACATTAGACTAAGTCTAATTTGTTTTGTCATTTGCAATTTATTTTTGTTGAATGAAGCTCAATTAATTTTTTTTCTTTTTCTATTTCTTTTTCTTTTCTTTTTTTTTTCTTTTTTTGAATCGGTTTGTTGAATACCGATTGATGAATTGATGATCATAAATCGTAATGCCTTGATAAAATTCATTCTTGCACACTTGGGTTTGATATATTTGGTCTTTTTGTAGGACTAGGAATAATATAGAGGGCTTCAAGAAAATAGGCTTAAGGCTCAAATTGGTTATTCCTAAAGGGAAAATATTTTTAGGTTTGGAATTCAAATGGAGGCCAAAAATTTATTTTCTCTAGGTGCCTCGATCATATGCTTGATTTTTGGAATATGACATGGTCTTGAATCGGTCCCAATCGCAAGTTCTAGTTTCCTTCAATTAAAATGATTTTCACACATCAAAGGAAAGAATGAGTAAAAGTGACTCATGACTCAAATCTCACATGGAATGGTTCATTCATGTCATACAATATTCTTAAATATAATCTTTGAAAAGTTCTCACAATTTATTCAATTAAATTCTCAACATGAGGATTCATTACCCAACAAGATGATTATATCATTAAATTTTTATACCTCAAAAATCTATATCATGCATGTCTTCAATTATATTATCCCAATTTAAAAAGTTTGAAAATTTAATCATAAACTAAAATCAAATCTGCGAATTCATTTGACAGATTTATACATGCTTCGTACTGGGTTTATATATATAAATAATAATAATAATAATAATAATAATAATAATAATAATAATAAAAGTAAAAATAAAACTCTTTTTTTTAAGAGAAATATTCAAGTGAAGAATCAACATCCTCACATTTTGAGCCTTGCTCGAAATGTGAGTAAATCAATTCCTACTTAAACAAACTATTGAAATCAAAATAAAATGAAAGAGGAGGGAGGGAGGGAAAAATATTTACATAAAAGATAGAATATAATTCCGATAGCCTTTTTCGTCAAACCAATTAAGTGTTCGACGATTTTGGCTATGTGTGATCGTTTGGTTCATCGAACAAGGCTATTGTTTGATGACCAATACTAAGAAAAATTCTGATTTTCATCAAAATTGCTCGATCACAATTTTGAATTTTCTAAACATATATAAAATTTAATCTACTTGTACAAATTAGATTGGATTAATTCTGTTCTTATAAAAATTATTCCGGATCTTAAATTGCTTTAAATTCCAAGAATATTTTCCAAATTAGATTGGATTAATTCTGTTCTTACACAATTCTTTATTTGTGATAATCCATCAGTTAGCTAACTCTCATGTTTTCTATACTGTGTTCCCTTTAACAGACAGATACTTACATTAAGAATTTACATGCTTTTAAGACAACAAAATCTAAGATACCACAAACTCATAACTCTCCATGCAATGCCTTGCAGGAGTATGTCAGTCATCTGTGGTGGACAAGCAACACCTGACAAATCATTAATTGAAATGCCAAGTACTTCCATCATTCCCCCGGTCACACCCAAAGATTTAAATTGTAACACCCCCATTTTCCCCAAGAGAACAGCGGAAGCACAGTGCGGGAAGAATGGGCCGATGTTACCGCCACGCATTCCGGGCCGTCCGGAATACGCTACGGCTAGCAGGCATACTTGCATAAAGTCAGAGTTTGATATATACTACCTCCGTTCTTTTTTATTTGCACGTTTTGACTTTTGTCACTGTTCATTGAGTAGCTTTGACTCGAATTTTTAATACAATTATATAAGATAAAATATAGTCAAGTGAGATCTTGTTGGATTCGTCTAATCGCATAGATTTAGAATATCAAATTTGCATAATTTTTACTTGTGTAGAATTTGAGTTATTACGGATTAAAAATGTGCATTGGATTGCGTGAAATGTGGATATGTTGCA
This sequence comes from Hygrophila difformis, assembly GCA_030278955.1. Taxonomy (NCBI): domain Eukaryota; kingdom Viridiplantae; phylum Streptophyta; class Magnoliopsida; order Lamiales; family Acanthaceae; genus Hygrophila; species Hygrophila difformis. The sequence continues at coordinate 11,765,822 of JAOANR010000010.1, read as the reverse complement.
TTTATTTAGGAACGGAGGAAGTATATGTTACTTACTTTCCGGATGAGTTAACATATAATACGCATTAACTTATAATACTGTAACAAGTATAAAATAAGTTTAATAAATTTATTTAATAAAAGAGACACTAAAAAAAATAGTTCATCACACACACATATATAGATATAATCGTTCATCATACATTAAAATATGAGGCGTATAAATTACAGGAACGGTGGAAACTTTAAAATATACGTCCTCACTTATTTAACACACATATGCCAAGTTGTTTGACTCCATTAAGGAGATTTAAAATATTATACATAACTTGCACTCAAATTTAAATTATTCGGAATAAACCCAAACCGTGCCCGATGCGTGAAATGTTTACTGATCTTCACAAATATCAAAAATCTGAGAAAGAACATGAAAAGTGTAGAGTCAGCGAAAAACAATCGCTGAGTAAATAGACCCTTACTCCCGGAGGAGGTCAAGTTGCAGAAATAATTTAAATAACATTTAAGGAAAAAGGCATGCTTAAAAGAGGATAATTTATACATATACGAAATATTAGTCTATAACCCGGGAACAGATAATATAACAATATGCGTTACCGAGAAATAATTATCTCAGCCACCGTGTTGTGCAGGTTCCCCGCTGTAGGGCCCAATTCGCACATACACTCAAGGGTGTGGGGGAGGTAAGAAATTTCCTCAAACCCACTGTGAGATAAGGTAATGGCATCGGGCTGAATAATCTCAGTGGTCCCCGTGGGCTAAATATTGCACAACAAACGCGGGAGTTGGGCAGCAGCGACCCACACACAGTCCCACCCCCGTAACAATGCGCGCTCAAAAATCCGTAGGATTTTGAGAAATGGTTATAACAATTATTAAGCACAGTAAAAGTGGCACACCAATAGTCCAAAAGCAGTAGGGAGCAATAAGCATAAATTTAAAATATAAATGTGGTATTGAAATTTATGCTCAAGCTAAAATAAAAGTGGGCTTACTCCAAAGAGTAAAAATCCACTTACCGTTACCGTGGCGAAATGGTATGACACATGCACAGGCTACGAGCAGATACCCCTCTTACAGCTATTTGGCTAGCAACATTTTAAATTAGTTTAGTATAATATAATAGTATTTTAGAATAAATAATAGCTATATATATACACATATTTTTATTTATTTATTTATCTATATATATATATATTTTTATATTTTTTTTTCAAAACTTCTTACCAGAGAATTGTTAAATCCGAATTCTCCCTATTGCTCTCAAAATGGCAAAATAAAACGTGGGAATGGCTGGAAAGTTGGAAAAATAAAATAAAAAAAAAAGTATAGCTGGAATAGGAAGGAGATACTGGAATAATCTGGGAAGGAGGAAGATGGGTGAGCTGATAAGGAATTGGGGATGGTTTTATAAACCATCTATCCGCGTTCCTCTTTAATGCTATCAACATCATTTGTCCTACAAAAAAGAAAAATCCTCCACACTCTCCTTCTCCTCCACAACTCTCCTTTCAACTTTGCCCCATGCTCATGAATTCTTCCGGGCACACAACGAGCGGCGATGGAGACACGGCGATGGCGACCGGTTGCCGACAATGGCTCTCATTCTCTATCTCTTTCTATTTTTTTTTATGGGTGTTTGAATTTTTGGAGAAGGGGCGGTAGTGGTGGTGGCTGTGGGTGGTGGCTGCGGGTGGTGGGGAGGTGGTTGTTGGCCGCGGGCGGTGAGGAGGCCGCCGGGGTGGTGGCTCGAGATGGGGAAAAGGGCGGCGGTGGTGGCACGGGCAGTGGCCGCTGGTGGAAGAAGATGGTGGAGGAGGCCGTCGGTTCCGGCGGCGACAGGCGGCAGCAGCAGCGGCCTCGTCGGAGGGAGGCCGGCAGTGGCTAGGCGGTGGCGGCCTTCTTCCTCCTCTCCTTCTTCTCATCTCCTTTCCTCTCTTTTTCTTTGTTATGTGGTTTTGATTAATGTTTGGATTGAAGAAAAAAAAAGATGGGAATGGAGGTGGATGGAGAAGATGGCCGGCGGGTGGTGGTGTTTGGGGATGGCCGACGGGTGGTGGCCGGCGGCAGAAGGGTGTGGCTTGGTGGCGATGGTGGCTGGGGAAGGGGATGGCCGCGGTTGGCGAGGAGGCCGCCGGGGTGGTGGTGGCGCGGGAGCTGCTTGGCGGCGGCTGTGTGGCGGCGAGAGTAGGCCGGAGATGGTGGTGTTGCCGGTGATGAAAAATGGTGGCTGTGGTGGTCCGGTTGGTGGAGATGGGGGCTGGAGTGGTGGCCGGCGGCTCGCCGGAATCTCGCCGGCGGTGGTGGCGGCGCCGGAGGGCAGTAGGGTTAGGGTTAGGGTTAGGGTTTGTGTAATGGGTTGGGCTTTTGAGTTGGATTGGGCCTAATTGGTTTGTGTTTTGGGCTTTTATTTTTGCTCTCTTCTTTTACTTGTTGGGTTATACAATTTACTAGCCCAATTTTATCCAATCAACTAATTAATCTACACTATGGACTTAATAATTTCTAACACTTAAAATTTAAACTTACGGATTTAATGGGATAAATTTTATTTATTATTTTGGCACCAATAATGAAATAATTAAAGGCTCCGAATCCTTAATTTGGGATAATTGGTACTTAAGTAGTACTTAAATAGTTAGACAAAATATAATTTTTCAACACTTGAATGGATTAATATCTTTAATTCATTGATACGGGCTTAAATTTATAATTTAATTAATGTTTAATAATATTAAACCCGGTATTTATAAATTAATGGTCCTAGCCAATTTGTTCTAATTAACTATGTAAAAGACAACTTAAATAATCATCTTCCAATATTTTTACAAAAGTCATTTATATATATTTATATATATATATATATATATTTTGAGCTAGTTAAAAATTAAAATTGATCTTTTGTTAATTAAAATTTTATTATTATTATTATTATTTTTTTTTTTTCGGAGTGTTATATAAATCAAGCCCTGAACTATTCCATAACTCCCATTCCTAGTAACAGTTAGAAGTTCTCTCAATACATCCGAGTGACCTCTATAAAAGCATTTAAAAGAAAGCGGTAAAGAAAGCATTTAATATCCTATCACTCGGAGGTTTTAAAAGCATCATACTGGTAGTAAATGAGAGCCCCCAGTCTTAATAACCGGACGCAGATCAAGAATTTCCGGACATTAGTAAACCGCTCGCAGTGTTTACCTACTCCCGGGTGGTTATGAGATACAAACTAATGAATTAGTTTGTTCCGGATGCACTCACTCAAGACTCAAAAATAGGCTTTGGCAGAAGAGGATAGTAGTTGAAAGAATACTCAACCCTACCTTAGAAAATAACCAAGGCCCACATATTGTTCTTCTAGTATTATCTATCACAGCTTATCTGAATCCAAGTGGAATCTGATTCAGTGCAATATTTAATATAAGATTTCCAACATACAGTAATTTTGGAAAATAATTGATGTTTGAAAACCATTCCCTAAACAGGTACTAGACTTTCAATTAAAACACAGACCCTTTCAGTCTATATGAGACCTAATCACTGACTCTGCTTCTAATTTCCCAAAATTTAACCCTTGACAGAATATGAGCTAAACATAACTGAGTAATTTATCCCTTACTTAGATCCGGATTTTATAAATGAATTTTTTTTGGAAAGTTATTATGAGACATCTGATTAAAAATCAAAACTTCTATGTCCAAGGGAAGGATCCCAAAATACTATTTGACCACAATATCTACATAATAATATCATGCATAAATTTATAAAGAAGTGTAAAATTAAATAACCCAAAATATAAGGCGAGTTTAGACAGAAGTTGTTACACAAAGATGAAATAGCCTGAGGTGAGAAGAATTCAAAAGAACATTTTATTTGGCTAAAAAAGATGACAGAAATAATCAGGAAAATCCGAACTGCAAACATCTGCTATCCAGGTCCTGACTATTCCAGATGTGATGATTTTAGACAGTAAACTGATCAAAATGACAGTGGTCGCTGTCATTCAGACCACTCACTGTCTATGAATTGGGATGAAAACCTACATGCTCTCTTACTGTCTTAATTACCAGATGACATTGACCTATGTCAACGAGTGTTAGCACAACTTGAGATTTGGGTTTGAAAATAAAATAAAAAAAATAAAACTGTATTTGGACAGATACTGACCGAGTGGCTACTTCATTTCCTGGTAAGAGGACCGTTCGCCTGACCTCGTCAGTCACTATCCAAACCATACAAAATAACAAATAGTAATTAATACACAGACTACGGGCTACTTTATTTCCCGGTAAAGGGACCGTTCGCCAACATTATTCTATGATATTTTTCACTATTCATTTCACACAACACAGGTAAAGACAAAAATAAAATAAAGAAAATATTTTGGGTCATCTTGTATGAGAGACATTGGTTTCTCATGCAAGGGTATGGAAATTGTTCCATAATTACTCTTTATGTCTAAATAATCACTCATTCCATAATTAATTAATTACAGTCCGGATTATATACTTAGATCATTAGAGTTTAATTTTGTAGAAAAATCTTTTAATGGAACATTGAACAAAGTTCTTTATATCAAATTTATCATGGGTTGAGATCATTGGATTTCAACCTCAAAATATTAATATAAAGGTTCAATTAATTAAGTGAGAAAAATGGAGAAATGGAAGATTTGGCAAAAAAATGCCAATTACGACACTAGGCGGATTTTACGACGATATCTTAGGATAGCGTCGTGAGGTTAGCGTCGTCATGGATTGGTAAAAGAGATGAAAATTTTGGGTTTTAAAGGGTTATGTACGACGCTAAACATGATTACGACGCTATCCTAGGATAGCGTCGTAGTGCTGATGTCGTGCATGGAGGTTTAGAAATTGGGGAACTACGACGCTAAGCAAGCACTACGACGTTAACCTAGGTTAGCGTCGTAGGGTTTAGTGTCGTAGTATGGAGAAGATGGTTTTTTTGAAAAAGTAGGGATACTATGACGCTACACACTAAATTACGACGCTATCCTAGGATAGCGTCGTGGGCGTAGCGTCGTAGGTGGCTTTTTGTGAGAATGAAAGTATTTTGGTGTACTACGAGTAGCGTCGTAGGTGGGTTTTTGTGAGAATGAAAGTATTTTGGTGTACTACGACCTTAGACAAAAATTACGACGCTATCCTAGGATAGCGTCGTAGGTCTGTAATACCCGAGAATTTTCCATCATAAAATAAAACAATAATTAAATAAATAGATAAAAGATAAAATAAATACCATAAATAAATAAATAAATCCAGCAAATAAAAGAAGTAAATAACGATAAGGAAATGAGAAATGAGATTAAAGGAATTTAATTAAATAAAAGGATGGATTAAAGGTAAATAAATGGTACACCAAAACCCGACACTAATGAACTCGAGGATTCGAGTCCAAAACATCCAATTAGACTGAGAATAAATTTAGAGAGAAAGTAGAAACCCAAATATACCCCCGGCAATCGGAATTCGGGAGCATAGAGGGATAGAAACCCGAAAGAGAGGCGGAAAAGCACGACGGATCGCACGACCCGCCCGGACCGAAGTCCAGGCGAGAGTCGCGCGGTGGCCGCGCGGTGAAGGGGGATTAGCGCGCCACGACCGCGCCACTTGACAGATTCGCCCGTTGCGTGAATCTCTCGCCCGAACGCGGATTTTTCGACTTTCGGTTGAACATCTCTCGACCCAAGACCTTTAGGTCAGATGTTGGACGCCCTAGGGATTGAGAAATCTATAAATAAGCCCCTTGGGAGCCCCAAACAAGTTTACAAAACCCTACAATCTTCTATACGTTCGAAACCCTAAATTCGGAGTCGACGGAAAGCACCAAACGGAGGCAGCAGCTTTGGACGAAAATCCAAGGATCTCCAAACGTTGTGGTAAGCTCTAGTCCGATAAATCTCTTCACGTTTCAATCCGAAAACGGATTCTAACTTCGGTTCTTTTCTTTCTACACCCCGTATTGGATCTAGATCGTAGAACCCGACGAATGGAGAGGAGAAACGGTGATCTGGAAGCCACGCCTCCGAATTAGACATCCCCGACGTTCATAGACACTGTAAGTTAACTCTTACATGGTTTTGGGATGAATTAAAACATTCAAACTAAAAGATTAACAAGAAACCGAAAATCTGTCAACTGTTACTTTCTACCGGCGCAACAGATTTGATGAATTTTTCCGAACCCTAAAACGAACTCAAACGGAAAAACTTAAAACACAAACAACGTTCCTAAGACTTAGATCTAGCTCCTGTAAAATTTTGAGAACGGGCCTGTTTAACCCGTGTTTTGGCCATGTCGGCCCCTTTTATATTTTCCGCTGCGATATTGTACTAAACTAAATATTTCCGCTGCGCTATGCTATTATTATTTTCGTATTATATTGTATGGGCTATTTGAATGCTTTAAATGTTTTTAAATACTACAATACCTAGCCTTGCATCTCGTTAGTAAGCTCGGAGAAACCATGTCTTACTAGGGAGATGTGCCGGTGACATCCCGACCTGGGTGACCAAAAACCGGGGTGTTACAAGTTGGTATCAGAGCCCGACTATTTTTAAACTATTATTTATTTTTAAACCATTATTATTTTTAAACTATTAGTAGTATTTTGACTATTATTTTAAATTTTAAAGTATTATTTCCATGGAAAAGAAAAATTTTTGTTTTAAAACCCATGGAAAAATATATATACATATATATGGTGCATTAAATTATTATTGGGGGGGGGGGGAATATCATTTGCATTTGCATACTGCATCTCTCCTATGTACTTAGAATCTTGGCGAAACTTGAACTTAGAATCTTGGCGAAGAAACTTGAACTTAGAATCTTGGCGAAACTTGAACTTAGAATCTTGGCGAATTAAACCTAGAATCTTGGCGAATATTAACTTAGATCTCTTGCTTGCGCTAGATGGCTAGTCAGGACATGATGCAGTTGATGGTCAGGATGATGAGTGTACATCTCGATTCCCACCAAACCCTAGAGCAAATGAAGTACCGTATGGCTCAATTGGAGGCCGATTTACGCCACATGGGCAACTTGAGAGAGGCGGATCATCACCGCATTAACCAACTCGAGCGCCAAGTCCAAACCCTCACTACGCAAAACTTAATACTAAAAGAATACATCAATGCCCACGGGCAGGACTTAAACACTATCTTTGACGAGCTACTGCCGCCGAGTTCGGAGGAGGAAGATCCGGAGGAAGATCCTGCTACCCCACCGGAGGATGTCATGAGACACTAGAGCCTCTATTGTTAGATACTATTTTGCTAGGAAAATATCGCTACTTTTTGTACTAAAATTTCTTTTGAGGAAATAAAATGCCCGATTTATTTATTTTTTTTTTTAAATCGAAAGGGAAATTTTAAAATAAAACCCCCGAGGCGTCGTATGCTTCTTAATCCGAACAAAGCACCACGTGCTAAATTGCTACACACATATACAACTATAGAAATTGCTTAGACTATATGCTAAATTCACCAGTCCTAATCTAGCCCATTTGTACCAAAATGGCACCCAGAGGAAGAGGAAGGGGAAGAACTCAACCCGCTCCCCAAACCACCAATGAAACACCTACTGAACCACCACCAAACGTCACTGAACCAATCCAACCTGATGAGGAACAGCCCCAAGGTGCGCCGGATGCCCCCGCACCGAACAATGTGGGCGATCGTCTTAGGACGATAGAGGAAGTGTTGATTGCGCTCGGAAACGCGCAAGTCAACCAGGGTCAAGCTGCGGCGGTACCTCCGCCCCAAGCTCGCCCTAACTACCTGGCGATGGTGAATCCTTACCAGCCGCCCCACTACGCTGGTGAGGAGGATCCAGCTAAACTGGAGGAATGGATCCGGACTTTTGACAAGCTGCTGGGAGCGGTCAAATGTCCGGAAGGAGAAAGGGTACATGTCGCTTCATACTACTTGGGAGGCGAAGCTGACGACTGGTGGCAAGCAACGCAAGCCAAACTGACTGAGGATGACGAGCCTTACTCGTGGATGGAGATGATGGAACTACTCAGGGATCGATTCTATCCCTTGAGTACTAAAGCTGCCATGTACGAAGAATTCCTGTCGTTGAAGCAAGGAAGCCAAACGGTGCAGGAATACTACACCCGCTTCAAGAAGCTGGTGAGGTTCGCACCAAGGCTGGTGCCTACTGATGCGGAAAAGGCACAAAAGTTCGAGATGGGACTGAACCTGTCTGTGCGCGAGGTGATCGCGGGGGTACACTACCCCGATTTGCAAGCCGTATACGATCGCGCTGTAGCGGTAGCACGCGTGCAGCAGCTGAAAAGAAGGGTGAGTGGGGAGTCCAGCAGGGGTCCTCAAGACAAGAGAAGCCGAGACTCAAGAAACGAGAACAACTCTGGAAGGAACGAGCAGCGCAGAGGGTCGAATAGGCCCCAGCAAAACAACACTGGGAGGAGGTTCAATCAAGAAGATCCAGTACCGCCTTGCCCGCGATGTGGACGACCACATCTGGCAAGGGGATGCCGCAACAAGGCGCCTGTTACCGATGCGGTCGAATGGGTCACATTCGACGGGATTGCCGAACTAGGCTCGAGAACATAACAAGGAGGGACGATTTGGTCGCGGGGCAAGAACAGCCTCAAAATCAAAACGGGCAAAACGGGAATAACCAAGGGTACAGACCCCCTCAAAATAGGCCGCAAAACCAAAACCAGAACCAGAACCAACGACCTCCGCCCCCGCAGAATCAAAACCAACAGCAAAACCAGCAGCAGAACGCGAACCAGCAGGGCAACCAAGGACGCCCTATGGGGAGATTGAAACGTGGTAAACCAAGCAGACATGCCTGCGCAAGGAGAAGTGATGGCAGGTACATTCTATGTGTTGAATACGCCCCTTAGAATTCTATTTGATTCTGGAGCTAGTTGCTCAATTATAGCATCAAGGATAGTGCCTGAGTTAGATCTACCTAAGTGCGAGAGAATTAGCTTAGGAATTCAATTGCCTTCTGGAGAAGTAGTGTCTTGCTCTAAACGATACAACGGAATTCCTGTAGTGATAAAGAACGTAGAATTCTTCGCGAACTTGGTAGAATTTAACTTAAGAGACTTTGACATCATACTGGGGATGGATTGGCTATCCCAGTATAAGGCGGTGATCGAATGCCAAAAGCAAAAGATCACCTTGTCAAAAAGTAGGGGAAAGAGAGTTATCTTTTACTCTCAGCCCCCTAAGAAAAGTAACAAAATCGTTAGTGCACTTAAACTAAGTAACTTGATGCGTAAGGGGTACGAACTATATGCGTGCTATGTGCACAACCTTGAGGCGGAAGGAAACAAGGTTGATAGCATACCAGTGGTAAGAGAATACCCGGACGTGTTCCCTGAAGACGTTCCGGGCATGCCACCTGAGAGAGATCTTGAATTCACGATAGATCTCATTCCGGGGACAGAGCCTGTCTCGAAAGCTCCGTACCGGATGGCACCACTGGAAATGAAGGAGTTAAAGGAACAACTCGAGGAACTATTGGGAAAAGGGTACATAAGACCGAGTACGTCCCCTTGAGGAGCACCGGTTTTATTTGTCAAGAAGAAAGACGGAGGACTACGTCTTTGCATAGATTACCGATGACTAAACCAAGTGACCATTAAGAATAAATACCCCCTACCGAGAATAGAGGATCTGTTTGATCAACTGAAGGGAGCTTCAGTATTCTCGAAGATCGATTTGCGATCTGGGTATCATCAACTGAGGATCGCCGAGAAGGACATTCCAAAGACGGCGTTTCGAACACGATATGGCCATTATGAGTTCACAGTGTTATCCTTCGGGTTAACAAATGCTCCGGCCATGTTCATGAATCTCATGAACAACGTGTTCCGAGAATTGTTAGATCAGTGCGTCGTAGTGTTCATCGACGACATCCTGATCTACTCGAAGAGCGAGGAGGAGCATGCAAAACACTTACATCAAGTGTTGGAAATCTTGCGAAGAAATCAGCTATACGGCAAGCTGTCGAAATGTGACTTCTGGCTGAAAGAAGTGGCATTTCTCGGACACATAGTATCCGCCGAGGGAGTATCAGTGGATCCGGCAAAAGTCTCTGCCGTAACTGAATGGGCAACTCCGAAGAGTCCAATGGAAATAAGGAGTTTCCTTGGATTAGCCGGATATTATAGACGATTTGTGAAGGACTTTTCAAGGATTGCACGTCCTTTGACCCAGCTACTGAAGAAATGAGCAAAATACGAGTGGACCGAAGCTTGTGAGACTGCGTTTCAAGAGCTGAAGAAACGACTCACAACCACACCCGTATTAACATTACCATCAGAGAATGGTGACTTCGAAGTATATAGCGATGCTTCGAAGGAGGGTTTAGGTTGTGTTTTGATGCAAGACTCGAGAGTTGTAGCCTATGCATCACGCCAACCAAAACCTCACGAGGAAAATTATCCGACGCACGACCTGGAGTTGGCAGCGGTCATTTTCGCTCTAAAGATATGGAGACATTATCTTTATGGGCGGAAGTGTCGAATGTTCACCGACCACAAAAGCTTGAAATATATATTCACTCAGAAGGAGTTGAATTTGAGACAGCGTAGGTGGTTGGAACTTATTAAAGACTACGATTTAGAGATAGCATACCACGAGGGGAAGGCGAATGTGGTAGCCGATGCCCTAAGTCGGAAAACCCAACACGTGACAAACTCGTTGGTAATTCCGCCGGCATTATACATGGATTTGGCAAGATTGGAGTTAGAACTTGTGCACCCTGGCACAGTGAGAGAAACGGTCAATGCCATGGTCGTAGAAACTCCAATATTAGACGAGATTCGACTCGCTCAACCGGGCGACCCGAAACTCGAGAAGATAAAAGGGTATATTGCCGAGGGAAAGGCAATAGGATTTGCTGTCCACGAGGATGGAAGCATCCGTTTTAAAGGGAGGTGGTGTGTGCCTCTTAAATGTGCCGAGTTGAAACAAAGGTTGATGGAGGAAGGGCACAACACGCCATATTCCGTACATCCCGGAGGTGACAAGCTATACAAAGATCTGAAGAAGATCTATTGGTGGCCGGGAATGAAGAAGGAAGTGGCGAACTTCGTGGCGAGATGTCTCACCTGCCAAAAGGTTAAGACAGTGCGACATAAACCCTTAGGATTGATGCAACCACTAGAGATTCCAAGTTGGAAGTGGGATAGCATCTCAATGGACTTTGTCTCGGGATTACCCCGATCACCTAAAGGCATGAATAAGATTTGGGTGATTGTGGATAGGCTAACGAAGACAGCCATATTCATCCCAATGAAAGACACGTGGACTATGGACCAATTGGCCCGAGCCTACATTGATAATGTGGTACGACGACATGGAGTACCACATGATATCATTTCCGATAAAGACAGTAGATTTGTCTCTCATTTTTGGACGGAGTTACAAAAAGCTCTCGGTACTCAAATCAAAATGAGCACCGCATTCCACCCGATGACGGATGGACAAACCGAGAGAACAATCCAAACACTAGAAGACATGCTAAGAGCATGCGTGTTGGAATTCAAAGGAGATTGGGAATCGCATTTACCCTTGATTGAGTTTTCTTATAATAATAGCTACCATGCTAGTATCGGCATGGCACCTTTCGAGGCGTCGTATGGACGAAAGTGTCGAAGCCCATTGAGCTGGGAAGAAAACGATAAGTCCGTGGTAGTGGGACCACAATTTATCGAGGACATGGCTCAACAAATCAAAGTGATTCAAGGGAAGATGAAAGCCGCACAAGACCGTCAAAAGAGTTATGCCGACGTGAGACGACGAGACCTAGAATTTCAAGTGGGAGATAGAGTCATGCTGAAGATATCACCCATGAAGGGGGTGATGCGCTTTGGCAAACGAGGGAAGTTAAGTCCTCGATACATAGGACCTTACGAAATTCTAGAACGAGTCGGAACTCTAGCCTACCGATTGGCTTTACCGCCACACTTAGATAGAGTTCATAATGTCTTCCATGTCTCGCAACTAAAGAAGTATGTGCCGGACCCGACACATGTACTTCAACCGGAGATAATTGAGCTCGATGAAGACTTGACTTATGAAGAAGTCCCAGTGCGTATTCTTGACACTAAGGAACGAGTAACAAGGAACAAAACCGTCAAAATGATCAAGGTTCTTTGGTCAAACCACGAAAGTGAGACGGCAACTTGGGAAGTAGAATCCGACATGAGAGAACGATACCCGACATTGTTCCAAACCGATACCGACACAGTTCTGGGGACATAACTGCAATCTTAAGGGGGAGAGGATGTGATACCACCTATTTTCGTGCACTTTTGTAAATTTTTGAACTACGTTATGGCTTGATCCCTTTACCGGGTACGTAGGCAGCTTAGAAGTTTTAATTCTAAGTTCGGTCACAAAACAATAAAACAAACACAAGACCTTAGCACGAGAAAAGCCGAAACACAACTTCGAGGACGAAGTTGATTCTTAAGGAGGGTAGACTGTAATACCCGAGAATTTTCCATCATAAAACAAAACAATAATTAAATAAATAGATAAAAGATAAAATAAATACCATAAATAAATAAATAAATCCAGCAAATAAAAGAAGTAAATAACGATAAGGAAATGAGAAATGAGATTAAAGGAATTTAATTAAATAAAAGGATGGATTAAAGGTAAATAAATGGTACACCAAAACCCGACACTAATGAACTCGAGGATTCGAGTCCAAAACATCCAATTAGACTGAGAATAAATTTAGAGAGAAAGTAGAAACCCGAATATACCCCGGCAATCGGAATTCGGGAGCATAGAGGGATAGAAACCCGAAAGAGAGGCGGAAAAGCACGACGGATCGCACGACCCGCCCGGACCGAAGTCCAGGCGAGAGTCGCGCGGTGGCCGCGCGGTGAAGGGGGATTAGCGCGCCACGACCGCGCCACTTGACAGATTCGCCCGTTGCGTGAATCTCTCGCCCGAACGCGGATTTTTCGACTTTCGGTTGAACATCTCTCGACCCAAGACCTTTAGGTCAGATGTTGGACGCCCTAGGGATTGAGAAATCTATAAATAAGCCCCTTGGGAGCCCCAAACAAGTTTACAAAACCCTACAATCTTCTATACGTTCGAAACCCTAAATTCGGAGTCGACGGAAAGCACCAAACGGAGGCAGCAGCTTTGGACGAAAATCCAAGGATCTCCAAACGTTGTGGTAAGCTCTAGTCCGATAAATCTCTTCACGTTTCAATCCGAAAACGGATTCTAACTTCGGTTCTTTTCTTTCTACACCCCGTATTGGATCTAGATCGTAGAACCCGACGAATGGAGAGGAGAAACGGTGATCTGGAAGCCACGCCTCCGAATTAGACATCCCCGACGTTCATAGACACTGTAAGTTAACTCTTACATGGTTTTGGGATGAATTAAAACATTCAAACTAAAAGATTAACAAGAAACCGAAAATCTGTCAACTGTTACTTTCTACCGGCGCAACAGATTTGATGAATTTTTCCGAACCCTAAAACGAACTCAAACGGAAAAACTTAAAACACGAAAAACGTTCCTAAGACTTAGATTTAGCTACTGTAAAATGTTGAGAATATTTGGAGTTGATTTGATATGAGAAAATTCACCGGAACCGAACTGTTGGAATCTAGATCTTGAAATCTTGGACAGAACTTAGGAATGATCTTGATCACGTTTTTGACATAGGATCTAGGCTGTTTTAGATCTTTGGCCGAACATGAAAGTTGTAGATAATTGTCTTAAGATGACCTCTGTCAAATTTCATTAAATTTGGAGTTGAATTGATATGGTAGAAATCGAAATCTTTAAACTGTGACACGTTAAACTCTAACAGATTTGCTCTTCTGCGAAAATTAGTGGTTTTGACCTATTTAGGTATCTCGGATTGAAAAAGTTAAAACACGAAAGTTGTAGATCTTGATGTTTCGGAGTCAGATATGAAATTTTGGAATTTTTGGAATTGAATCTGATTTTAGACGAATTTTAGAGTAAACTGTGATTTACTGAAACGAAATCTTGAAATCTTGTTGAAACATGGAATTAACCTTTAGGGTTGAAACGAGTTGAGATATTATTTCTAAATAAATACAATTGAAGTCAGATTTTTAAAAATTAAATCCCCTTACAAACTTGATAAATTAAAATTAGGGGTGAGTGCTCTGCAGGGTGCCCCCTAACGATTCACTTCGTGCCGTAATGGACGATGGTGACCCCGCGCGCTAAACTTGAGATATGGATTGCCTAAACGGCGAAATATAGAGCCTACACTCTCGTGAATATCCGTATGGGTTTCCCGAGGCTCCGGAGTGGTACTGCGTATGGCTGATACGGTTGCAGCCGCCGGGCTACCGGCTAAACTTGTTGACATCGCGATTTTGTCGTGAAACCTTGAAATACAAAAATCGGGAATGTGATGGGGATTCTAAACTAAATTAAATTAGATTAAATTATGTTGTTGTCCAATTAAATTACTTAAATGCTTTATTTAAATTGTGGCTTTTATGATTAAACCATGTGATATGTGTTATTAAATAGAGCCCTGAGATAAATTATGCTATTGGATATGGATTAGATGAAATTAAATATTATGTTATTATCATGCTTTGTTAAATTATTTAATTTATGGCTTTAAAACCCTACGATCATGCATGTGTTAGCTTACTCAGCAATTTTGCTGACCAAAACCATTTTTATCCCTTTCCTTACAGAATATGTGGAATGAGCATGTGTGAGCACGATTCATGCATGGGATTTTGGGGAACACTTATTTTGCTTTTAAATTTCGTACTTAGACTATATTATGAACGGGCCTGTTTAACCCGTGATTTGGCCATGTCGGCCCCTTTTATATTTTCCGCTGCGATATTGTACTAAACTAAATATTTCCGCTGCGCTATGCTATTATTATTTTCGTATTATATTGTATGGGCTATTTGAATGCTTTAAATGTTTTTAAATACTGCAATACCTAGCCTTGCATCTCGTTAGTAAGCTCGGAGAAACCATGTCTTACTAGGGAGATGTGGCGGTGACATCCCGACCTGGGTGACCAAAAACCGGGGTGTTACAAGGTCTAGATTCGTAGGACAAATTTTCCTTAAGTCCGAAGCAACTACGACGTCAAACCTTCCCCTACGTCGCTAAGGGCGGTTAGCGTCGTAGGGCGGTTAGCGTCGTAGCTACCCCACGACATAAGTGTTGGTTGGGTAATGTAATCTATGCGATTACAAACCCTATTTTCAAGTTTTTGAATATGCAGAAACATTAAAATACCATCCACTTTCTAGATCTAGTGCACTAAAACTAAAAAAAATAAAATAAAAGCACCATCTTAAAACTAAAGAATAACAAAAACAATAATAAAAAAAATAAAAATAAAAATTAACTAGTTGCAAAAATAAATAAAAACCATGCTAACAAACTAAAATTAAAATAAAACCTACACTAAACCTATCAAGAGATGTGCATTCAATGTATGTGCATTTATTAAATTAATAAAACATCAAAACCTAACTAAAATATTAAAGAAAATGGTCAAGTGACCAAAAAAAAAGGGTAAACAGTAAATGAAAAGGGAAGAGACCCATGACAGAATTTTTGGAACATAATTTTTTGAATCTATCAACTAAGCAATAAACGTTCAAGAACAACCCATTATTTGGGTATTCTCAAATTTAATTTTTACACTACAAAGCTTTAAAACATGGAAAAAATGGCTACTCTAAAATGGTTGAAAACCACTGTTTACAAACTAATCTACCACTAAAACTAACAGAAATTAACTTACATTACATAAATTAAGTTAAATTAGCTATCTAGAATTTTTCTTCTTTTTCTTTTCATTTGTGAGCATCCCACCAACCGCACCTGGGTACTGTTTGAAAAATGGGAGCTGCTGTTCATCCAAACCGAAACAACTATTTATAGATGGGTAGTAAAACCCTAGGCTCAATTAGGCCAATTAATTGCGTAGGAGAGGACATGAACCGGAGTCCAGGAAGAAGAAACCAAACTTGTTTGTTCCTACGGGACCTCAGGTCCTGGTACTTTCCAACTATTTTTGCACATGGAAAAATTCAAGGCGCCAGATATATACACTCTCATAATGTTGGGGGCACTCAAGTGCCAATTAAAATTCCTTCAATGCCCTTATTATCCAGTAAAATCATGTTAGGGGCACATGTGGATTCTTAGAGGCACACAAAACCCTACCTCCATTGCTGCTTTCAGTTTTCTTCTCTTTTTAGTCATTCTCTTTTCTTTCTTGATTCATAATACATATATCATAAGAGTAGAGCGAATTACAATGGATGAAGATCAATACGAAGTAGTTAAATATATAAGTTTTTTTTGTGTTTAATTCATTCTTCCAGATTGAGACATTACTTTTTTGTATGAAAATTGCGTATTTGCAGCGTTCGGCCGCGAATGGCCGTTGGGCATGGTTTTGGTCGACTACTCATGGCCGTTCAAAACAAGTAAGGAGCGGCCATGGGTGGACGTTCACTGATAATAGGAAAAAAAAAATGGACCGGCCATCCATGGCCGGCCAATCTACACTAAGAACGGTCGTGGCTGGCCATTCGACTTTAAGAGCAATTTGCAAGTGTGGTCCGTTCAAATCCAGAAGATCCAAAATTTATTGGGACAACAGACCTAGATAAGCTCAAAAGAAATTATTGAAAGCCACTTCCCAGTGCTTGGATAGGTCAGGCCATTCCTTGTGTTGTGTGTGTTGGTGAAAATTTAGAAAGAAGACAAAAAAAAAAAAAGGTGGCCGGCCATTGATGGCCGGTCACTCTATAGCAAGAACGGCCACTAGTGGCCGTTCTTTTCTTGATGCAAGCGGCCTTCAATGCCCGTTTGCTGTCAAAAAAAAAAAGAAAAAAACTGGAATCACAATACTATTCATTCACCAGTGCTCAATATACAATTAATCAATCAACTTAAATCACCACTTAATTCAAACCCAAATGTTCAAATCTTTGAAATGCGCAAATAGGTGGTGGTTGCTTCAGTGCGCTGTGTGTAGCAGAGATCTTGTTCTCTCCTTTTCCTTGCTGGCTGCATTTTTGGTGTGTGTTATGTGTGTTTGTGGTGTGTTTGGCGGACTAGGGTTTTGTGTGCTGTGTAGTGCCCTTAATATAACAATACTCAATGGCCGTTGTCTGCCTCTTTCTTTCTATCTTGCTCGTTCTTCTTGCCGGTGTGTGCCCGATGGTGTTGTGTTTTCTGGTGTAGTGAGTGTTGGTATTAGGCTTTTATTTGTTGGTGCCCCAATAGATAATGTTGTGCCCCTTTTTTCATGTTTTAACCTTTTAAAGGGTAAACTTGGTACAAATAAATTGTGTGCTCCTAACTTGATGTATTTTTAGCAATTTTTATGATGTGTGCCCTATCCTTGTGTTTTTGAAGAGATTCTTTGTGTGTACATAACCGGGACCAAAATTCAATTTAGAGCTTACGACGCAGTCCTTTTTACGACGCTACACTGGCATCGTAGCTTTTTATCTGGCGTCGTAGCTCTATTTTGTGTAACGTCGTAGCTGCTCTTATGTAGCGTCGTAGTCCTCTTGTTCAGCGTCTTATTTCTCTCCCCTCTTGCGTATCAGCAGCTTGCCCTTTCTCCTCTTCTGCGTCGTAGCAGCTCTCTCTCCTCTTTCCCATTTATTTTTTTCTTCTTTCCTCTTTCCTTTTCTCCTCCATTTTCTTTCTTTCTGTTTTCCTCTCCCGTTCTCCCATTTCTCTTGCTGCGTGACTGAAAGTTGGGATGGTAAAGGAGGATGAGGAGACTGAGGTGGAGATGGCCGGCGACGATGAGAGGGTGGCGAGGACAGCGGCTGTTGTGGTTCGCCGGAGCTGTGGTCGGAGATGGAGAGATGCTCGATGGGGTCTGCGGCTGCCGGATCTGGAGGTGTTGGAATGGAGGAGATGTCCGGTAATGGCGGAGGCTGCGGTGGTGGCTGCCGGAGCTTTCGAGGTTGGCGTCGCTGTGGCTACTGGGATTTGCCGGAGATGGGTGGTGGTCGGCAGGAGCTGGTGTTGGCCGGACTGGAAGTTGGAGATGGTGATGGCTGCCGGCAGGCGGAGGTTGCGGACGGAGGAAGGTGGCTGATGGTTGGTGGCCGAAAAATTGTGGTGGCCGGAACTTTCAGACTACATCTATCCATAACCATCCCAACCACCCAACCATCCAACCATCTTATTATTTAATTAATTTCTCTCTCTTCCAACTCATCAATATCCATCACAACCCAACCATCCCAATTTTACATACTTTATCAATAACCACCCAACCATCCAACCACAATATTATATAAAATTATTTTAATCTATACAATTTTAAATAATGTTGAAATATAAAAAAATTAATGTATCAAAAATATAAAATTTTTATCTTATTTATAAAGAATAAAGAATCAATAATATTAATATATTTTTTATTTATTTTTATTTTATATGAATTTTAAATTGAGTTAAATATATCAAAATTGATATATTATGTATTTAATTAAAATATAGCAAGAGTGGTATCTATTTGTAGATAATAAAAAATTATAAAATTTGATATATTTTTTATTTATTTTTATTTTAAAATATAAAAGTTATAATGATTTTAATCTATAAAATTTTAAATTTTAGTTGACCAATGAAAAAGTGACAAATGTCTCTTTCCCATTGGCCAAGGGAGAAGAGACCTCATGGTCTAATAAATTTTTTGGTCGACCTCTTTAGAGGGACCATTCCATATTTTTTAATTTTTTTTAAATTACAATAATGAGGTGTATGGTTGGGTTGGGGACCAAAGGTCATGGATAAACATGGTCTCAGACGCCGGAGGAGATGAGGATGGTGGGCGGCAGTCGTAACCTCAATTTTGGGGATGGAGATTGTTGAACACGTTAGTGTCACGTGCTTCTCAATTTCCAATTGAGACACCAGGCTGTAAATGACCTTGTGGGACCCGCCTGTAATACCAATTAGTTTTTTTTGGGTAAAATACCAATTAGTTTTGGTTACTTCTTTCCTTTTTAAAAAAAAAAAATTAATTAAGTAAACAAATAAAAATATAAATATAAACATATATAGAAATTTAGTTTATTGGTTTGTGTTCCAGTTAATGAACCCGTGTTCCACCGAACAGATAACACCGAAACATAATTTATCATTCTCAAATTACAACAAGAATGTGATTTTTAATATTTTATCATGTTTTTGGATTTTTTAACACAAATTAATAAAATAACAATATTTTTTGTATTTTTTAATACCAGTTTAATATTTATACAACTTGCATATATCTGTCAAATTCAACTGCTTTCTTATTTAATTAAGACCGGAATGCGATCAAATGCCCATGTTTAGACACGGAAATAGATTGAAAATAATGGTCAATTTTGGCCATTATCAGCCAGAACAAAGCATATCGATGTACGGTACCATTTTGTGCGGGAAATAATTGAAGAAGGTGGAGTCAAGGTACAAAAGATCAAGACCACCGAGAACATTATTTGAACTTGATAAATGTCTCAAGAGTTTGAAGTTGACGTTGAAAAGCGCATTTGGAGGTCCTGCCGAATTTTGTGACGAGAGAACCTTGAAGGAGATACTGTGATTGGATTTTGGGACGTACCAAGGTGGAGATTTGTGGAGTGGTCCGTCCCATTCTTCATTAAAGGGGTAGCTGGAAAATTGGTGGGCAATTAATTCGGTAGATGGGGATTGTTGAAATCTTTGTCTATAAATACTGCGCTGCACTTCACTTTTACACACACCCAAAACTAGCAAATACAAGGCATTGCAAAAGCAAAGGCAGCCAGCCTTCTTTTGATCATTGCCCTTGTATTCTCTTCTTCTATTAGTAGCATTATAGCCTTTGTGAGTCTTTCTCGTTGAGAGAGTTTTATGGTATAGAATTATTTCATATAGCCTTTTGTAATAGTTTTTCCCTTCACAATGAAATAATAATTCGGTGGAGCCCGGAGGACGTAGGCATATTTGTGCCGAACCTCGTTAAATCTCGGTGTTTTCTTTATTGTTTAATTAATAACTCTATTATTTCACAACATGATATATTATTGGATTCGTTTAATCGTGTAGTTTTAGAATATCAATTTTTTTAAAAATAATTTTTACTTAAATTTAATGTGAGATATTGATGATTGAAAATATACATTGGATTGCGTACAGTGCAGAAATTAAGAAGTTGTTAAAAAATGGAAAGTGTATGTATGAGTTAAAATGTATATTTGATTTCCAATTTCTCTTATATCCATGAAATAGGTTATTTGTTATATACATATAGGTTACATTAAAAAAAAAAAAAAAAACAATGCAACAAAAACAACAAACAATAATACTACATATCTTAATATATAAATAAATAAAACCATAAATCTGAATTATATAATGAATAATAGTCATTCAATATATGATTGTTCAATGCTTCCTCCATCTCACTATATTTAATTTGTTACCTTGTATTTTTGGATACTGTTCACGGTTTAACTTTGACTCAAATTTTTATCATAGTTATGCAAGAAAAAATAAGTCAAGTGAGATCTTGTTAGATTCGTCTAATCTTGTACTTTTAGACTATCAACTTTTTATTACCTCCGTCTCAGTGTAATTGTTACGCACCCTTCCGACACGCATGTCGATGCACATTTTTAACGATTAATAACTTAAATTTTGTATAACGATAAATTATAAAAAGTTGATTGTCTAAAACTATAAGATTAGACGAATCTAACAAGATCTCACTTGACTATGTATTTTCTTACATAACTATGATAAAAATTTGAATCAAAGTTAAACAATAAATAGTATAAAAAGTCAAACGTAACAATATTTGCAAGACGGAGGAAGTATAACTTTTCTTAGTATATTATTTAAGTTATTAACCATTAAAAATATGTATCGGCATGCGTGTCGGAGAGTAATGTACCAAATATAGTGAGACGGATGAAGTACTTTATACTATACGGAAATAATGAAAACACCTAAAAAAATACTTCAATGAGTGCATGAGGACATAAAATATGTAGTAGTAAATGGTAGTAATAAGTTCGTTTAAAATGAATAAAATAATTAAATTCTAAAAAAGTGGGAAGAAGAAAATTGAAGATACCCGCCTAAGGTGGATTGGATTTGGTAATTAAAAAAAATAGGGTCCAAAATCAGTGACATGGTTTGAAAGATTTAAGATTTTCAGTGGAATTATTGGGCATGAAATAGAAGATGTGGTTAGAAAAAATATAAAATACTTAGGGTATATTTGACACAGGAAATTGAGCTTAGAGAAAGAGAATTGAGCCCAACTCTCTTATTTGGTAACATAAAAGAATTGATAACTGAGGATTAAATCAATTCTCATTCCCTAGTTTCATTTGAGAGAATTGAAGTATTGAGCTTAAAATAAAAAATAAAAAAAAATCATCCATCCATTTTGTATGCTTTCACTACTTTCTTTTATTTCACAATTTAACAAATATTTTTTATTATTAGTTTATGCATTTTTTTTAAATTTTTTATTATTATAAAAAATATAGTTGTGACAAAAAAATTATTTAAATTTATTTTTTCTATTTATAATAAACAAACAACATAACTAATTTTTTTATTCAAAGAAAAATTACGAAATTTAATTTCATATTCAATTTCTATATTGAGTTTTCTAATCAGCCAAACAAGATAATTGATTTTCTTTTATATTTCTCGATTGAATTATCTGTTATGCCAAATGAAAGAATCAATTCTCTTTCTCCGACTCAATTCACTTTCTCTGCAATTCTATTATCTATCATCAATTCTCTACAATTCCATTCTCTGTACCAAACGCACCCTTAGAAGATGTGCATGGTTGGTTGGGGGGATGTTAAGAGTGAGAACTTTTGAGGTTTTGAATAAGAATGTGATTTATACTTTTTTTAGATTACCAGGTATATTTCGCCACATTTTACATTAAATGATTTTTTATATTATTACTTTTCATGCTAATTTCATTTTATAAATTTAGATAATTTATTTAAGATAAATCTAGATATTTTATATTCTATAAAATAAAACATACTACATGAATATTCAATTTTAAGAAATCAAATAAAATTTAAATTATTTAAATATATTTTTTTTCAATATATTTTCTCTCATGTTTATTAAATAAAAATATTAAGAATTTAGATAAATTAAATTATTATACAATAAATTATAAATTATGTATAAGATTTGTTTGTTTGTTTTAAATTAATGCTTTATAGTACAACATTAGGTTTTAAAATAATTATATTTATAAAATTTATTTAATTGAAATTTAAAGCAATGTATAAATTAGTTTAAATTAAAAATTTAATATTTCTACATACTAAAGGCCCTGTTCTCTTCGCCTGAAATAAGGTGTTCTGATCTGAATTTTATAAGATCTGGTCTGGTATGGTCTGAATGTTTCTGGTCTGATATGATTGGATATAGTTTGGTCTGATCTGATCTGATTACAACTATATATAGTGTTGTCTGATCTGGTCTGGTCTGATCTGAATGGGTCTGGTCTGATCTGATCTGATTTGATCTGGTCTGATCTGATATGATCTAATCTGATTTTAATAAAAATAAGTAATGAGTTCTGAAAATAAGTTGAGGAGAACATGGCTTAGGGCTTAGGACTAACAATCTCACACTTACCAGTATGGGTGATATCGAGTCGAGTCGAGCTCGAGTAGTGGGATACTCGAGCTTGACTTGACAACTTTTTGAGCTACTCGAGCTCGAGCTCGAGTCGAGTAGCATCACTCGAGCTCGAACTCGAGTATCATCGAGTTCGAGCTCGAGCTCGAGTAGCTCGAACTCTTTTTTTTTTTTTTACATTTTCTCGAGCTCGAGCTCAAGTGCCATCGGGTTCGAGCCCGAGTAGTTCAAGCTTGATTTTTTTTTTTTGTTGATTTTAAATTTTGGAACTATGACATAAAAACTTGATTCAATTTGATATATAAATATTTGACTAGTTATTGTAAAATTTACACTACAAGAAAATTTCAGTATAGCAACCGGAATTTGCGACCAGAACCGTTCATTAGCTAGTCAGCGACCGAATTTGCGACCGAAACCATTTAGTAGCTAGTTAGCGACCGAATTTGTGACCAAAATCATTGAATAGCTAATTAGGGACCGAAACATGATCGAATTGGTTTGGTCGCAAAACATCTTTCATTTTTCATTTTTTTTCCATTTGGCACTCAATACGATACATTTCTTAAATATTACAGTACATATAAATACAAGTTCATCATATTTAAAAGTATCTTCAATACTTATATAAGGCATTTTATTACAGTCAAGTATTAAAGCGTGTCTTAGGGTTGCCGTTGCTCCGGGTTCATCCCACAACATCACTACTCCATTTAGAGTGGGTATGTATTAGCCGAATAAGATTTATTAGTACCTAAATGTATAAAATAAGTTAATTTATAGAATTAGTTAGTGAATTTGGTAATGAATAATATTCGGGTACCACGTATCACCTTACAATACCAACATTTGAGCTAGGTTTTGTGTAACCACATGTCTCTTATATTGGAATAATGATTTTATCCATCTGTATGTCTTTTTTTTTATTTTTTTTTATGTTTTCCAGTTAATATTGTACCCCCGGTTAAATTGAAATATCGGAAACTTAAATACTTATAAGGCTCGGAAGTTGGATGCATTTAACCTCAGTTACAGTATATGTCAATAAGTATTCATTATATATTCAGTTCATTATTTGATTATATAGTGCAGATTTCGATATAGTTTTCAAATGTAATAGTAAATATTAGTAGAAATGTGTCACATTTATAAGTAACTCCAATATTTGTGTAAGACATTTAATTACATTAAAATATTAAAGCGTGTGCGGTATTATCGTGGGATTATCGTTGATCCAGGCTCATACCACAACATAACTACTCCATCTAGAAGTGTGTATTCTTAGCTGAATATGGTCTATTGGTGCTCAAATGTACAACATGAGTGGATTTGGTGAACTCGATAACGAATTGTGTAATTCACAAGTCACAACATGAGATACAATGTTATTTAATTGTATATCAATTTATATTATAATACCATGTTTTAACATCATTTATATTTTTATTTTTATCTAATTATTGAATTATTTATTTAATTAATTTTAATTTTATTTTTTCAGTTCATTGAATTTCTTCTATTTTATTTTGTTAATTTAATTGTATAATTTTATTAGTTTGTAAAGTTAATTTTCTTTTTTTTTTAAGAGGATCAATGTACTGACAATTAAGGATATAATTTTCTTTTAATTTAAATGTACTGACAAAGTTAATTTTAATTTTTCTATTATTTAATTAAGGAATTTAGTTTATTTTTTGTAAGACATTTAAATATTAAAATTTATTTTTTAAATTTCTAAATAAATTTATTATATTAAGAACTTATGTTATTTTAAATTTATTTTATAATTTTATAACAATAATGATATTATTGATCTATTTTAAATTTATTCATTTTATTTTTCTGTTATTTTATACTTAAATAATTATTTTAATTAATTATATTTTATTTTTGGCGTGTACCGGGTATGCTCAAGCCACATTGGGCCGAATACTAATCCCTCGAGGAGCTGGTGGCAGTGAATGGTTGCATCTCCAAAAGCAGAATTATTATATTTTATTTTTAAATTTAAACATGAATTTATTAATGGATCAAAATGAAAATGAGCAATAAATAAAAGTAGAAGGAGTATTAAAAATATAAAATATATGAGAAATTTAAAATAAAAATAAAAACGAGTCAAGTACTCGACTCGACTCGGTACTCGACTCGATACTCGACGAGTACTCGATACTCGACGAGTATCGTAACCTTGTACTCGAGCTCGAGCTTGATACTCGATTAAATACTCGACTCGAATTAGTCGAGTTTTTTTCGAGCCGAATCCCGAGTCGAGTTCGAGTAGCTCGTTAATCACCCCTAGTTACCAGTAATTAATACAAGTTCCCTCCCATAAAACAAATGGACCTTGGGACCGGAGCAAGAAACGTCAACTACTATTTCAAACTTCAAATACACTACAGTAGTAGTAATTTAATTTGATTTTTCCGTCGAGGCACAGCACCTCTTTTTTCGCGCCAAATCCAGAGCTCCGATATTTTTTTTGCGCCCAGGGAATCCGGAATCTTACTTCTTACATCTGCCCCCGCGGTGATTGATGGCTTCATCAAAGATCTCCGGCAAGAGAAGAAATGGTCCAACTAATGACTCGAGCGAAGATTTGCCCGAAAATTTTCCGGATTTCAAAGCGCTTTTCTCGGCAATCTTATCCCCTGAGGTTTAGGGTTTCTATTTTGTTTTTTTTCTTTCGCAGTGCAATTTATTTTTATTTTTTGAGTTATAGCTACTGCTAAAATTTGCGATTGTGGTTGTGGCTGATGAAACAGGATTATCAGCGCAAGTAATCTGCAACCTGCTATTCAAAAATATTTTATTTTATATACTTTGTTCTCATTTTTCATTTTTCATTTTTCATTTTTTTTTTCATTTTTTTTTGTCTGTGTAACGTTATATGATTTAATGTCTCAGGGAATGAAACCACCAGCCTTGAAGAAGTTGTATGAAGTTCTTCTCTACATGTCATCAAATTCGCAAATGAGTTTTAAGTGTGCAGGTTCACATGATTTTGAGCTTGAAATTTGTCATGATGGAAGCAAACTGACTTTTCAAGATGTATTGGGGCTCTCTGATGTACTCTTTAAAGAGCTAGATGAAAGGTTTGAACTGTTATTTTTGAAGTTATATGGCATGTCAGGTAGCAAGGATCGTGGAGAGACTTCTTCCTTCTATGGCATACTGGATAATTTGGAAGTAGCAATGTTTTTATTCAGATGCTGCATGTTGCTCTTGATTATGCTTGAACCCCGACACAATCTTATATTGGAGAAAGGGGGGATACTATTTAGGATACTTCAAAAGTTGAATTTGACAAATGTAGATGAGAACACAAAGAAAGTTGCATTTGTCTTTGAGAAGTCAGTTTTTCATGAATGTTCGCCTGGTAATAATGGTTTCACTTCATCCTCTGTCGAGGACCTCACTGCTTCTTTACAAATTTTGGAGCCTTACAATCCTCTCAATTTTTTCTTGCGCTCAATTCTTGAGGTAATTTCTAATCCTTTAAATTGCGTATCATATTCCATTATGCCCCCATCTCCGTTTTCATTGCTGAATCTTAGCATTTTTTTTTTTTTAAAAAAATAATTTGTAGAAAGATTGATTTCTATACTTTATGCGATTGTGAACTTGAATTTTCTTCCATTAAAGGTGTTTCCAGGTGTATTTTTTCACTATTGATAATGGGTAAATTGAGAACTAAACTAACATAAGTGTTAAAGTGTTTTGAAGTGATTATGCCTCTTTTGGCAGGTATTTGTAGATGAGCTGCTGATGAATGGGAAATTAAGAGGTTACTTCAAGAGTTTAAACTCTTCCGATTCTACCAGTGGAATTTTGTTTAATCCGAGCCCGGGTCAGGGTAATATGGCTATTGTGATGGAATCACTCTGCAATCATTTCATCATATCATTTTCAGATATGCAACCTTTTGGAGACTTTCCCAATAGGTTATTCTGTAGGCATGATAAAGAACTTAAATATCCATTCAGAGAGTCAGCGTTAGGTATTACTGCATCTGTATCATTATTTCTCAATCCTATCATCGCTTCAGCACCAAAATACATGCAAGCTCACTTGTTTTCACTTGTTTCTGAATCTATTCACATCAAGAATTTGGAACTAGACCGTAAACTCACCAATTGCTTCTTGTCGACTTTTGAGAAGTCAGTCATTTTGTACATGAGGCACATGTCTCTTTTGCAAATGGATTTGTACTCTTCAGTTGCGAGGGACTTCACTTCCAGTTCATCATATGGCATTCGTCATCCACCATTTGAATGTTACATATTACCAGAGACAAAATATAAGGTTGACAGTCTAGTTACCCAGTTGGACAATTCTTCAGATCTGATTATAAATGATTGCTGCTTTAGAATGAAATCTGACCTCGTGAGTTCTTCCATAAGATTTGTGAAGGAATGTCAAGGTATTTATGCCATATCATGCGAAGATGATGTTTTGACCATCTTAAGTTGCTTGGTTCTGGAAGCTTCTAAATGCTATAATGATAAAGCACTACAACTAATTGAGGGTACAAGTTTGCAGCAACTATATTTTCTTGCTTCTTTATTGAGATTAATGAGCATCTCATTGATAAAATCTGTTTGGAGTCTTCGACATAAGGATGATTTTTGCAGATCGAAATCCTTGAAAGACTTTTCTTCATGTAAGGAGTATGATTTCATTTTGGGTGCAATCTCCTGTTTCAGAGATTTAGACATCAGTTTACCATTACAAAAGGTTTTATCCAGTGTAATGTCAGACAATTCTACACAGCATATGGATTCCAAAATGATGTTTTTGCATTTTTCTGGCTTGATGTCATTATGCTTTGCAAGTGGGCTTGAGTTCTTAGTGAAGGCTTGTTTGCTAATAATTTTTGCCCTGTTAAATTTATTTGTATTTGAGGAGGGCAACTTAGATGCACTGCAATCATTTGTTGATTCCCAGAAAGAATCTTTTCCATCCGAATTGTCTGCAATAAGATTTGTTGAGGTAAGTGTTTTTCCACAGTCTTCCTTGCATTGCATGTGCATTTAACTGTGGCATTTTTCTTTTGGTTTTCAAGCATTAAATATTTTTTAATAATGCAGACAGTGGTAGACCAAAATGAAAGTCTTGTTGTTGCTTCTAAGTTTCAGAAGATAAGAGCACTATATTCAAGGTAAAAGATAACGACACTGTGTATTCCTGTTGCTTGTGGTTAACTATATTGTGCCCTTTCCTTACCATGCCATATTACCATGATGAGAACTAAATAGATCAGTAAATATGAAAGGTTTTATCTTAATATCTTCCAATGTTTTCTCATGGATGTCTGGTTAAAGTCCCAAAAGTTGTCTGCATTCAATACTTGTGGCTCCAGAAAATTAGGGTGGAAGCCCCATGTTGAGTTTGGCTTGATCTCCTTCATACTAATTTCTGGAAAGTTTACATAATTAATTTTTAATGCATATGGAAGAAATTTCCTACATTTTAGGTAAAGTGTGGTAGGTTACTAACGTTTTGTTGGTTTGAGGCAACACACTTAACTTGAATTCAATAATTCTTTGCTTGGACACTGCATAAAACCAGTCATTGCAATTTGATTGCTAGCCTTTGGATATTTATCAATAAATTTTTAAACCTTTCAATGTTGCCTAGCTCATCCAAGTATCCAATGGCAGTTGAATCTAGCTTCCATGAAACAAAAATGAAGCATTTTGAATATTTTGTGGCCTAGCTCCAACCAATCTGTCACAGCATTTTCTCATACGTAATCATTTGGGATGTTTTTTCTTTCTTATTGGTTGAGTTTTTTTGCAGTGAAATAAAAAATATTTATCCTGAAATGGAAGCTTCATGGTCACAAACTGAAGCAAGTGCAGCAGCACACATTGAGGCTGCTGTAGGCTTGGAAGAAGAAACTGAGGAGACTAGCAATGGGGAAATCTTCTTGAGGTGTATGTTAAGGACAGTAGGAAATGTGTCAGACTTTGATGATTTAGCTAGTTTTGTTGAATGCAAACAAGGTAAGGATTATTCAGACTGGCTAAAAAATCGTCAAAAGTTCCGAAGAAGGAGGGGCGAGAAATTGGCTGTTTTAAGGTGGAAAAAGAAGAAAAAAGCATGGAAAACCTTAAAAGTGAATAGAAACTGATGTGCAGTCATTTCTTCCACACATGGAATGACCACTGCAGCCAAGCTACTGATCCTGCCAGGTAAGGGGAAAACCTTCTCTGGCTTTTATAATTCATAGATTTTTCTGAATTCTGCTGTGTTATGTTTTTACTTTAATTCATTGTTTCTGTATGAATGCTTGCAGGGGGCCAGCAAATTAAGTTACATCTATAATCTACATTTGGTCTTAGATTTCTTTGTTACCTGACATAGATTAGGATATGGATTTCACTATTTTTTTGGGGTCCCTTGCACATTTGTAAAGTCTTATGTAATTGTGATACATAAAATGTCTGGTAACGAATTCTGGGTTTGTAAACAGAAACATGCACATTAATTACGTAGGTGCATATAATTGTAACTTAGAATATCTCTCGCAAAATCTCAAAACTTGCTGTGTATTAGCAACATTGACATTTAATTGACATGTCATGTCATTCTACTTCAAAACTATTTAAAATTTAGGGCCGACTGCCCAAGCATTTGGAAGGTCCTGCTAAGTTAGATCATTATGTGAACTGGTCTCATGGGGGGCAGGGGGTGCAGAGAAATCAATGTGAGTACAAAACAAACGGAAAAAATAATGAGAAAGGGCGGGAACAGTGAATTCGTCCACTAGGCCTATTGAAGGGACAACCTTAGCTAATTCTTCAACTTGGTAATCTCTTTGATGTTGAATAGCAGAGGGCATTCTATACTAAAATAATTTTGTATTAGTCTTTTTCGGCTAGGGAGAATAGCAGGCAGGTATTTAGGCCTGAGTAGAACCAGTTACCGAACCTTTGCTCGGACTAGCTTCATTTTTCTTCATGCAAGAGCTGTTCAGTTGATCAAAATCTCTACTTTTGTTTTTGCGTTGTTTGAGTTGCTGCTTTTGTTGCTGCTGTTGTTGCATGTGAATTTGCTGTTGCTTCTGTAGGTGAAACATGGTTTGCAGCCTTGCAATTTCTCTCTCTAACATGCCTTGTTCCCCTGGAAAACATATATTGAGAACTTAGATTTTGTGAAGCAAGTATTCAATTTAAGGAATGTTTCTAGTTTGTACAAAACAATCTTACCTATGCTCATGCTGAGAATGCAAAGGCAGGTATACAGTTTTTAAAGACATAAATCATGTATAAGGACTCAATTATGATGTGGCTAAAGGTAATACTTATTATATCAAATCAAATCTGCTGAAGGAATGTATATTAATTGAGGCTGATCCATTACACCTGTTGCAAGAACCCTTTAAAAGGACATATCATGAAAGAATTTTAAAAAATACTGAAGCATAACCTAAATAGATAACAGTATCAGGGAAATTATACAAAAGTCTAAGGTAGGTGCTGCTACGTGTCACACAACGACCTAGATATTGTGTTAATTAATTGGAAACATGCCATGAGTAGACCTGGTTTGAATGAAATATGCAGGAATATCATGGAAATGGAACTAAGCATAGGAGCAATAACAAACTTGTAGAATTGGTAGTTTACATTGTTTGATAATCTGCTCCTGTGAGATACTCTCTAGACGTTGCCTCAGCGCTCTATTTTCCATAGTTAATATCATATTTTGCTGTTCAAGGAACTCAAGATCGGCTGAGATTCCAGACCCTTCTGCCTATTATACAATGCAAGAAAAAGACAACCTGAGTGCCACAAACATACTTAGATGCACATCATTCGATGATATATTTTAATTTTCATATGTATTTTCAAAGCTTCAATAATTATTTACCTTCAACATTTGTACTGTTTTTTCTAGATGAGCTATGTAATGAAGCTTCCTTACCCTTGATCGGTGAGCATTGTGCCTGCATGTTACGATGTAAAATTTTAAGCATATTTGTTAGAAGATTGTAATTTGATTTTTCATGATTTCTTGTGGAATAAAAGCTATGTTTATGATTCAATGACCAAAAGCGCCATAACTAACTCACTTCTCTTCATTTATTTTTTCAATTCTAGAGAAGTTCTTGAAGGCTATGTGCAAGATTCTTACTGTTTACGCTTTGAATCTGACTTTGATCCCGCAGGCTTAGTTTGAGAATCAGCATCTTTATCAGCAGATGCCTCAAGGTTTGGCAGACTAGATTCATTGCTATGCTCTAATTCTAAATTAGACGCCACTTCTGACTCCTGATAAAACAGAACAGGAGAAGCATCAAAATTGTGGTTTGTCATATATTTATCAATGGTACGATAATTTTCCTTTTTCTTTTAAAATAAGAATTGATTTCATCGATGTCAAATCTGGTTATTATCCTCAGCATGTGATGTTACCTTATTCTCAACACGAGTGCTGCCCTTGTCTTTGTAGTTAATTGAATTTTGTGACATTGCAGGGAGTGGGACCCCAAAATCTGAAAAACCGAACCTTGATTCCTCACATTCATTAAATGTCTCTGCCGCTTCTAGGTATGCAAAGGAATCACTTGCTGAGCGCCGGTGATGGCATCTCTGGAATGGACTATCTGGATCCTTCAAAAGATCTTCGAGCCATGATGGTTGTTCATCAAATAGGAAGCTCTCGGAAGAGCAACGATGGTGGTGATTCAAATTCTCTCCATTCGATTTGATGGTTGGAGAATCATTGTCATTTGTGGAAGGTGGGGGAAACGAGAAGGGGTGAAATTCTGCGACTTTGGCTCCGCCACCCATGGTATATGACAACCCATTTCTGCTCTCCATTTCTTGCCACTCAGAAAACATCAAAGATGTTTTTATATACTTCTAATATGCATTGAATGGCCTGTATGATATATTTGTAGTGTGTGAAAATATTAATGTAAAGGAAATCTTACCACAGGGGGTGAGTGGCGAGTCAAGGCAGATGAACGGGGGGCGGGGGGGGGGGGGGGGGGGGGTGGTACTGAGATGTGCTTTCTTTACATGGGATTCTCCCCCAGGGATTCCAAACTCCAGAAATTGAAGAGTGTTGTGGATTTCTGGAGCTTGAGGAGGGGAAAAGGACAAAAGAAAGATTGCGAAATATATTATTATATGATGAGAATGTGATTTTCTTGTGTGTGAATTTTTTTTGTTTTGAATGTCATAGGAAGACAAAGTAAAAGGAAGGAGAGTGAGAAAAGGAGCGCAATTCACGTTGCCAATGTTCAAGTGTTACTTCCCCCCTTCTAGGCCAGGTATGCTACTCTTCTGTCCACCAACTTTGCTTTCAATTTTCATCTAAAAATGGGAAAAAAAATTAAACCCCACTTAATCTCTCTCACAAACACATATCAAATTTAGGGTAGTACATTTGATTAATTCAGATCTATCTCGTTACACATTTACACTCATGCTACTTTCCATTAGCACCTTCAATTTCACAACTAAAAAAAAGGGTATATATCATCAAATCTCCCTGTATTTTTTTTTTTTATAGAAGTCATTACAAAATTCCCTCGTGTGTTCGTTTATCTTAGAATCCCCATATATTTTAAATTTAAAGTCACATTTATCCTTGCGTTTATAGATAACTGGCACTGTGAAATTATTAATTTTTAAATTACACTCCCTCCGGTTTTGAAAAATATTAACGTTTGCATAGTAAACACTATTCATTGAGTAACTTTGATTCGACTTTTTAACATAGTTACATAAGATAAAACATAGTCAAGTGGGATCTTGTTAGATTCGTCTAATCACTTAGTTTTATAATATTAAAATTTTATAATTTTTTATTTATAAAATTTGAGATATTACTCTTTAAAAATGTGTATTGGATTGCGTGAAAACAAGGAATGTTAAAAATTTTTGAATATGGAGGAAGTATATATATAAATATAGATATGACTGTGTGTGGTGATTTATACTATACTCCATATCATGTTTCCCATGACCCCGAAACCCTTTCAAAAAAAAAAAAGAAGAAAAGAAATAAAGAAGAAAAAGATAAACCCTGAAGTCTGGCCATTCACTTGGGGTGCCTCAGATCAGAGGTATTGAGTGGAAGGCTGTGAATGTGAAGCCTGGAGTTCCCTGCACAATATGTGATTGTGGTAATGTTCTCCATTAGTCTTAATATATTTGATAATTTGGTGATGATTTTATTAGAACTTGAGGGGATTCGAAGTTATTTATTCAGACAATAATAATGCATAATAATTATGTACTACATTATTAAGTACTTTGCATGGAATTATATTCTATACTGCTCAAGCAACGAGTGATCGGTTGACTCCATTGTTGCTGCAGTTTCTAGCATGGGACCCTAGAAGGAAATTCTCAGCTCGCACTTTGATTGCAGCCTAGAACATCATGAATCTCTCGAGGTATCCTATAAGCATCTTTGTGCGGGAGATCTATTACATGTGTTCCAGGTTATTGTTGCCGTGGGGAAGTGGTGGTGTGAGCCGTTCTATATGCTTCAGTTAGCTTTGTCCTCAAATGTAGCGGAAGTCGTGGCTGTGTCCCTTGCTATCAGGCTACTTTGAAAAGCTTGCAGCGCCTGCTTTGTAGTTTGAAGGGGGGCAATGTAGGTGCTCTTCATGCCCTTCAACTGCTCCTTACTTTTGTGCTAATAACAAATGACTGAATCCTTGAAAAAACGTGGGTTCTGTTTGTTCGTGTTTGACGAAATGCCTGTCTTGGCTCCCTGAATTGTGCAGGATCCCTTCTCTTTGGATCCTGAAAATATTTCCTTTCCAGTTATTAAAAAAAATGGCTGCGAGCACATTTGGACTTAGGAGTGATTTCGAGTCGAGTTCGAATAGTAGTGTACTCGCGCGTGACTCGACCATTATGTAGTAGTACTCGAGCTTGATATTCTTTTTATTTTTTCGTTGATTTTGAACTTTGGCGTCGATTTGCTACTTTTTATAAATTCGACCTATAACATAAAACTTATTTCTTTAATTATAATTGCAAACTGTAGCTACGAGGAGTTGAAGCTTTAGGTGATGTCGATTTTGATAGGGACGAGTCACGAGTTTTTAATTTCATAGTATTTTTTTTTAGAAAATTGTACTTTTTAAAACAATTAATTATTTAAAAAAAAAATTAGAATGTAGCTTAGAAAGCTCTTTAAAATTACTAAGGTTAGATTTTGATTGCATAACTTCTTTTTGCAATAAAATCTTCATAAGCTTGTGTAAAGAAAATATTATTATTATTTTATATATTGATAGAGAAATTAAAATTTTCTTTGAAGTTCCTAAAGCTCTTAAAAGTTGTATACATGTCCAACTGAAAATGTAAATATAAAGGAATATTAAAAATATAAATGTATTAAAAATTAAGAATAATTGAATACTGAACTCAAACTCAATGCTCGACAAGTGTCATATCTCTACGCTCGAATTCAATACTCAATTAAGCTATTCGACTTGATTCGAATTTTTTAAGTACAAATCAAAATTTTTTTTTTTTAAATTGAATTTAAGTAATTCTATTCATCAATCACTTCTATTTTGGACCAAGGGGTTTGCCAAAAAGGACCAAAATACGAAAAAAACAGTAGTTTCTTAAATCAATATTCCATTGAATGTATAGATTTGCTCAGTGACTGCAACTTGCAAATTTATGTTTGAGCAGTGTGCTTCCAACAATATTATATAGAAAATCAGGCATATCCTAGAAACTAAAAAGCTCAATCATAAGTGTCCTAAAGGCTGAAACCTCCGAAAGTAATACAGTCAGCATAACTATTAACTTCCACATGGATGGAAGTACGCGATTCTGCCATTTTTTAAGGTTGACAGAGAATAAGTACGATGAATTTCACCCTCCAGTAGTAAAAAAAAGCAAAAACAGGAGGCAGGCGTGTGAAGTGAAAATCTTATGTACAGACACAAGATAATGAGACCACATGAAATAATATTCTACGATAAAAAGACCATATACAGATTTAAGCAACGGAGAGCAGTAAATGAAGAATTCAACCTGTACAAGTACGCGATACCAACAACACTAGTGTAAATTCCATCCAACAACTCGGTCTATAAAGCAGTACAGTAGTATTCTGACCACATATCCAGAAATGCTCATACTTCTATTTGTTGCCTGTAAAGAAAACTTAAACCAGAGGAAGCTGCCTTCTGCAATAGTAACGGTTACCCCATCTGCTGCTGGAATCAGGGGTTATGGTTGACCGAGCTATATGCACAAAAGGGGTGGGCGGCCTGGCCTGGCCTGGCCTGGCCAGTAAGAATACAGGCACGGATTAATCTTTCTTACCATTGCACTTGAGAATTCTGCTCAACTGGAAGGCCTCGCCCTGATCTCCATTCAATGATCTCCTTTCCAGGAAGCAAGCTGTGACTTGTCGTATCAGTTTCTCGAGGCACGAGTGTAAGCAAAACTTGGCATCTGTCACATTGGGGTTTGTGGACAATATCATGGCATTCAAGAGATCAGCCACCAGCTCGCGTTGGGATTCTCGGAGGAGGTATCCGACGGATGACTTGGCTGGTTGCTCATATGCCAGTAAAGCGGCACAATCCTAGCATGAGAAGAGAACCAAGAGGAACACATATATGGGGTCACAAATCAAGAGGAAAAAAAAAATTTTCCATGTGGAGGCTTAATAAAAATAGAAGTAATAGTTAAAATTATCTACTAAAATAGGAGATTGTATTAGAATATAATAGCTTTCTTGCTTGGCCTGACCATCACCAGCCCAAGCCTCTATTCAAGCTCTAGTTATGCTAAATTCAAGCCTGATCACATTAGGATTAAGCTCTAAATCAAGTCAACTCTGAAAATTTAATTTCAATGGCACACATACGTGGGGTAACCTTATTTATGGATTGGCTTGAGCTAGTGGCAAACTAGAAGCTTAAAACTTGACCGACTACAGTGGAAGAACTACTCAATGAGTCACCGAGTACTCCAGTAGCTTCCTTCTCTTACAGCCGTTCTTATTGGAATATTAATAAAACTCAGTCAAGAGGAAGGCGAGAAGTAGGATAAATTTTAAAATTTTAATTTAGCAGAGTTCAATTCAAAATGCTCTTTATTTGCTTGTTTTGTGTATACTAAAAATAAGCAAACATTGGCACTACCTTGATCAGGTCATCAAATGCTGAAAATTTCTTGAACCTGTCAAATTCTTTTCTGCCGTACACCACAGCTTCCTCTAGTTTGCCTTCCTGCAACCAAATAGTAACAGATCATATGAGAGCATAATTCACAAGGATAAATGCATGAAGTGAATTCTCAACAACCATTTGAGTAAACATAAGTTAAAAATAATGCAGCCTTTCGCCAAGGTAAAAAAATATATTGCCCAGGCCAAATGCACATAAGGCATTGACCTGTAAATGTTTGAATGTTACACAACCTAATGTCTAGATGAAACAGCATCTGTGACACAAAAGATTTCATCTTGTTTCCTTCACAAGCATTCCAAAATGTTGATTGAACTTTTACCCCAGGACATAGAACTCCAAAAATGCAAGAGATAGC
Organism: Hygrophila difformis; assembly: GCA_030278955.1. Taxonomy (NCBI): domain Eukaryota; kingdom Viridiplantae; phylum Streptophyta; class Magnoliopsida; order Lamiales; family Acanthaceae; genus Hygrophila; species Hygrophila difformis. Next base: position 11,729,574 of record JAOANR010000010.1, on the reverse strand, counting down.
GATGAGGCATGAGTGCCAGTTGCTAGTTTGCAACCATAGAATTTTTCACTTTACTAACGAACCATATCTCTTCTTTCCTCTTTCTGATTCGGTTTAAATTAAATATTGTTCACAAAACAATTGACACATTCAAGAATAATTACTTCACTTTTTGAAGAAAATTAAGGTAAGCCATACAATAGAAGAAGATAATGTTAATCCATGAATGAAATTGATATAGGTTGAGAGATATAACATACACAAAAGTGCATGGTTGAATAAAGTAAAGCTCATGTTAAGAATGTCCATGTTCTATTCCATATACACCAAGAAAGAGAAAAGATAGTTACCCGGACAAGCTCAATAAATTTTTGGCAGTGTAGCAAAAAGAATATAGTTGATGTGTCATCCTGCAAAGGAGCACAATTATACTGTCAAGACAGCACAATAGATATGAAACAGCAGAAGACTAAGTAACAATCTGAGGCACAGTGGTTAAACCTAACAACTTAGTTTTGCAGTGCCTTCCAAAAAGAAATTTTGATTGGATAGGACAGAAATGATAATGCACACACCACATGGTTAAAGACTACACTCATAATAGCAGAAGTAAGTAATGGAAAACCCTTCACATGGAGGCCATCATTTTCCAATAGAAGAAAAAAACACATGGATTCTTTGAGATAGCACATTCTCTTTTAACACGAGGAGCTTGATAGAGGTGGGTTATTGAAGCATAATAGAATGAACAGAGAAGAGTGAACTTGCTCTCAAGAAACCTTCAGAATGGCATAGAGCGAAAAAGTTCAGAGAATAATTGGCAGCAATTCTATATAAATAGATTAAGACACTAGATCATCGTACCTGAACAATCTGGGGATACCACTTGTAGAGAGTAGAAAATGCATCATCAATCTGACCAGATTTTATTAGCTACAAAACCAAACGAGAGAAACAATCAATCAGAACAATAAAATTATTAATTTCTGGATCCACTATCCATAATTGAAATAAAGTTTTTATAAAAATTGACAAATAGATTGCCGGTGGTCATAACTCAGAACCGTAGTTTACTGAAAAGGTTGACATGAAAATAAGCAATGGAAGCAGAACATTGGAAAAAATTAAGTATGATTATGAACAAGTAATGTACAGAATAGCTTCATTGGTTATTAGGGCCAAATTTCAATCTTGGAGATTGTCCAGCAGAAAGTAGATATTGATAAGGCAAAAGAAAGATTTTAGATTCCAACGGCAGTCATATATTCACCGCTTAAAGCAATACCTCACGCAAAGCCTTCCTTTGATTCAATGCGTAGGAATTATCTTCCTTATTTAAACCATTCTCCAAAGTCACAGAAATTGGGGGCATGGTACTTCTTCCGGCAAGATCAAACAATTTCAGAGTATCTTCATATCCATAATGTTGTAAATATGATCGAACTATTCTGAAAAGAACATACCAACATAATTAAGAAGTAAAATAAAAAGTGTGAACACAGTTGTGAAGATTTCCAATCAGATAAGATGAGAAAGAGCAGCACATATAATAATGTTATGATCCCAATGTAGAAGATGTTGGCAGTGCAGGTAGGATCTCAGTTTTTAACACACAACTGAGAGGTTTCCAAAGTGAAATTGATCATGTCAATCATGCTTATGAAGTAAATTTCACAATCCACAACCATTTTTGTGAGCATATGAAGCATAACTGAACAACAAAAAAACTATCCTTCGACAGCTCATAAAAAGAGCTGCACATTAAATAGTTACGGTAATATTAAAAGAAAATCACATCAAAATCTAAAAACACATTACAACTTGAAACAGTAAAGGTGGATCAGACTTTCATAACATAACCAGTTGCGAACATACTCGTAACTGGCATCCTGTGGTATTGAGATGCTGTCAATTTTCATCTGCTGTTTAGATCTTTGTTCTGCCTCATATGCCTGACAAATGAGCAAATAGAGCAACCAATAATAGTTGAATGGATATGAAAATATAATGTACTGTTCAATCCTTACATGAATTTTCCTCATTTAATTGTTACGATGAAAGTTAAGAAAGGAGGCAGCAGATAAATAACAGGATTGCCCTTTTGTTGTTTTAATTCAATACATTGAAGGTTTGTCACCAAATCATATTACAAGTACTCCTATCTCTATCAGATCTATATTTTAGCTGAAAAGTTTGTGGTACTAAGATGAAGTCAAGAGGAGCGCAAAGGAAGATAAAACATCATCAAAAGAGATAGCAGTTATCGTGCTGCATATTAATAGATGAGAACATGTGTTGCATGATAACATGAATGACATGAATGACCATCATGTTAAGAAAAATACAGCATCAAACATAAGAGAAAAGATAGGCAAAAAATATAAAACTTACTTTAAGATCAAAGACAAATGGATCCTTTCCAAAGTTTACAGTCACCCTGCAACAGCAAGATCAGCATTCAGTCATTAGGAGTGAAAATTACCATTTCATTATTAGAGGCATTTACAGACAACAAATTAACCAGCATAGCAATATTTTATTGGCAAAATAAATTACTAGAAGCATGTGTAATAGAAAATGTGAAATGAGAGGACAAAGGGTAGAACACTGTATTTTCTATGATACATACTCTTCATTTTGGCTGTGAACAGCAACTGTAGGAAACACAGGACCTTTGACATCCTTATTCAATGTGCCTATGATGACCCCATTTTTCCTGTTATGGTATAAACATGAGAAATCTCAAGTAAAATTTATGAATAATACTAACCATTTACAGTAACCCAACATATTTCATTTTATTCTCAACCTTCAAGACTACAATTAATTACTAAGAAAATTCATGGTTTTCTCACGTGAAAAAAAATTCTTGAGTTGCGTAGTTGATGCCACCACCAACTGTGTCACCAGTTGTATAGGTTGGGCCAAATGGTTCTCCCTTTTCATGGCCACGATGTAGTTGTCCATCCTCACCATGATATCCACAACTGTTTGCTTCCCATCTGTATGATGAAGAAACATTAATAAGGACTACAGAATAATGCCAGTAGCCACCGAGCTAGTCTAAACATGAAACAATTAGAACTGACAAGTCACAAGAGCATGAAACTACAATAAGATCACACCTTATATTTTGAACTAGTCATGTGGGAAATGTCACAGTTTTCATTAAACTCAATACTTTTAAGCATATGAAATCAATAAAAGGAACAGAAAAATATTTCATAAACTAAATACTATATGTGTGTGATATAAGAAACAGAATACACCAACGATGATATAATGCTAATAAATCTGTAAGCATACGTAACATTCAAACTCCACACAATCCAAATATAAAGAAACCCCACGGACAATTCTTTTTGGCTTATAGTAACTAGAGAAGGTTTAAACTCTAAAATCAAAACAAAACCTGCAGAAGACAATTCACCCGGCATAATTGCTTGAAACAAGACTCAGACAACCGCCTCTAATTCCAAGTATATTATAAACTTCTTGAAACTCACAAAAATAAAATAAAATAAAAGCGAAACTGAACGGCTGCATCAATGCTTCTACTTTATCAAGATTCAATTTGCCAAATACGTCATTCTCTAAGTTCTAAAAACCAAGAGTCCAAAATCCGCAAAATATCAATCCCTAGCGGTTAATAAATCCATAATTGAACAAAGCGCAAAACACACCCTGGTTGGCGACGGAGTTTGAACGCTGAGGTAGTAAATCCGATTGTAATCTGCCCCCTAGCCCCCGCGTTCTTCACATAAATCTCAAAATAATAAAGAAGCCGCTTCGACGGGGCAGGGCGATTAGCCTGGACCACTCCGACATCGTGGTCATGATTGTGCGCATTCGGATACAAAAGCGAAAGCTTATCATGTCCCACCAGGGAGAACCCGCCGGAGCTATTTACCGTATCAAGCGCCGTCGGAGCCTCCTCCTCCTCTTCTTCCTCCAAGAATTCAGATTCTGTTTCGGGTTTGGCGGCTAGGGTTCTGGAAGTTTGGCTCCAAAGATCGATGAAGTATGAGCCGATTAAATCCTCTTCCGGCGAGTGGCTCAGCGACGATGCTTCTGACATTGCTGTTTCCGTTGAAATGGAGTAATCAAGAATCAAGGTTGCACCGGAACAGGGAAATTGGGAAAATTGGAGGATCAAGAGATTTCTTAGGAACGGGGCAATTTGAAAATCGATGGGCTTTTAGGCTTTTACTGTAGTTAGTTTATCCATCTACTGGACTCCTGCTGCCGATACTGCGAATTTCATTTCTCATTTCTATCTGTGATTCTTATTTCACTTTGGGATGATTAGTGCCACCATTTATAGGGAAATGGTATGGACGATGAACTATGTGGGCTTCTATGGCCCACTTTTTAGGCCCAATCACAAGTCAACCAGTGGGTCAACTAGCCCATCCTAAAACTGTCTAACGAATTAGCCCAATTATTACTATTTTTTTTTTTTGGAGGAGTATTATTACTAATTTAATACCGATATTGCAAAATTTAATTAATCAGCTAATCTCACCGTTTGTTTGGACTATTGAAACAAAGTAAAAATTGATACAAAAGGGAGAATGAGAATTTAGAAATAAAAACAAATAATATTTGGATGGATAATTAAAAGTGGTTTGGATAAATTTTATGTGCCTTTTCATATATTAGAATTATTAAAAGAGGGCAACATTTTTATAAGATTATCTATAAATATAATTTGATTTTGTAATTAATAATTTAATTATTTTTTCGGTAGAAAGGGGCCGAAGCCATTTCATTCAAAAAATTGCCGAGAATGGTACAAGCCATTACAGTTAATCAGTAAGGCGGATTGAATACAATCAGGGGTCTAACAAGATACTCCACACCCCAAAAGAGAGAGTTATCTTTAAGAAGTAAATCAGCAACATGGTTTGCCTCCCTAAGAATCCAAGCAAACTTCACTTCCAATTGCTATCGGATGATAGATTGAATTTTAACTAGAAGGTCAGTGAAAGGACCTGGAGACGGAGGGATAGAAGGGTTCCCATTGAGGAGCTCAAGCAGCTGCTTGCAATCTGTTTCAACTTCAATCTTTGGTATGTTTAACTCCCAGGCCAATTGGAGGCAGAGAAGGATGCCCTACGCTTCGGTCTGAACTACATCCTTAGTGCCACCTTTGGCCCGAATACCGCCTAGCCAACGTCCTTGATCATCTCGAATAATACCACCAGCCATGCAGGAACGTCTACCTCTTCGGCCATCACAATTAGCCTTAGCCCAACCAGAAGGAGGCTTAGTCCATCTAATTTGCCTTGTACGCCAGTTCTTGAGACCGAGGGCTCTAAGATCAGTACGGGCCATCAAAAATTCAGATTGCATGCGGCGAATCTGATGGTGAATGCGATCCCAGTAGATTCTCTCGTTCCCATAAAACTCACGACACCGGGCTTTCCATATTTCCCATATACCAAATCCAAAAAGCAAGGCTTCAGGATCACCAACGGAGCAGCAATGATGGGAGTCAATCCAAGTAGGGAGAGTATGAGACCAGAATAGTGAAGAAGGTGAAATATCGAGAGAAAACCAAACCCTCGAGGAGTCCGGGCAATCGCGAAGTGCATAGATTCCAGTTTCCACTTCTCCATATTTCCAGCAGGCAGGGTCCACGTGCATGCCTCTCTTCACCTTTTCATCAGCTGTCAAGATCTTCTCATGTCTGCAAATCCAGAGAAACGTGCGGGCACGTTGAGAAACCGACCATCTCCAGATAGCTTGCCACTCTTTGTATGCAGTTACATCAGAATCAGGCTGGTTAGCTAGGATTTCCCTGGCGCTTTTTGTTGAGAATAATCCTCGTTTGGAAGGAATCCATCGTGGTTAGTCAGGTTGATCCTCAGCTGTAGGGGGATTGCATCGGAGAATTGAAAGCACAGCATCCAATGGGAGGTGATCCACGAATTTGTGCAGCGCCCATTGATCACCTTCAATATAATAATCAACTGTACGAGCAAGATCCAGTTGAGATAACGGTCGTGTGGCTAGATCCTGCAAAGAAAGGTTAAAGTTTAGCCATTTATCCTGCCAAAAATAGATGTCCTTACCGTTGCCCAGATTCCAACCGAGAAATGGAATGAATAGATGCCGAGATGAAGCCAAGTCTTTTGCAAAATGCGAATAGGCTTGGGATTTTAATTTGAAGTTATGACCCATCCATCCATAACGAGCTTTGAGAATGGATGTCCAAGTGGTTCTCCTGGATACAAGACTCCACCAGTTTTTCAAAAAGAGGGCATCATTAAGGGTATGCAAATCATATATGCCAAGACCGCCAGCTGTCGGTTTCTTTATGATGATATTCCATGCTAAAATGTGGGTTTTCCTCTTATTGGCCGTGGAACCCCAGAGAAAAGATCTGCAGATTTGCTCCATTTTTTGAATGATATTACGAGGAAGACGCATGACTTGCATGGCATAGATACTGATCGATTGGAGAACAGATTTGACAAGGGTTGCTCGTCCAGCCAAGCTAAGATATCTACTCGCCCATCCGGAGAGCTTCGAATTCATTTTGTCAAGGAGAAAACCATAATAAGAACTGGTCCTGCGGCCGGTATGAGTAAGAATGCCTAAATAAGTGCCGAGATTGGAGGCACTCTTGTACCCGAGATCAAGTTCGATACTTCGACGAGTGGCAGTAGGAACAATATTACCAAATAAAATTCTAGATTTCTGAGAGCTAACCAAGAGACCAGACATGCTACCAAATTGGTCCAGGATATGTTTGATAAGCCTAGCTTGATCTGTAGATGCTTTGGCAAAAAGCAGAATATCATCCGCAAAGAATATATAGGGGATTTTAAGGTCACCTCTATCCCAGCTATCAGGATGCCATAAGCCAGCAGAGACAGCCTCATTAATCATAGCCCCCAGATGCTCAAGACAGAGGATAAACAAGTAAGGAGATATTGGATCGCCTTGGCGAACCCCACGAGAGGGTTTAAAAATATTAGATGGAAGGTTGTCCCATTGGACCTGCATAGAAGACGTTTGAACACAGTGAATAATGAAGTTAGTACAATTAGAAGGAAACCTGCCATTATCATAGTTTCATGGATGAATTGCCATCGAAGCTTATCGTAAACCTTCTCAAGATCAAGTTTAATAATCATGAACCCAGGTCTAGCCGTAGATTTGTCCAGATAATGAGCTATTTCTTGACTGATGATGATGTTGTCTTGGATAAAGCGGCCCTTGACAAAACTAGCTTGCCCTGCAGAAATCAGCTTAGGCATAACAAAAGTAAGCCTATTAGTGATAATTTTAGTCATGATCTTATAAAGGACATTACAAAGACTAATAGGGCGAAATTGAGAAACCGATTTAGGATTAGGAACTTTAGGAATAAGGACTAGAAGAGTATGGTTGATCGCCTCAAGCTTCCAGGGATGCTTAAAACAATCCTTGACAAATTCACAGACTGATTTGCCCACAATCTTCCAATTCTTTTGATAGAATGCAGCATGGTATCCGTCTGGTCCAGGAGCTTTGAGTGGTGACATTCCCTTGACAGCCTGCCATATGTCTTCATCCGAAGGAACAACATCCAAAAGGAGTGAATCAGATTGAGAAATACAATGGATGGTTTCAGTACCAGAGAAACTGTTGGCCGAAGGAGTTTGTGGATCACTGTAAAGACACTTAAAATAGGAAGTAACCATGTCTCGAATATCCCCGTCCTCTGTCATGACCAGTCCCTCAGCATTTTCAAGTATAGAAAAAGATTTTTTGGCCTTCCTGTGTTTAACAAAATTGTGGAAGAATTTAGTGTTTTGATCGCCAACGGAGGACCAATCCCTTACGCTATGCTGAATCCAGTTGAGCTCTTCAGTTTCAAGGATCCGAGCAAGGTCAGCACAAAGTTGGGAATGAAGACGTTGCTGGAAAGGATTGGTCGACCAATTCGGGTTCTTCTCAGTGCCAGCCAACCTAGCTCTAATACGATTCTTGCGTCTGCCAATATTGTTGAAAACTTTTTTGTGCCATTCAGAGGCAGCCTTTTGCAGATTGTTAAGTTTAGAGTTGAGAGAAGTCTCATCACTCCAGACTGCCTGAACAATATGCTTAAAGCCAGAATGGTTTTGCCAACAAAGTTTATAACGAAAAGGCCTTACAGAATGGTGGAAACTATCAAGGCATCTATCGGAAAGACGGAGAAGAAGAGGAGAGTGATCGGATTGAATTCTGGGGAGAACTTTCACCGTTCCATGGGGGAAGATATCAAACCATTTCTTATTGCTCATCATACGATCTAAACGCCTTCTAAGGAGTCCCCGGCCCCATGTAAATTGGCTACCGAAGGTTTTGAGTTCAGCCATGTTGTTCGAATTGATCCAGTTCAAGAGCTCGGAGCCAGCAATATTGGTCTTAGCACCACCTCGGGATTCACAATTCCTAGCAATACAATTCAAGTCTCCACCGACCAACCACGGACCAAATCTGTTACTCTTAATACGAGAAAGTTGCAGACACAACCAAGATCGCCTGTACTTGTTCGGGGCACCATAGACCATAGTGACAAATATAGAAAAGTTGGATGAGTGAATGACCGAATCAATAAATTGGGAGTGACATTCAATAATTTCCACTTTGATGGCATCTTTCCATAACAACCAAATCCCTCCGGCAAAACCTTCAGCTTCAATACGAAAAGAGTTAGGAAAATGACATTTATTAACAAATCTATCAGCACAAATACCGCTAATTCTAGGCTAAAAAATGGCCATGGAATCAACTCTATTATGGTTCATCATGTCACGAAATTCACGACGAAATTCCTTGGATCCTGCTCCCTGCACATTCCAACACATAATATTTAAATTCATAAGGAAAATGAGAGAAGAGGCAATATAGAACCAGGGTCTAAGTTACGGAAGTGGGTCGGCAGGCTTGCCGCCCAGCTGGAGTGTGCATGGGACTCACTGTTCCCTACGTCCATTGGATCATGACTAGTAGACCCTAGATTATTAGGTGGGCGACCTCCCTGAGAACCAGGTATTTTACCACCCTTGCTACGTGACTGGGAAGACGGATCTTCGACAATAACAGCAGCATGGTGATCTGGCCGCAAGGTGGTTCGAACAGTAGAAATTCGTGCTCCAGAAGGTTGAGAAAGCCAGGCTGAATGATTCTCGGGAGGATCTTGTACTCCGATAACCGGAGAAGGGGATCGCTGCCTTGGCCGATCAGGCTTGTTAGTACTCCTTTCTTGGGGCATCGGTTGGTGATGGGGACTAAGGAGCTGAGGCCGGGGGGAGTCATCATCCATGGGATCAATATGCTCGTTATCATCATTAAGTGGGCCAAACCTGTTACGACCTTGGTTAGCGATAGGAGATTTAGGAGTTCTTGGATTGGGATTAGGGCGCGGCCGGCGACAGTTGCGCAATCATCCAGGGACCAAAAGAAGGCTTAGAGAGTGGATTCGCCCGATCTTGTAAAGGAGGATTAGCAGGTTCTTGGGGCCGTGAGACTGCCTTGGTTGATTCCGGGCAACTGGATTGGACATGGCCGTACAGACCACACTGAAAACATACGAGCTTAAGATTCTCATATTCTAATTTGATTATCCGGCCAGCCACCGTAATCTGCGGAACAAGGGGCTTAGATAGAGGAAATCTTATGGCTAGACGAGCAAACCTAGCTCGAACAGATGTATCAGTGTTGAAATCGATACTAACAACATCCCCAATGAGAGAGCCTAGGTGGTGGAGCATCCTTCGGTTGTAAACAAAGGTCGGGAGTTTAGGCAAACGCACCCAAGCGACCATGGAATGAATAACATTGGTATGGGGATCAAAGTCCTCGGTCCACTGTTGAACGTGCAAATAATGGCCGGCCACCATCCAGGGGCCGCCTGTTAGGGCGAAAAGAGCATCATCTTGAGATTGGAACTTCACCACATAATAGCCATTGTCAAGATCAACAATTGAAACCGAAGCAGATGCAGGCCAAATGTGTTCAAGCCTTGCTTTCAAGACTCTATAGGAAACGGAGCGTCCAACCACCTTGATGATAACCGCATGGAGCCAAGGCTGGATAAGCAGATCTTTATACGCCGAGGACAGAGTCACCACCGGAGAACCATCGACATAGGTGGTAACAATATCAGACGGGTCTCCGGCAAGATCTTCCAATGAGTCTTCCAAGGTGACATGGACAAAACCATCTCTTTTACGGGCGATCTCGCTGTAGGATGCACGGGGACGCTTGGAGGCGCGGGGGTCGTCGGAATCAAGTGGAATACCACCATGATCCTCTCGTCCGTCGTCCGCCATAGAAAGAGCAGATGGGGAAAGAGAGAAGGAAAGGGAGAATTCTTGGAGAAATCTTGATCTACCGTTGCTTCACTTAATAATTTAATTATTTTAAATTAAGCTATTATATAAAAATTTGATTATATTAAAAATGTATGTAGGGGTATTTTCATATTTTACCGCCCAAAATAACTCTTCATTCCCATAAGTAACCATACACCTACTTCCAAAAAAGTTAAATTTTGACTTTTTCAACTTTTTAGAAAAGCCCAAACAAATACGGAGGTTTTTTTTTTTTTTTTTTTTTTTTTTTCGCAGAGCCGAAGCCAGAGAATAAGTGAAAAAAGATAAAAGAAAAATAAAGGAAATACAATCTAAAGAAAGGAAAGCGAAATAGAACTAGTCCCTGGGAAACCATGCACCGGATGCATCCGTCACCATGTCCCCCTCACAAAATCAGGGGAAAAGCCCAAATAGTGAAGAATTCTTCAATAGCAGCTCCATGTTTTGCAAGATGATAGGCAACCTTATTCCCTTCCCTAAGCACATGAAAAATCCCACACTCTGCAAAAGACTCCTTCAGCTCCTTGATTTGCATGATAAGAGCTGCCAAAGGATGGAATTTGTCGTTGGATGCCAGCAGATGAATGGCTGTCTTCAAATCTGAATTAACACACACCGTTGAAACACCCATCTCTTTCACAAAGGAAAGTCCCTTCACCAAAGCTGCAAGTTCTGCAAAGGTATTAGTAGCTTCACCTAGAAAGCCACACCCACCTCCAATCCACTGCCCATCTTCACCTAGAAATACGGAGTAATTGATAAGAAATTATAAAGCAAAAGTCAAAAAATAAAAATAAAAATAAAAATTCAAACAAATGGAGTAGGTCCTTAATCAGATATCTCACATGATGCAATCGATTAGAATGGCTTTAGGAGAGGCCAGGTGTGGCAACTGGCAAGTAGCCGGGTGGGACGTCAGTTTCATGCGCAACATAGAATGGGATCACCTAGCATGTGTAGGTACCGATATAATCGATGCAAAGTACAACCCATCTTGATGCTAATTTATATTTTGACTTTTCCATTTCATATACTCTCTTGGGAATTCCTTCTTTCCGTGGATCGTCATTAGAAACAGTTCCGGCATCTATGCCATTTGTGCTTGCCAAATTCATACGAGATGTTATCCTTACCATTCTTGAGGGCTTAGGCGCCTGTGTTGTGTATATTACAGCTCCCATGTAGTATCTGTTTAAATGCATTGTGTAGTCTTTGTATTTTTTTTTTTTTATTTTTTTTTTAAATTTTTTGTCGACTTAATAAATTCATTAGCTATATACAGATTAGCTATACAAGCCCTAGTTTATTGAGAATATTTATCATAGAAATTTTTATTTGGCCAGATAATGAACTAGTTCGTTTTGCATTAGGGTAAGTACTTAATTTTTTTGCGGATGTTAACTACGAAATTTCAGAGGAAGAAAACCCTCTTTTTTGATTGATGAACGTTGAAGGCTACAAGAATTGCAGAAAGAAATTGAACTGGAAAATAACAACATGAATGGAAGAAAGCTGTAAAACAAAGGAAATTGCAGAATGAAAGAAAGCGCGATAAACAATTTAAGACAGAAAGCGATAAACAAATGGAAAGGAAAATAGAAAGCAAAAAAAAAATGAAAAAATATGTAAAGGCTGCTTCTTGAGAAGTGTTGAAAGTGTCCCAATTGGAGGCGTCTCAGGTATTTATAGGCCGACCTTCATGCCAGACTGCTCAATTCTCCATGATGCCATGATCTTAGGTCTCAACTGCCGTTGACTACTCAAGGGAACCGCCATTCACAGTCTGTTTTTTTTTTTGCTCGAAATCCCTAGATTCCATTGTGAAATGGGCTTGCAATTAGGGGTGAAAGCGGTACGGTAAATATCCGACCGATCCGATGCCGTATCCGATTATATTCGAATCCGAATCCGTTTTCGACTATCCGGCCGGATATTTCAATATTCGTATCCGAATCCGAATTCGTATTTTAATATCCGCATTCGTATTCGTATCCGAAAATATCTAACCGTATCCGAGAATGTCCGACCGTATCCGAAAATTGATAGGATATTATCCGGATTTTAAATATGGATATCCGAATATATTAATATATTATTATTTAATAATTAAAAATTATTAATAATTATAAAAAAATATCAAATTTTTAAAAAAGATTATAAAAAATTATCTGATAATCTGTATCCGATTGAATCCGAATCCGTCATATATCCGTCATGTATCCGTACCGTATCCGTAATCCGAAATATCCGAAACCGTATTCGTATCCGGCCCATCCGTATTCGATACCGAATTCGACAAAAAAAAATATGGATAATATCCGTATCCGACACTATCCGACCGTATCCGTACCGTTTTCATCCCTACTTGCAATTAAGTAGAATGCTGAGCCAATACGGAATTATTCGGGCTTAATAATTGCTCTGGTCAACAGGGATAAATATTTTGGGTACATAGGTGTAAGCAAAAAGAAAAGCTAAAAAGACATCATGTGATAACTGGTGGTACAAAACATGTTCAATATTCACAAATGTAAATGCACTTCGATCTGTGTACTGATTGCCTGAAGAATGTTGATCCCTATATAGTATAACATTCCTTCATCGTTCTCCACGTTGCTCCGGTGTCAATCCTCCTTTTCCGCAAACCGGGCAGCTCTTCAGCCCGAATCCTTGGCAATCAAAGCACCTTCATGAACCACGTGTTTTGATAATTCTCAGACAAAAGAATCAAATTATGAACACAACATATACTACATAATTGCTGGTTATCAAATAAAACTCACTTCCATCTCTCGAAAATGTTTCCATTCTTCTTATTCTTCCCTGTTCCCTGGATTATCTCAGAACCCAAAAAAAGCTGTCAGGTGAACGATACCATAGCTAAAAGTTAAGCACAGAAAGTGAATGTAAAATAGAATTGAATGGAAAGACCTTGCAGCCAGGGCATTCAATTGCTCCTTGCCCCTTGCACGTTTGACACCTGCTTGCTACCTGCAAAAATGGGGGGCGGGGAATTTCTGCAGCTGATTCTAGATTCAGGTAAAATATACAAGCTAGAAATGAAGGGCTTCAAGGGTGTGTTGAGCAGTAGATATATACTGATTTGAATGGGGAGCCACCAGGTTTTGCCGCATGTAGCTCAAAGTTGGAGCCCTTCTTTTCTTGCTTCTTCCAAGATGTTTCCCCAATTCCATTGGTAATTAGACGAGGATGGTGGTGCAATGGCGCTGGATGGGTGAAGATGCTGGTGCTGCACAATTGAAGATTCGGCATCCTTGGTTGCCCTTTGCTTCAAAGTTTGAGGCTTTGAATAGATAATGAAATAGTGGCCCATAATAATATGCCTTTTAAACCACGCTTTTGGAGCATGAGTAGTGGAAATGGTCCTTAAAGGAAAAATTCGCGTTTCAGCGCTGCGATTTTTGATGATGCTGTACCATACTCTCTGACACAGGCGATTTTAGTTGGGAGTCAAGAAAAAAGGTAAAACGCAGGACGGGAACTGGGAAAGAATCTGCAAAAAATAGCGACGGGATTTGCGAGCCTTCAAGAAATGCTGTAACCTGCACATTCGTCCTGATATTCCTGTAGTTCAAGCGCTTGATTTCGGCATGGCGAAATCAGAGAGCCAGAAATCCAATTCAGCGAATCTTCCACCGGTGTATGGGTCTAATTCGTCCAAAATTCACCCCACAAACGACCCGGAGAACCCACCGGACCCCAAATCGTACTCGTTGGAGAAATTCCGCCTCTATGAAACCCGCGCGGTTAGAATTATTTTTGTTTTGATGCCCGAGGAAGCTAATTTCTGTTGTGGCGGCTGTTCCCTTTTTGAAATTGAACTTGATCAGTCGGTTGTTAATCATTTCTTTCCCTCTTCTATGATCTTGCTACTGCTTGATCAGATACCTTTTTTTAAGCATATGGCAAGGAAAAGGTGTTCTGTTTGATGCAGGATTTGTGTTCAACTTAGTGTGAGTAAACCTAGGGTAAAAGCAATCGTTTTTCTTATGGATTGCGCTGAGAATTGCTTGATTGAATCATGAACACTCGATTTTGAAAAGAACCGAAAATTCTTGACTTCGGCAGAACGAAAGATTATTGAATATTGATTTTGATATTTCTGAAGAACCTCACTATATATAAATTTATTTTCCAGAGATATTATTTGATTGGGAGTGATAGGAACAAGAGATTCTTCCGTGTATTAAAGATTGACAGAATGGAAACTTCTGATTTAAATATCAGTGAAGACCCTGTGGTTTATCCACCGCAAGAAGTCAAGAGCTTGCTCCAGAGGATTGCTGAAGGCAATCGTGCCACTGGAGGTTTAAATTTTGTCGCCAAGGTATATGGCATTGTTGGTAAGTCTAGATATGAGCTAATAATATGTGCCAACATGTAATCAGATGTACCTTCTTTTGGCTGGTTGCTTAACATGCTTTTGAGTCTAAATTTCTGTTTCTCTGGTGCTTTATAGGCTGCATTAAATTTCTGGAATCATACTATTTGATACTAGTAATAAGGCGGCGGCAAATTGGATCCATATGCGGTCATGCAATATACAGCATAGAAGAGAGCCAAATAATTACCATACCACACGTGTCCGTTCAAACTGATGTTGCTCATTCTAAAAATGAGCTACGGTAACACCACCTTCTTCTTGATTATGCTATAATAATTTCTTTTTCTTACTTTCCCGCAATATAACTATATTCGAGGCTGTGATGCCTTTGGCTATCACAATGATGAACATAATCCTCGTAGAATTAAAAGATGCTTATTGTTCCTATTGCTCTCCTTGAAAGTTGAAACTCTCTAATGAGCACTGTGCAAAATTGAGAAATCATGGGAGCTCAAGTGAAGTAGGAGAATCAGGAGCTACTGTAAAGCAATAGAGCATATAGTATAATTAGGCAATTAGCCATTGAAGAAGTTTTAAATAGAATTATGGCTCGTTTTGTATATCAAATGGATGGGTTGAGGTACTTTAAAGAGTACTTTGTTTTTGTCAAGACTTATGAAATTTTAAGGAGCAAGGTTAGATCTAGTTGTGTGAAACTTACAATCGTACTTGCATGCGTTATATATGAGATAATCTTTAAGGTAGAAATAAGCTTTTTCTACTGGCTTGTTGATTACCTTTTTAGATATCTTAATTGCACATTTGCTGGACTAGATGGTTTTCTTAGCTTTTGATCTTTATATGTGCATGCATACTGAATGGATTAAAATGACTTTGTATTTATACTACAAAGTTTCATAACTTTAGGCAAATGCCTTTGTTGACAGCCAATGCATATTTCAATTAACATTTTACCTCATTATTCTGAGAGTAGTACTTTGTGTGAGAAATGTTAATTGTAATGCATGTTCATAATTCACCAAAATGTCTCTTTGGCAGGTACAAGAAGCTGTTATCTAGTGTTGATTTGACAAAAGATTTTTTTTATAGCTATACATATCCAATAATGCAAAGTCTACAGAAAAATGTTCAATTGTCGGGTGAAGAAGGAATGCCATATGATAACATGTTTGTTTGGAATGCTTTTCTAACACAATCAATTCGAGCAAGATGCAAGAACACCATTTGGACAATTGCACTGGTTCATGGGAATTTCAAACAGGTTTGTGAATTTTTGGTTTAAGTTAAAAGCTTCTATTTAACTTGCTTTTCTTACTTATGCATTTGATGCATTTTCATATCTCAGACACCATATTATTCTACTAAAGTGCACATATTTCATTGCTATAAGCTTCAATATTATTAGGTATTTGTACATGTGTAGTTGTATACTTGTATCCTCCAGTGGAATTTTAAATTCCAAAGCAATTGTGTTCATCTGCACTAAATATCTTCCTTTTTGATGTACTAATACCCTAGACTGACTGCAGGTTAGACTGTCAATTTTTGGAAGAGATTTTAGTGTTTCTCTGGTTTCAAGGCGCTCTCGACATTTTGCTGGGACACGGTAACTTTATTTTGGCCTGGGTTTCATAGTTATTTTATTATGTCTTTATCTTTATTATTTATTTATTTATTTTTATTATTACCAAAGAAGGGATAAAAGAGGTGTTTATTATACTTGCAGGAATTTTCTTGTATTGTCTGTTTAAGAAAGTAAATACATTGCATCTAGCTGATGAGTTATATTTCTATTCTTTCCCTTCTGCTTGTCCCATGAATTATTTCCAATAGAATTTACTCCTGCAAAGTTCAGAGTGGTATTTTCTCATCTTTTCACATCTGAAATTCTGGTTATCATTGTAACCCATGTGAATCATGTTTCTGTTAAAATGCATCGCTGGAATTAGGACCTGTTTCAAAAGGGCTTGGCATGTGTTACATGATTCCAATCAGATCACATGTTTTGTGAACTTTTTTTGAATGCATGCCAACAGGCTCAATGAGTAATTTGCCTGTATTGACCTATGATATAGTACTGGTCTTTCTATAGGTGCTTATATACTTTGAAAATCATGACAGGTCCCATAATAACAGGCTAAATTTTGTGTTTTTGTTTAGCTCCTTTATTTTCATGCACTATCTATATCTTGTTTGTTTCTGGTGCAGTTACCTTAAACGAGGAGTTAATGATCATGGAAGGGTGGCGAATGATGTTGAAACAGAGCAAATTGTTCTGGATGAAGAAGCTGGATCTAGCAAAGGAAAAATGAGTTCTGTTGTCCAAATGAGGGGCTCCATTCCCCTTTTCTGGTCCCAAGAAGCTTCAAGATTCAGTCCTAAACCTGATATTATACGTGAGGAAAAAATGATTTGGATGCTGTCACTATTGTGCCTGTACATTTTAAAAACTTCTATGCTGTTATTAACTTGTAGATAATATTTATGTTGTTTACCCAAAGTGCAAAGGTATGATCCTACATATGAGGCCACCAAACAGCATTTTGAAGACCTGGCAAGAAGATATGGCAATCCTATCATTGTTCTTAATCTGATTAAGGTTTGTGCCATATGTAATTTCTCAAGCAAGTAATGACTATATAGAACGTCAATTGTGGAAGGAATCTGTTCACTGCTGAATTGACTTCTTTCTGGTACGTTTTGTTTCTGCCCATTAATACCCTTGTTTAATTCCAGACAGTTGAGAAGCGGCCACGAGAAATGATGTTGAGGCGTGAGTTTGCTAATGCTGTGGGGTATCTAAACCAAATTCTCCCAGAAGAGAAACACCTCAAATTTATTCATTGGGACTTTCACAAGTTTGCAAAGAGGTATATTTGAGGAATTTCTGATGATACACTGCTGTTCTTTTTCATGATTTTCTAACTATCTCTGGTGTTCTTCCAGCAAGTCTGCAAATGTCCTGGCAGTTTTGGGTGGAGTTGCAACTGAAGCACTTGATTTAACTGGATTTTATTACAGTGGGAAACCTTCAGTTCTAAAAAGAAGAGCTATTCAACATGCTCGATCTACCACGGGCAGGTATTGCTTGATTCTCTTGGTTAGAATCTACTAAAGATTTTCACTTGCAGTGTTATCTCTGCTAGGTTTTCTACTATTTTTATTACGTTGAGGAAAATACTAAAGCTGCACAAAGATCCTCCTTCTATTTTCAAAAACATCCAGCAGTGTTTCATTACTTCCACCTAGAGCTGTAAATAGAACAAACAGTTCGTGAGCTGAGCTCGTTTGGATATGTGTTCGTTTGTTAACAGCTCGTTCGGTAAGTTAAATGAACCGAGCTCAAACACATAATTTGGTTTGTGTGTTCGTTCGTTAAGTTCGCGAACAGTTCGGTATTCTTTTTTAATGGAATATATATTATAAAAAATAAAAGTTTTATCTAGTTGTTATTTCCATTTTTCATTTTTATTAATTTCACATTTTTCTCATAAATTATATTACAATATACATTACATTTTCACACCTAATTTATTCTAAAACAAATAAATTTATTAATAAAATAAATGGTTCGTTAACTGACCTCGATTAGGCTCGTGTTCGTTCGTTATTAGTTTGTTTGTAAGGTTAAACGAACAGAGCTCAAACATGAAGATTGGCTCGTTAAGATTTTTGGCTCGGTTCGTGTTCGTTCGTTAAGCTTAACGAACAGAGCTCAAACACTTGAAGCTCGATTCGGTTCGGCTCGTTTATAGCTCTACTTCCACCTTTTTATATTAGCTGATGCATCGGGTTTGTGCATGAAATTTGTATATATATATATATATATATAGAGAGAGAGAGAGAGAGAGAGAGAGGGGGGGGGGGTAATAGTGTATTTTATTAGAGGGAGAGAGAAGTAACCATATATGGTAAATATGCATCAATTATTTCAAAACAACCAAAAAATAATACTGTATCAGGGAAAACATGGAGAAAATATGTTGTGATTCTGCAAAACTTTAGGCTTCTAAAATCTACGCTATTCCATATGTCCAATGGTTTGAAGGTTTAAGAATGAAAAAAAAAGTTAATATAACATGATAATTTCTTCCAACATCAAAGCTCCTGTTTCCTATACACATTTCATTTTACTTTTCTTGCAAGTGTCTTTTAAAGTAAAATTGTATGTTCCAGCACATCTAGTTATGATTTAATTAAAAAATGGATTTACATAGAAGTGTGTGGCTGACTGGCTGTGCTTGCCCAAGTGAGGGGGAGTGGGTGGGGAGAGACACAGGGAGATGAATTGTGAATTGACAAATTCTGTTTTCTACAGGGATTCTTCTCTTAGAGATTTAAGAGCTAATTCTGCAGAGCTTTCAAAGGTTGGTAGTGTGTCAGATGCCTTGGTCAATCATGACAAGGGGTCTGAAGGCAGTCTTCAGAGTAAAAAAGATGCCAACGGCAACTCAGCACCACGATATCAAAGTGGAGTTCTGCGTACAAACTGCATTGACTGCTTGGATCGGACTAATGTTGCCCAGTATGCTTATGGTTTAGCAGCTCTAGGTCGCCAACTTCATGCACTGGGTTTGACAAACAATCCAAAAGTGGATGCTGATAGCAGCATTGCTGCTGCTCTTATGGATATGTACCAGAGCATGGGAGATGCTTTGGCACAGCAGTATGGCGGTTCAGCAGCACATAATACTGTATGACTTCTACTGGAGTAAAATGATTTTAGTAGTATAACGAAAACAGTGTTTTCTATATATGCCTTTCCTGAGGTAGAAAATTGTGGATCACTTGGTTCTTTTGTTCCAACTTTAGGTGTTCCCAGAGAGACAAGGAAAATGGAAAGCTACTACCCAGTCAAGGGAATTTTTGAAGTCTATAAAGCGATATTACAGCAATGCTTATACTGATGGTGAAAAGCAAGATGCAATAAATTTGTCAGTAATGTGATGTTTCTATGTCTACAATCTGCCTTAAAATAAAAATGAAATATGCCATCTTTTAGTATGTAAATTCAAATAAAGGAGTCCTGAGATTCTCTTTCTTGAGCATTTAAACTGTATTATTTTAACTGCAAAATGAATTATGGTGTCAGACTAATGTTCCTGATTTTTTCATCTGATGTCTGACAGATTTTTGGGCTATTTTCAACCCCAAGAAGGAAAACCTGCATTGTGGGATTTGGATTCTGATTATTACCTTCATGTATCAGGGATTGGTGATGACCTTATGCTTGATAGGTAATTGAAAACTGATAATACGTCACCATTGCTGGTATTTGTATGAGATATTCACGTGGCTGTTCTAGATTAACTTTGTGTGAGCTTTGTCTGAGGTTGGATCTGGTCATCGTTTACAAATTGGGTTTACATGTCTTATAAGTACACGATCTTAGAGAACAATGAGATATACGAAAATCAAAATTCAAGATTTTAACACCGACTGGATATGCTGTTGCATGCACCCACATCACTACCTAATATCTTCACCGGTTATGCATATTACATCATTTAGTTGTTTTGTTTCAATTCTTATTGTACATTGCTATTATATTGAGAGGATTGTCCGTTGGGTGAAGCTTCAGAGATGTCGCATATTCTGTTCAAATTAAACGAGTCTTTTGCATGATATATATATATATCATTTATATATATTGAAGCCCAGTTCATAAGAAAGTGGATGAATACTCGAGTATTATTTTCAGTGATAATGTTTAAGTTCGTGTTATTGAATATGTAACGGGGACATTTGGTAGGTTATATAGTAATTTATTCTTTGCTGGTTGATTGTATATGATTTATTTTCTTTATTATTGTTAACAGTGCAGATGATGCTAAGCCTTCAGTAGCAGGAGCTACTTTGGCACCAATTCCTGCTTGTCGAGAGGACTTCTCACGGTTGAAATTGACATCTTTTGATAAACTAATCGAAAGGACATGTAGTTTAATAAAAAATGTAAGAATTTGCAGTGAGCTTGATCAGAAAACAGGAAACTTTGGTGTAGCACCTGATGCAGCGTAAGTGATTACCGTTCTAGGACTGTTCTTATTTGTTTCCTCCATCTTAGTTATCATCAAAACTTCTGAAATATTTCGGTTTGGTGCAGTGGCAAATGTTTGGTTCAGAAACTTTGTAATGATTAATTTTGTAGAAATTTTATGTTTCATCTGCTTGACAATCACTGCACTAAATTGATGGTTGAGTGTTTATGGTGGGCTTCCCCGTGATAACACACATTTAGGTTTTTACATGAAGCTAGGGATAGATTAAAATTACTGTAAGAGGAACTAACTGAATCTTTTATGGCTTACGCCCACATAATGAGAACTTTTAATTTCCTACTCATGATCTTCATTGAGAATTGTGTGGTTTGTGAAACATGGAAGAAATGGTACCCTCTAATAAGATGGAGAGATACAAAAGACTTTATATATGTCGTCAAAACTTGTTCACTGAAGCATCTGTGTTTTGCTACATTTATGGCAAAACATGGAATAATGCATTCTAATTTAGTGTTGGAAATAAGCTTAACTCGAGTTGTATACGATGCAGAGAAATACAGCTCAAGAGTCCAAATTGGCTTTTCGGCCAGAGGAAGTACGAAGATAATAGCTCTGCATCAAAGCCAACTTCCAGTGAACCTGCAAATGGGGAAGCTTGTGATGAGAAGACAATTGATTCACTATGCAACCGTAATTTGTTGTCTCTGACGGCTGTGAGCAATGAAGAAGATGTCTATCAACAGTAACTTTTCCTCTCTTTTTTCATCTTTCTGACTTTTCAATGTTTCTTTTCATCTTGAAAAGTAACCTTTCTTTTACAAGTGTGGAATAGCAACATGGTGTGATTGTTTTCTTGGTGTATGGCCTAATTTCATATTGGAAGCATTTGACATATGTCATGGGTTTAATATTAGTTTATTTGAGATTACGTACCTTGATTTCTGGCATCTTTTCGGAAAGCATTTTGGATGGCTATTCGTCAATTTATTTTTTAAATTTCTTTTTTATTTTATAGATACATGGCAATGACAACTGTGGATGAGGCCAATGGTTGGTATGGAGGTACTTTGCTGGGCAATCAAGATGAAGACAGCGAGGTTTACCGGCATTATGCTGAACTTATTCAGGTGATGTACATACTATCCCTATCATTTTGAAACAACTTTATTATATTTTGTGGATGACACACTCATTATTTGCAATGGAACATGATATGTGCTGCTTTGAGTGAAGTGATGCATCTGGAAACTAGTTTGTTACTGCCATATACATAATGTACTTTTTAATTCCTACTGTTTAAGTAATTACTTTGATGATAACTACTATATTTAGTGGTGAACCTCTGTCAACTTAAGGTGCTTTTAGCTGAGAGTATGAAAGTGAAGTTCCTGTGTCCAAATCCCCAACTTCAGTCCATCTGCATGTAGAATTAGCGCTTCGAGTACATGGCTTTATAAAACAATCCAGCTTGTATGTGACTACTGGTCGCTAACTTTGTTCTATGGACTAATCAGCAAGGAATGGACAAAGGTCCTTTGTTCTTACTCTATTCTCGAGTGTAAATCAATAAATGCACTAAACCGTGTATATCCCTGCGTGCCTGTAAGTAGAAGATAGCCACATTTGTAATTGTGCCATTAAAAACGAAATCTAACAGGTAATATTTTGACAAGCCTGTGAGGATCCAAAATATTTTGTTTGCAGACAGAGAGAGCCCACAATTATTTGTGAGAGACGCACTCAGTTGGCAAGAATCTGCCATGTTGCTATTTAGTGCTTATTTATTTTAGGTATTTTTAGACATTTCCTTGAGACGCGTGTATGCATATCTGTTCGTGAATAATCCACACAGTCTAGTCTAGTGCTTATTCATATCCATTACCATCCATCATGCCCATCTCCTCGATCGTATCATTTACATTAATTATCATTGGGGATTTGCAGGGCCCTATAATGGAACCCTTTGAAAATGATGCCGAGAAGGAAAAGTATTATGCGGATCTGCTAAGTATGAACATGGTCGATTGCATGGACCATACGAGTAGTGAGGCGGATATGGTAGCCGCTCTCAAGGAGTATGACCAAGTCAGTTTGGATCTGGGGATTTTCCCCAAGTCGTGCAGTGCCCTTGTTACCGACCCAAGCCAGCTAACACGATGGATCCTCGGAGAAAATCAGCTGCAAAAACTGTATGTACCTACTGCATAATTGCAGGTCCTGAAGTTCTCGCCTTTCTATGTTTTTTTAAATTTTTGGGAAGGCTTGTATGTTTTGAATGCTCTGTAATGGCCTCACTAAGTATACAAATTTATATTGTTTGAAATTTGTAACTACTGAAACACTACCCAAAATATCGATAACCAAAGGTCTGCATGTATGGACTTGGGATCCTCCCATCACTATAATATAATATGTGAATATTGATTGTGAAAGGTTTTGGTTAGGGTGCGATCAAGTCATTTGACTTGATGTGCTGCGGCAGATTCCCACCATTGATTAATTTTGTAAATCGACGGTTGAGATTAACTTGAAGGTTAAAATAGTAAATTTGCTATATTATTTGAGAATGAACGTTCTTTTTCTTCCTTCTTCTTCCGTTCTCTTCTTCTCTGCATTTCAAAGATCGATGCCATGGATCTCTTGGTTACTAACTTGCTAACAAAGGATTAATGAAGATTAAGAAGAGATTAAGGAAGAAGAGGAATAATCGAAAGGAAATAAGAGATAAGGAAGCTCCAATATTGAAGAAGATCTTGAGATGGAGATGCAAGCAAACCTGGCAACACCGTCTCCTCCAAATCCTTCAACAATGGTGATTTCGATCCCGGATTTGCTTCAAGAATCCGAATCGTGTGAACTAGCCCAAGTCTAGACACGGTTGGGGTGAGATTTCTCTCAATGAGGATTTTCGGTTTCCACAAACTTTAGAGTGATCTTTGGAAATAAAAGAGAAGTGTTCTCATTCAATATTATGCCAAAAGATGTCTTACAAAATGAGGGGATGAGTATATATACAGATCCCCAAATACAACAACTATTACAAAGGAAAATACTAAGTAAATGAAACAGGTGAAACGGTCTAGGAGGTCTCCCATGCAATGCGAAATAGAGCCATTCGGTGTGAAATGCTTCGATGCGGTCTATAATATCATGGAAAGGCATGATGCGGTTTAGATGGCCAAAAAGGGAGTCATGCGGTTTAGCAAGCAAAGAGGAGGGACCTTTATGCAATAAGGGATGGATGCATGGAATAGGAGAGGATGCGGTTTATGAGGAGAAGTGGAGGGGCAGGTGCGGTTTCCACCTACAAGTTGGAGGACTTGGTTGCAAAATTGAAAAAGGAGGTAATGGAAGGGTGATGCGGTTTCTTCTCAAGGATTCAAATGTGATGCGGTTTATAAGTTTCTAAACCGCATTACAGGTTATACCGCATCAATGAATTGAAGCCTTTTTTCTCCAAGTAGACGGGACATGCAATAGGTGGTGGTGAGAGCGCCGGGGAACTGACCGGAGCAGGCTGGCGGTGGCTCGGGAGTTTGGAGATGATGGTGGAGCTGTCGGAGATCACGGCCAGGGGCGGAGAAGCTGTCGGCGATGCTGGCCGGAGGTGATGGCAAGCTTTCGGCGGCACGACGGAGTTTTGCTCTTCGGTGAAGCTTCGGTTTTCGGTGGTGGCCGGAATATTGTCAAAGATGACCGGAGAGCTGTTTGGGGTGTCCTCGTGGGGGCGGTGATGGATGAGGGATGGCAGGAGATATTCCGAGAATAATATGAGGGTTTTCTATCCTCCGGGAGGGGTGGCTGTCGACGGTGGTATTGGAGTTGGCCGCCTGGTGCGGGGGTCGGAGTTGGGTGAGGCAGCGGAGATGGCGAGATAAGAGGTGGCCGGAGACATAGAAGAGAAGACCGGAGTTGGGGGCCTTCGCCGGAGGAGAAGACTGGTGCTCGGCCATGGTGAAGGACGGCGAGGGTAGCGGTGTTCCGGAGACGACGAAGTTGACGGAGGCCGCGGTACCGTGGGTGGTTGCTCGGAGAAGGATGGCCGGAGGACGCTGGGAAGGTGGCCGGAGCTCGCTGGGGAGGGAGACCGGAACGGCGTAGTCGTTGGGGAAAGACTCGGTCCGTTGGAGAAGGTAACCATCTAACGCAAGATGGCATTGCGTTATTCCTTGTGAGTCTATCACCTTAACGCATGATGGATATGCGTTGTCCCTTGCTGAGTGGAGAAAGTTAACGCAAGATCGTCCCGCGTTATTCTTGATTGCCTTTTGAATCTTAACGCATGACGGTCCTGCGACGCTGATTGCTGGGCCAATTTTAATATTTCCTTGTTGGGCTTTCGATCCAGTTGGGTCAGGGCTTCTTCTCCTTGATTTAACCAGTCCGAGCCTACTGAAATCTTGATCCGGATTACTCGGGATAGTTCTTTGCCTGCTCCATTCAATTAATCCGGACCCATTGGAATTTTGATCCGGAATTAAATTCGGAGTGATCCGGAATTTTACGGCATCCTCTCCCCCTTCAAAAGCTTTGGATCCAAAGCGGGAAGAGTCATCTCTCGAGACGGATCACCCGTGCGGGATAAACCTGATTCCCTCAGAAGCTCGTCAGCCCGATTTATCTGGTTACCTGAGGAAGTATGAACTATGTCAGATGCAGTACCAGTTTCAAACTCAGGGAATTGTTCAGAATCGTAAAAAATTAAAGAACAAATTCGAGGTAGGCTCTCAATGGCCAATTCCTCGGAACATAGCGCGTTTGAATTCTGTAGGTGCTGTTTTGCTCTGGCCTGGAATTCCTTTTCTTCCTGTCGCATTTCTTCTAGAAGTCTTTCACAGTTAACTCGAACAATGTCGGGCGACAGTGATCTGATGTTGTACTCCTTCTGATCATGGGTGAATGTTATCAAATTCACTCGCCCTTGGTAGGCAACATTGTTGTCGTACAACCATGGTCGACCTAGCAGTACATGGCACGTATTCATTGGCATCACATCACACTAGATTTCATCGGAATACGTGCCAATAGAGATTGGAACTTTTGCGCGCTTGACAACCTTTGACTTTTCCGCTGTTGTTCACCCATTGCAAACAATATGGATTCGGGTGGTCCTCGGTTGTCAATTTAAACATGTACACTGCATGCAAGCTAATGACATTAGAACAGCTACCACTATCAACAATAAATAATGCTAAATTATCAAAGATTTTGCAATGATAGTGAAATAGGTTTTCCCTTTGTCCGGCTTTGGTTGCTGCGGGTTCTAGCGCTTCGGTGGAATTGATCATAGGGATGAGCACCGATGATGAAGAAGTTCGGTCATCCCCAAATGCCCATGCGGCTTCGCTCGAATCATCTCTTATATCGACGATCACTTTCCCTTTGCCCTTCAACTGGGATTTCCGCTTTTGCTCTTGCTCTTCTTTGGCCTTAAGCTCATCCAACGTCTTGCTTAGACAAGACTTGATACCATGTCCTGGACTTAAACAATATTCGCAAGAAGACATTTTCGCCTTTGGCTTCGCAGTGAGCATCGGACTGGTTATGGGTTTAACCGTGAATGGAGTTCCGAGCTTACCCCTTTGAGCTTATCCTGCAAATATTTTTCAATAATTAATGCTTCATCTACGACCTGATCAAGAGTTTTATACCTGGATTGCATACGCTAAAAAATTTCTATCCATAGGCCTGTCAGGAAATGCTGCGATTCTTGTTTTGCAGTTTCTTCATTGCCTGATCGCCTTTTTAGATCAATGAACTCCTTAGCATATGATTTCACTGAGGTACTACCCTGCACTATCGCTTGATATTCCAAAGTGGCCTCTGCCCTGAGCTTTTCTGGCAAATATTTCTGGTCAATTATCTCGATCAGTTGTGCCCATGTGGTGACGGGGTTATATCCTTCCCACTGTATTTTCTTAACCGTTGATAACCACCACTCCAGTGCCATCCCTCGAAAGCTCTGGGTAGCTATTCGGAAAACATCAGCTTCAGTATAGGATTGGCTCTTCAGTACGTTCTCCATCTGTTCCTTCCATCCAAGGTATCTCTGTGGATCAGGATACCCTCGGAACTTGATATGAGATAATGGCAAGTGTGGAGAATCTGGTTCTAGTTCTAGGCTCCCTTCTGACCGGTCTCTGTCATACACACGTTTCTTATCCGGTGGAACAGATTTTCTTTCTTTCACATCGTCGGCCTTTGGATGCTTTGAGGATTTCGCAGGTCTTCTGAAATTGAATTCCTCTCCAAGAATGTCTGCTATCCGTACATCCAGGGTATGCTAAAGTTCTTGCTTCACCGTATTCATTACTTGGTCGTATATGGATTGTGGGTCCACAATTCGGTGATCAACCTCTTCTGCAATAAAATTTATTTTGGATGTGAGGCTATCAGACAATGCATCATATTTCAAATGAAGTAACTTAGAAAGTTCTTCCCTGTGTCGAAGGACTTTGTAACATCCCACATCGGTTGGAGAGGGAAACGAAGCATGCCTTATAAGGGTGTGGACACCTCTCCCTTGTAGACGCGTTTTAAAGTCGTGAGGGCGGGTTGGCCCAAAGCGGACAATATTTACAAGTGGGTGTGACTGGGATGTTACAGATGGTATCAGAGCCAGTACCCAGGCTGGTGTGCCAGCGGGGACGCTGGGCCCCTAGGGGGTGGATTGTAACATCCCACATCGGTTGGAGAGGGAAACGAAGCATGCCTTATAAGGGTGTGGACACCTCTCCCTTGTAGACGCGTTTTAAAGCCGTGAGGGCGGGTTGGCCCAAAGCGGACAATATTTACAAGTGGGTGTGACTGGGACGTTACAGACTTCCTCTGTGAGCTTGGCGGAGCAACGAGCCATCAAATCGTCATTTGTTACTTCTTCGGTCCGTTCTCGAATTTGAGCTTCTAGCCTGTCTCCCAATTGTTCCAGCTCATACTCCAATTTTCCATCTATCTGTCCGGCTAGTTCATCAATCTTGTCCTCCAATTTTTCATGACAATTTCTTTCAGCTTGACCGAGCAGTTTCTTGACCCTTTTAATTAACTTCTGGCCATTCTACTCAGAAAATTCCTTAACATACTCTTTGAAAAATGATGATGTGGCATCCATTCGTAATTCTAGCTCAGCTGAAGAAATTATGATATGCTTTTGTAAATCAGTGGCTTACTGGTCCAGTGCACCAGTAAGAGCTTCAACTTTTCCCTCGAAGTCATCAGTAACTTCGGCAATTTTCTCGTTCACCCTCAGTAGGGAACTGTCAATCTTTCTCTGACCTTCGGTGGCAACCTTGCTTAATTTCTCATGCAGATCGGAAGAGAGACTGGTATGCTCCTTCTGGATTTTGTTGTCCACCTGTTTTTCGAGACTTGAAAATTCATGATTTAAGACATCAAATTTATTTTCAAGGTGATCAAATTTTTGGTGAAGCGTTTCGAATTTGGAATTGAACTCCTGCTTCATGCATTTCAAGAATTCCATCAGTTCTGCATTACCTGCCATCTCAGAAAATATTCTAGATATATTTATAAAAAGTTAGAATATAAAATATAATATAATAACATATATGGAATATTTTTCCTCACACAAATCTCAAACCCTTGGTGTTGAAAACTTGGGTTCGAAACACAATTCAGCACTTGGGAGGCTCTTCCGGATAAAATTCCACTGTTGAGTTGGAGAATCGGTGATTGAATTTAAGAACGCACAATGCACGAAACAAAATGCAATTGTTCGACTCAATCAACAATCGCTGGGAAATATGTGAAATGCAATGCAGTCAAATTAAGTTCAACACCTTATATGAGCAATCGTTACAAACAACAGTGTATTGGTCCCGGTATAGAAGTGGAAAAATAAAACCTCACTAAAACAAAAGCACTCGGATAAAACCTGTAATACTCAAACGACTTCTTGGGCTAGGTTTCACAAGGGTGTCAGTCCGATATCCACCTTATTGTATAAAATACTCAAGTGGCTTCTCGGGCTAGGTTTCACGATTGTGCCAGTCCGATATTCACCTTATTGTATTAACACTCCAATGTATATAAAATATAGTGGTGAAAATCAGTAGCCGAAAAATCGCACTTGAACTGATAAATTGCTCCGGCTTTAGAAATTTGCATAGATTTTGTTCTTTTGATGGGTGGCCCATAACATTTAATGCTCACATCAAGCAATTAATTTCCCAACTTGATTGACAATCCCTTTACACCAATCAATGCTTTCATTCAAATGTCAATCCTTAATTATTACTTCCACCAACTCTTTTTCCAATGGGTTCTTCAATTAGGCATGGATTGTTTGAGCTTCAAATCTTCAACACTTGCTCAAGAAACCAAGAACATCAACAAATTCTTCAAGAACACCAAGAACAATATGCATGAACTTGAAGAACACAACAATAATCTCACTCAATCCAACCCGATTAATCCCCACGGTTGTGTTTAAATTGCTCAAATAATGAGTTAAACTCTAATATCATGCAATACAAACACACAATAGAAAATAACAAGGTCCAAACAACCACAACAACTTGGGGCAGCAAGCATCAACAAGAAAAACAAGAGAAACTTGAATATTTTGTGATTTTCGGATTTTAAACACACAAGAACACCAAAACTTCAATCGGCCATAAATTTTGATGCCGAAGTCCGTTTTTGATGAACTTTATACGTAAACACATCTACTCGACGAGAGGAACAAGAATATGAAGTCAGATTTCAAAAATTCCAAACGAGCAAATACCAGAATTTCAGAAAACGAGACAGCAAGCTATTTTTTTAGGGTTTTCTCAAATTTTCTAAGAGCACAAATACAAGCTAAAGAAATATATTTTTGGATTTTTGAGAATAACACAAGTAGAACCAAGATAAGCTCTGATACTAAATAAATTAGGATACCATGGATCTCTTGGTTACTAACTTGCTAACAAAGGATTAATGAAGATTAAGAAGAGATTAAGGAAGAAGAGGAATAACCGAAAGGAAATAAGGGATAAGGAAGCTCCAATATTGAAGAAGATCTTGAGATGGAGATGCAAGCAAACCCGGCAACACCGTCTTCTCCAAATCCTTCAACAATGGTGATTTCGATCCCGGATTTGCTTCAAGAATCCGAATCGTGTGAACTAGTCCAAGTCTAGACACGGTTGGGGTGAGATTTCTCTCAATGAGGGTTTTCGGTTCCCACAAACTCTAGAGTGATCTTTGGAAATAAAAGAGAAGTGTTCTCATTCAATATTATGCCAAAAGATGTCTTACAAAATGAGGTGATGAGTATATATATAGATCCCCCAAATACAACAACTATTACAAAGGAAAATACTAAGTAAATGAAACAGGTGAGGCGGTCTAGGAGGTCTCCCATGCAATGCGAAATGGAGCCATTCAGTGTGAAATGCTTCGGTGCGGTCTATAATATTATGGAAAGGCATGATGCGGTTTAGATGGCCAAAAAGGGAGTCATGTGGTTTAGCAAGCAAAGAGGAGGGAACTTTATGCAATAAGGGATGGATGCATGGAATAGGAGAGGATGCGGTTTATGAGGAGAAGTGGAGGGGCAGGTGCGGTTTCCACCTAAAAGTTGGAGGACTTGGTTGCAAAATTGAAGAAGGAGGGAATGGAAGGTTGATGCGGTTTCTTCTCAAGGATTCAAATGTGATGCGGTTTATAAGTTTCTAAACCGCATTACAGGTTATACCGCATCAATGAATTGAAGCCTTTCTTCTCCAAGTAGACGGGACATGCAACAGGTGGTGGTGAGAGCGCCGGGGAACTGACCGGAGCAGGCTGGCGGTGGCTCGGTGGTTTGGAGATGATGTTGGAGCTGTCGGAGATCACGACTAGGGGCAGAGAAGCTGCCGGCGACGCTGGCCGGAGGTGATGGCAAGCTTTCAGCGGCACGACGGAGTTTTGCCTTTCCGCGAAGCTTCGGTTTTCGGGGTGGCCGGAATATTGTCAAAGATGACCGGAGAGCTATTTCGGGTGTCCTCGATGGGGACGGTGATGGATGAGGGATGGCCGGAGATATTCCGAGAATAATATGAGGGTTTTCTATCCTCCGGGAGGGGTGGCTGTCGACGGTGGTATTGGAGTTGGTCGCCTGGTGCGGGGGTCGGAGTTGGGCTGAGGCAACGGAGATGGCGAGATAAGAGGTGGCCGGAGACATAGAAGAGAAGACCGGAGCTGGAGGCCTTCGCCGGAGGAGAAGACTGGTGCTCGACCATGGGGAAGGACGGCGAGGGTGGCGGTGTTGTCCAGAGACGACGAAGTTGACGGAGGCCGAGGTACCGTGGGTGGTTGCTCGGAGAAGGATGGCTGGAGGACGCTGGGAAGGTGGCCGGAGCTCGCTGGGGAGGGAGACCGGAACGGCGTAGTCGTCGGGGAAAGACTCGGTCCGTTGGAGAAGGTAACCATCTAACTCAAGATGGCATTGCGTTATTCCTTGTGAGTCTGTCACCTTAACGCATGATGGACATGCGTTGTCCCTTGCTGAGTGGAGAAAGTTAACGCAAGATCGTCCCGCGTTATTCTTGATTGCCTCTTGAATCTTAACGCATGACGGTCCTGCGACGCTGGTTGCATGACCAATTTTAATCTTTCCTTGTTGGGCTTTCGATCCAGTTAGGTCAGGGCTTCTTCTCCTTGATTTAATCATTCTGAGCCTACTGAAATCTTGATCCGGATTACTCGGTATAGTTCTCTGCCTGCTCCATTCAATTAATCCGGACCCATTGGAATTTTGATTCGGAATTAAATTCGGATTGATCCGGAATTTTACGGCAATCGATATTACATTACCCTCCAATTTACTTAATTATGCTGCTATACATAGATATGCGTCGCTGATGTTTTTAAATAAAATCGTTGAATTGTTCATGAAAACGTACCCGAAATGTTCATAGTTGAGTCGCTGAATTTGCTGATGAAAAGTCGCTGAATTGTTCTTGATAGCATCGCTGAATTGTTCTTGATAAAGTCGCTGAATTGTTCATGAAAACGTCGCTGAATTATTTTTGGTATTATTGCTGCATTATATTTCGTAGCATCGCTGAATTCGTCTTTGCATAGTCGCTGAATTCTTCTCGCTAGTGTCGCTGAATTCTTCTAGGTATGGTCGCTAAATTCCTATACATATAGTCGGTGAAATATATTTGATAGCATCACTGAATTGTTTTTGGTAGCACCGCATAATTGTATTTTGGTAGCATCGATGAATTTTTCTTGATTGTATCGCTGAATTCTGCTAGGCATTGTCGCTGAATACTTCTAGGTAGTGTCCCTGAATTATTTTGATAGCATCACTGAATTGTTTTTTTGTTGCACCGCGAAATTGTATTTTTGTAGCATCGCTGAATTCTTCTTGATTGTGTCGCTGAATTACGCTATGCAAGGTCGCTGAATTCTTCATGCAATATTTTTTATAGCATCACAGAATTATTTTTTTGTAGCATCGCTGAAATGATGAATTAATAGATTTGTTACCATATATTATTAGATATGATTACCAAATCTTTGATATGGTTTACCAAGTATTAGATATGATAACATACTAAATATAGAGTTATGATTTCATTATGACAATTATACCCTTTTTTCATTTACAACCATTGGATTTGAAATAAACGGTTGAGATCTTCACCTTGATGTGCTGCGGATTTTTCAATTGCACCATAACCGAACCCATTGTGAAATATCTCTCTCTAAATATGTACCCTAAGATTTTTCATAATTGTTTTTATTTTTATAAAATTAATTTACCTAATGTATTCACTATATTTTAATAGTTTATAGTGTTGTTTAGCATAATTTTTTTTTTTTGATAACAATCATAATTAATTTTTGTTACTTCCTCTTTTCCTTTTAAGAACCTACAAAGTTAGGGGCTGCATGATTGTGACTTTTTCAGAAGTTAGTAGGATAAGTAGAATTAGAGCATGTTTTCCTAGATTTATTTCCAAAACTTATTACTTATTCTTATTAAAATCAGACCAGATCAGACCACACTAGTATATAGTTGTATTCAGATCAAACCAGACCAGAACTTATCTATATAATAATCTAAAACAAAATAGTCTAACACACACACACTTTCCCGCCCAAATATTTTCCCCTCACAAAATCCATTTTTTTACACTCTCTCTCACACACTAACTTATTTACAGTTCTGCCACCGGACCGTGCTCCACATCGATGATAATTACAAATATGCCATGGACCGCGCTCCAATTTCTATATTAAACCTGCATCTCATTTATTCCCTTTCTCCTATAAATATGTGTATTATAACCCACCTCAAAATCATATCCTTACATCTTCATCTAACATTTCTCTCAATATTATAGCTTTTGTTCCATTTAACAAATACATCTCCCACCATTTTATAGCTTTTCTTATTCAATTTCATGTTTCTTTCTCCCTCTTTTGCTAATATCTTTGTTTTCTTTTGTTATTGTTTTGGTGACAGTTATTGGAACAACGAGAGTACAAACTCAAGTGACGAAGAACATTTTGAATGGATGAAGAGCTAAGAAATATTCATAATCATAAAAGATTAAATCAATTGTTGTGACATCTTCTTCTATGACAAATACATCTCCCCGCCATTTTATAGCTTTTATGATTCAATTTCATGCCTCTTTCTCCCTTTTTTGCTAATATTTTTATTTTCTTTTGTTGTTGTTTTGGTGACAAATATTGGAACAACGATAGTACAGACTCAAATGACGAAGAGCATTTTGAATGGATGAAGAGCTAAGGAATATTCATAATTATAAAAGAATAAATCAATTGTTTGGTTGTTCTTTTTGTGGAAAGATTTGTTCCACCGAGTGTGAATAATTGGATGAGTTTATTAGTTATAGCATTATTTTCTCAGAATCTTTTGTATTTTATTCAATAAGAGAGTTTCGAATTTGTCCATATCATTTTTATCCATGTTCTATTCTCAATTACCCCATTCAATGATTGATTAATATCAAATCAATTCTATTCTCAAGTTAAATATGACAATATTGAATTATCATTGCTTTAAATTAAATTAAAATGAAATGAACCCATAATTAAAAGATGTAATTTGGAAATCATCATTGCTAATTTGATAGCTAAAAATGATAGTTTACTTTAATGGGTAGATCTTATAATATTAGATAACTAATTATAAAATTTTTGAATGGATGAATTAATAATGGAAAATGATGATGAAAAAATTAATATGCCAAAAATTAGCATTCAATGATTGATTAATATCAAATTAATTCTATTCTCAAGTTAAATATGACAATGTTGAATTATCATTGCTTTAAATTAAATTAAAATATTATATTTAAATTCTAACAAATTTTTTATTATATCAATTGGCTAATTATAGCAATAAGTTTATTAATTATAATATTAACTTTGGAAAAAATATTGTGATGATTAATATAGATACTACGTTTTGAAATGGATTTAATCTATATTGGCAACTAAATCTTTCCATTTAAATATATCCATATATTGGAAACTAAATATTAAATAAAAAATGAAAACTAAATATTAGAATATGTATTTTTAAAATAAACCATTCTAAATATGTGTTTTTTTAATTTTAAAAATGTATTTTACTTTATTAGATCCAAAAAAGCATACATATTTAAATCATTGTACACTAATAGAGAATGAAATGATCCCATAATTAAAGGATGTAATTTGGAAATCGTCATTGCTAATTTGATAGTTAAAAATGATAGTTTACTTTAATTGGTAGATCTTATGATATTAGATAACTAATTATAAAATTTTTGAATGGATGAATTAATAATGGAAAATGATGATGAAAAAATTAATATGCCAAAAATTAGCATTCAATGATTGATTGATATCAAATTAATTCTATTCTCAAGTTAAATATGACAGTGTTGAATTATCATTGCTTTAAATTAAAAGATTATATTTAAATTCTAACAAATTTTTTTATTATATCAATTGGCTAATTATAGCAATAAGTTTATTAATTATAATATTAACTTTGGAAAAAATATTGTGATAACTAATATAGATACTACGTTTTAAAATGAATTTTATCTATGTTGGCAACTAAATCTTTCCATTAAAATATATCCATATATTGGAAACTAAATATTAAATAAAAAATGAAAACTAAATATTAGAATATGTATTTTTAAAATAAACCATTCTAAATATGTGTTTTTTAAGATAAATAAAGCAGATGGGGATGATGGAGGGAAATAAAATATTTAGGATATTGAATATAATTTTTCTATGAAATGATTTTTAATTGAATTGCAACTAAATCTTTACTTATAAATTTATCCGTATTTTGAAAACACAATATCAAATAAAAAAAATGAAAACTAAGTATTATCCAATAAATAAAGCAAAGATGATGGGGTAATTGATTTACATTGATTAAATTGATTTCCATTGGATAAACAAAAATAAAATGTTGACTATAGACAATGAAATGATTATGGAAAGAGCAAAGAATAATCGTAAAAGATGAGATGATCAATGGAAATAAATAAATTACCCCTTAAATAAAGTGGAGGAGCAATTGGCTAAATGGAATTAAAATATGACAATGTTAAATATGACAATAATAAGTCAGCCAAGTTAAATATGACAATGTTAAATCATCATTGCTTTAAATTAAAATATTATATTTAAATTCTAAAAAAAATTGTATTAAGCAATTGGCTAAATATAGCAATAATAAGTTTATTATAATATTAACTCTGGAAAAAATATTGTGATGATTTAATATAGATACTACGTTTTTAAACGAAACCATTGAACATATCATTTTAGAATCAATTTATTGTGATTTATTTTAGTTATAGATATATTGTGATGATTTAACATTAGATAGTTATTTAAATATATTCTTATTTTAGAATCGTTTTAATTATACTGGCAACTAAATGTTTTCATATAAGTATATCCATAATTTAGAATCATTTTATTTATATTGGCAACTAAATATATCCATATTTTGGAAACTAAATATTAATTAAATAAAAATTAAAACTAAATATTAGAATATGTATTTTTTTTAAATAAACCATTCTAAATACGCGGTTTTAAATTTTAAAAAATATGTGTTACTTTATTAGATCCAAAAATCATAAATATTTAAATAATGTACACTAATAGAGATTGAAATGATCCCATAATTAAAGGGTGTAATTTGGGAAACATTATTACTAATTGGATGGTTAAAAATCATGTCAAAATGATAATTTACTTTAATTCAGTATATATATACTATGTATCGTTTGGTAGATCTTATAATATTAGATAACTAATTATAAACTTTATTGAAAATCTGTTACCATTTAGGTGCTATTAATATCAAATTAAAAGAGGTTATAGATAATAAATTATTGAATCTGATATATTTTATGAAGATATTGTTGACATTTATGTTAATAATCGCAAATTTATTTTATTATGTATATATCAAATAAATTTTTACAATATTGGCCGCCTTGAATAATTTGGAAAGAGATTCCGGCTGCTCAATTTAAGTGCACAATTTTTGGGATTAATTAATAATAGAAAATGATGATGAAAAAATTAATATGCCAAAACTATAGCACGGATTAAATCTAATTTAACCAAAAAAATAAAATATGTATTATTAATTATATGGTAATAAAATCATGATGAAGAAATCATGATGATAATAAAATATGTATGTAATATGTATTAATTATTTTATTTGTGCAAATGAGGTTTGCGGTGATGGGAAAGCAGATGCATAATTTTTACAATGAGGATGATGGGGGAAAATAAAATATTTAGAATATTGAATATAATTTATCTATCAAATGATTTTTATTTATATTGGCAATTAAATCTTTCTTTATAAATTTATTCTTATTTTGAAAACACAATATAAAAAAAAAAGGAAACTATGTATTATCCCATAAATAAAGCAAAGATGATGGGGTTATTGATTTCCATTGATTATATTGATTACATTGATTAAATTAATTTACCTTGAGTAAACTGATTTCCATTGGATAAACAAAAATGAAATGTTGACTATAGACAATGAAATGATTATGGAAAGAGCAAAGAATAATCGTAAAAGATGAGATGATCAATGGAAATAAATAAATTATCCCTTAAATAAAGAATAATTAATGTAATTTAGCCTTTCAACTATTACTATAATTTTTACAAATACGATATTTTATTTATTTGTGGTGAATAATGAATCCATATTAGGAATTTATTTATGGATGAGAAAGTTAATATGCCAGAAATATAGCATGCATTAAATCTAATTTAACTAGAAAAATAAAATATGTATTATTAATTATATGGTAATAAAATCATGATGTTAATAAAATATGTATGTAATATGTATTAATTGTTTATTTATGCAAATGAGATTTGTGGTGATGGGGAAAGCAGATGCAGAATTTTTACAATGGGGATGACGGGGGGAAATAAAATATTTAAGATATTGAATATAATTTGTCTATGAAATAATTTTTATTTATATTGCAACTAAATCTTTCCTTATAAATTTATCCGTATTTTGAAAATACAATATCAAATAAAAAAAATAGAAACTAAGTATTACCCCATAAATAAAGCAAATATAATGGGGTAATTGATTTCCATTGATTATATTGATTACATTGATTAAATTAATTTACATTATTAAATTGATTCCATTGGATAAACAAAAATGAAATGTTGACCATAGACAATGAAATGATTATGGAAAGAGCAAAGAATAATCGTAAAAGATGAGATGATCAATGGAAATAAATAAATTACCCCTTAAATAGGAAAAATTAATGTAATTTAGCCCTTCAACTATTATTATAATTTTTACAAATACGATATTTTATTTATTTGTGGTGAATAATGAATCCATATTAGGAATTTATTTATCTATATAAATAATATTCAATTTACACTTAAATCCATGTATTAACATAAAATTATATGCAAAAGTTTCCAGCCTAAAATCACTAGCCTAATTTTTAGTTAATAATCTCAAAAAGTGAAATTAATCTATACTCAAATAATCCCTTCAATGTTAGATTTATGGGATTGTATTCTCAATTTCACAAAAAGGAAATGTTTAATATAAATAAATAATGAAATGATTTCAACCATGAGTTTATTATGTCATTAATTTTAATTGACTTTTTATTAACATTAAGTTTCATTATAACATTTATTAGTC
Source organism: Hygrophila difformis (assembly GCA_030278955.1). Classification (NCBI taxonomy): domain Eukaryota; kingdom Viridiplantae; phylum Streptophyta; class Magnoliopsida; order Lamiales; family Acanthaceae; genus Hygrophila; species Hygrophila difformis. The sequence continues at coordinate 11,691,672 of JAOANR010000010.1, read as the reverse complement.
CTTACAAGTTAAATATGAAAATGTTAAATCATCATTGCTTTAATATAAAATATTATCTTTCATTTCTAAAAAAAATTGTATTATAGCAATTGGCTAATTATAGCAATAAGTTTATTATAATATTAACTTTGGAAAAAATATTGTGAAGATACTACGTTTTGAAATGGAATCGTTTAACATATCATTTTAGAATCAATTTATTGTGATTCGTTTTAGTTATAGATATATTGTGATGATTTAACATTAGATCAAGTTATTTAAATATATTCGTATTTTAGAACCGTTTTATTTATATTGGCAACTAAATCTTTTCATATAAGTATATCCGTATTTTAAAATTATTTTATTTATATTGGCAACTAAATCATTCCATATAAATATATCCGTATTTTGGAAACTAAATATTAAATAAAAAATAAAAACTAAATATTAGAATATGTATTTTTTTAAATAAACCATTCTAAATATGCGGTTTTAAATTTTAAAAAGTGCGTGTTACTTTATTAAATCCAAAATCATAAATATTTAAATCCTGTACACTAATAGAGAATGAAATGATCCCATAATTAAAGGGTGTAATGTGGGAAACATTATTCCTAATTGGATGGTTAAAAATCATGTAAAAAATGATAATCTACTTTAATTTTGTTTATTTACTATGTATCTTTTGGTAGATCTTATAATATTAGACAACTAATTATAAACTTTATTAAAAATCTATTACCATTTAAGTGTTATTTCTATCAAATTAAAAGAGGTTATACATAAATTATTGAATCCAATATATTTTATGAAGATGGTTGATATTTATGTTAATAATCGCAAATTTATTTTATTATGTATATATCAAATAATTTATTACCATATTGATCACCTTGAATAATTTGGAAATAGATCCCGGCTGCTCAATTTAAGTGCATAATTCTTTGGATTAATTAATAATAGAAAAGGATGATGGGAAAATTAATATGCCAAAATATAGTACGGATCAAATCTAATTTAGCAAAAATATGTATTATTAATTATATGGTAATAAAATCATGATGGAGAAATCATGATGGTAATAAAATATGTATGTAATATGTATTAATTATTTATTTGTTCAAATGAGATTTACGGTGATGGGGAAAACAGATGCAGAATTTTACAATGGGGATGATGGAGGGAAATACAATATTAGGGTTTTAATAACTAACATGAATTAGATGTATACATTGGCTAATAACTAACAAGAATTCGATACATATGCCTGAAATGAATTCAGGTCATCTCATTGCACAAAAAGGAGCAAGGCTATTTCGCACAAAGTATTTTGATTTTGCATAAACTTTCAGGATTATCTCGATATGGATATTGAATAAAGTACCAATGCCATGGAGTTTATCATGCTTAAATGAATATCTTAACTTTAATTTTGGCTTTGAACATAGCTTGAAGTTTGGGCTTTAATTTAGAAAATGGAATGGAAGTATACGACATAGGCTTAATTTTCACTTGAAAATTAAGGCGTGTAGGTGATGATTTTTTGAATCAATTGTTTTGTTTCTTTAGTTTTATTTCCATGTTTACTGCAGTTATGAACTGAATCTTAATCATATATAATTGCCATTTTGCAGAATCTTGTGACAAACAGAAGACTAATCACTACAAGCACATGAAAAATTTATATCCTGACATCAATGGGGAATGTGGTTGGCTCTATTTCATCTGGATTTGCTCAAGTTATTAACAAAATTCTTGGTCATCCCCTCGAACCCCTATCTGAAAAAAATTGCAAGTAGAAATACTCTGCATATACTTTCATTCTCCTTCAAAATATAAATGCTGCATTTATTAAACATATACATAAAGACTAGAGAATTTTATCCAATGATGATGATAAGATATTGAACAAATGAGGCATGACTGGACAATGTAACTTTCCTAGCCGTTCCAAATGCTATGTTTGAATGTATTGTAGCCCAAATGGACATTTTTTTTTAGTATCTGAAGGGTAACTATTTCCGTGCTGCGAAACCTTTATTAAGGAAGTTTGTTGCGAAACCTTTGTTGAGGAAGTTTGACAAGGTTTGGTTTTCTGATATTAGGAATGGTCTTATCGGACTGGCTAATAAATTTAATCGTCATTGATGTATCAAAATCTTCAAGTGATGTGCTATGATGGATTTGTTAATACGAATGTTTGAATCGAAGTTTTGCTCTATGATCCGGATGATTACATATTGTTTGATGAATTTTATTAACCGCTTTATTATTTATCTTTTTCAATGAAGCATTGTTTGATTCCCTAAATATTAGTTGTTTTAAAATGAATCTTATACTTGATTGTCGCGATGCCAATAAATATACAGGAATTGTAAGTGCATTACATTTATTCTTAGTTTTTTTTTTAAAAAAAAAAGTTATAAATTTTAAGAATTTAAATGGGGTTAAAATTAAAGAAATCATATCGTGCACACTGAATTTGAAAATTGATACTTATTTCATTTTTCATATAAATAAAAGTAAACTTTATAATCGATATTATTGAATTAGTGGTCCTGTATATGGTATAGCTTTATATTGATTTTTGATCCAGGCTTACATATTCGTTGTGACTGATCTGTTCTAGATAATCCAATTTATAAAACCTATGGGCTATGAAACTGTTTTTTTTTTATGATCTTACTTGCTGATTTAAAATTTAATTGTATTTTGTTTTCAAAAAAATTTAATTGTATTTAAAAACATATTTATTCCATAATCTGTATTCGATGGAATTATCAATCGCCAGTTTTAAATAAGCTATATTTTGTTTTTAACATACTGGTAATGATAAGGACAATTTTATTCCTGTGATTAGTGACATAAAATTGTCAAGCAATTTATTACTTTTAGAAATGCTATAAAGGAATGTAGGACGTTATTAGAATATTTTTTTTTTCTTTTTTAGAAAAAAATTTGTTTTGTCATATTTATTACTTTTACGCATGTATAAATTATTTTCTTTAGAGGAGCTGGAGCAAAAAAACAAATAGGAAAACTTTGATATTCCTTCAACCTTGACAATTAAACGTCAGTTTTACAGTTAAAACTTTCATTCCTTTAATCTTGATCAATTTCTTATTCATTGCTTTGATCATCAACTATTTTACGTTATACATTTTCTTTCATTCAATCGTGAGGACAATTTATTCTTTTGTTGAATCTCTAAATAATTTTTTTTTTGATATTTTATAAACTTTTCTTCCCGCGCATCGCGCGGGCGGGTAATACTAGTAAAATTTATATCAGAATACCTTATTTCAGGAGAAGAGAACAAGGCCTTAGTCAAATAGTTGTTTGGATATAGTATCATATTAAAAATTATTTCCTTTTTTTTATTATTTAATTATTTTTATTCATGGATACTTTATTATATTTTACCTCCAAAATAACTTCTCATTTTTTTCATAAACAATTCCTACTTACTAATAAGAAAAGTTATTTTTTTTATACCTATTAATAAGAAAAGATTTTTTCTTTTTTTTTTGGAATAAGAAAAATAGTTTTTTTGGTTTTTTTACGCATATTTTTATTATTAAAAAAAGCCCAAATAAACAATAATAAATAATTGAAAAGGAATACCGGAAGAAACAAAAATCAAAAAGAAAAGAAAAAGTCCAAAGAAATATTTCTGTATTCTTTATTTCTTTATAAGAAATAAAGTTAAGCACTCATCTTTCAACATACTAAGTCACCATTAAGTTTACAATGGATAATTTATCAGAGAATTTTAATTTATTTGCACTTATATAACTGAAATTTCCTTCATTTTCTTTTGTTTGCTCCATTTGAGCTTTGCCAATTTTCACCCATACACTTTAACTTAAAGTTTTATTATAGTTATACAAGTTAAAATATAGTTAAGTGAGATCTTGTTAGATTCGTCTCGTCGTGTAGTTTTTAAAAATCAAACTTTTAGAATTTTTACTTGTACCAAACTTGAGTTATTATGGTTTAAAAGTGCATTGGACTGCATGCTCGTTGAGTCCGTAGCAAATATAAAAAAGAGGAAGTATTTTGTAACTGGGTTTCAAACTCAATAAATCTTTTTACTATGGAAAAAAGAAATAGACATATTGAGCGGACAAAAATCATAAATGCATGATTTTTTTATTTTTTAGTTTTTTTTTATTTTTTTTATTTTTATTTTTTTCAGGGAGAAAGGAGGGCCGAAGCCATTTATTCCATAATTTGCATAGTATGATACAGACCGAAACGGTCAAAATCAATGGCATCAAACATAAAGTTCGGGGCCTAACAAAATGTTGTATGTTCTCGTTCCGTGGTTGCCATTTGATAAACCAATTTGCTACTTTGTTGCAATCCCGTGGTATAGAAGAAAACCGAACTTCCCACTCCCAAGTAGACATATCTTTGATCTAGGAATCCAACGGTGAGCTGCTCCATATGCTAATGATAGAAAATTGATAATCTGGATGGCCTCTTGGTTATCGGACTCTACCTCCAATATGTGAATTCCCAAAGTCCATGACAATTTCTAGGTGAGAAGGATTGCCCAAAATTTCTGAGTGTAAGATCTCAAATAATTCCCTTTAGCTCTAATACCTCCCAACCAGGTTCCATTCGCATCACATAAGATGCCACCAGACGAGCCCAAACCTCGCTTGATACTTCCATGACAGTTGGCCTTTACCCAATTTTCCGGTGGTTTTTCCCTCCCGATTTTGGTATAAACTGAGGGCCATTGAATATTCTCATTGTCATATAATTCTTGACATCGAGACTTCTAGATGAGCCAAGCTCCAATGCCAAAAAGGGAGGATTCTGTTTCACCAACTTCTTTGCAATGCAAGGAAGCAATCCATTCATGAATGTCATGTGTCCAAAAGTTATTAAGGGAAGAAAATCCTGGACCCAGATGTGAGCCAATGTAGGACAATTTCTCAAGGCACAAATGCAACTTTCGATCTCCTCACACTTCCAGCAAGTACCGTCTAGCGAGATATGTCTTTTCTGGAGGTGGCCAGCGCCTCGTTGCATGATTTAATACTTTGAGTCTTATTTATGATTTTTTGAATAACTTTTTTTGATTAGATTTTTTGAATAACTTTTAAAGCAGATCATCTTAATTCGTAGGAAGGACACTTTGTGCATAACTTTTACAAGTTTTATATTATGATATTTTTGAAGCATAAATATGTTCCCTCTTAAAGGCAATATGAATATTAATTCATTAATTTATTTCGTAAATTTTTAGGCCTTGCAATTGCCAGCTATCGGCCCATTTTGAATTTTCGTGTTTGGGCCCAAAATTAATTCAAACAGATTAGGCCCAATATTTGTGCATAAAGTCCAATTCAACCCGATAACAAAAGGCCCATTTAAATTCTTGGTGCATTTGGTAAGTTAATTGCTGGCTCTGTACGAGACGCCGAGACGATGGAAGACATTGAGGATCTATTGCTGGATGGCGGCGGAGGAGCGCCGCCGGGGTTCCGGCTCCCGATGTCAGCCTCCGTACGGGTTAAGCCAAAGCCTAGAAAGAAGAATGACTTACGTGATTCTCTCAAGAATCACAATACTGCCAAGATTCCTGGAACTCAGGTGCTTCCTAACTACGAACTTTGGTTGTATAAATTCATCAATATTGGGTTGCCTTGGTTAATTTCCGTTCTAAGATTTTGTGTTGCGTTTTTGATATTTTGTGATTCTGCAGACAATTTATCTGAAGACTTTTGGGTGCTCACATAATCAGGTGGGTTTTGTTTTAGTTCATTTGATCAATTGTTCTCTTCTTATGCATTAATAAATGAAATGAAAATATTGTCCTTTCTGTTGGCTTTTTTTTTTTCACGGTAATTAGCTTACCGTGGTGTGCGGGTTCTGGTCAAAAATTCAAAATTCAGAGCTGAAGTAGGAGTGATAGAAATGTGTTGGAGTGAATATTTTGATATGTGTTTTATAACTAGAGTAAAGAAATTTTGGAAATCTACGTTGGAGTAGATAGTAGAGCATATACAGAATGTGAATGTGCATATAATGTAGACAAAAAAAAAAAAACTGGATCGAGGAATATCAACTGATCTTCTATTCTCTACCCTTTGTATTTTAAGGATGCGAATGAAGTCATTGAATTTTATAATTTGGAATAGTAATGGCATTTTAGCGCGATATTTAGTTTGGTTGGGATAAGTGGCGGATACATAATTTTTTGTTCGGTGGGTCACTTATAGAGCTATCGAAATATATCAGCTCGTCATAATAAAAGATGGGAGGCTATGAATATAATTATATAAGCTCGTCTGAAAGCGGGCCTAAATAGGCTAGCCAAAACATGAGACAGAAACAGGGCTAGCTGGCTGTGGGATCGGCTGAATTTTATTTTAGTTTAATTATTCAATAGACATATAATTCAATACTCCAATTAGTCTATTACTTACTCTCCAACTTCAATTACTTCAATAGTCCAATAGGGAAACAAATGTAGCCCTAATTCCATAACCCTTATTACGCTAAATTCCTTCGTCCCTACTTGGTTATTCCCATTCAAAACTTCAAAACTTCAACATTTCAGATTTTATTATTTCTTCCACTCATTCTCTTATTCAAATCTTGAACGATTTTAGAAATCAACAAAATAAGATTCACCATTCACCAATTGATATGGTTTGAGGTATCGCCCTGCTGCCCGTGTTGAGACGCCTAGCAACTTATCAATAATTGATACAATTAACTTCAATATAAATATCTTTGTATAACTAATAAAAAATATTAAATTCAAAGTAATAGGAATTTAAAATACCAAATATTACTGCATCAAAATAATTATAATTATTCACAACGAGTTTTTATATTTTGGAATTATTGTACAATGGCACATTGCAATTATCCAATTATCCTAAGGTTGCAACTTAATTCCTCATTACATCAAAATATTAGTACTGTTTTTTCTTTTGGTGGGTCACTCCGTGCCCCCATGAAAATCCGCCCATGATCGGGATGCATACTCCCACGTAATAACTGAATCTAGTTTAGCTAAACAATAGTCGGTAGCCCTATTTGTAATCTTGTGCTTTGTCGTGCATGCAGATGTAGGGAATAACTCTTCCTTCATAGTGCTTACAGTGCTTGACTTAGCTTGAACAATAGATTAGTGTCCAGAGTTTAGCCTTGTCTTCATGTGCTTATCTTTTTACATTTAATGTGATCCCTCCCAATGATTTTTCAGAGTGATAGTGAATATATGGCTGGACAGCTTTCTTCTTTTGGATATAGTTTGACTGAAAACCAGGATGAAGCTGATCTGTGGCTGATAAACACGTAAGATATGTTAGCTTTTGCTCTCCAATCTTTTTACACTAATGAAAAATATTTGCCTCTTTCTATGATTGCCCTCTCTCTCTCTCTCTCTCTCTCTCTCTCTCTCTCTCTCTCACACACACACACACACGCAGAGCCCATGTATGGGTGGGAGCTTGTACACTGACATACTTTAGTTTATTTGTTCTGATCTCTATTTCCCTACATACGGAGGTTTAATTTACTTGTTCAAGTTTTCAGTGCGTGTGGTGGTTTTCTGTCTGCTAATGATTAATTTTGTTTGATACTTTGATTATTATCAACTAATTTCACCAAGCATGCTTCATGATTTTGTGGCATCCCACCTGTATTAGTTGCATAGAAGTGCTTTCATGGCTTATGGATGATTAAACGCCTTATTTGGGATTGTTTTCCTATTGTTTTTTTTTTTTAATATGTTATTAAGAGCTACAACAGCCCCATGAAAATTGGTTTAGTTGATAAATTATATTCTCGGCTTCTGCAAATTCAGGCTCCACTGGAACATTGTAGGATTAAGGTTTTGTATGGATCATTTGGAGGGTGTAGATGTGATGATATCATTTGTATAGATGACAATCACCCAAACTTTTGCTTAGAATGAGGCAGTTCTCCTAATTAAACATGTTTAAATTACTTTCTACTTTCTAGTTTATATCATAACCCCAGTTCTTTTGATGATACAGTTGTACTGTAAAATCTCCTAGTCAGTCTGCCATGGATACACTCATAGCTAAATGCAAAAATGCAAAAAAGCCTCTAGTAGTTGCAGGATGTGTTCCCCAAGGAAGTCGTGATTTGAAAGAGCTAGAGGGGGTAAGTATAGTTGGAGTCCAGCAAATTGACCGGGTAGTAGAAGTTGTTGAAGAAACCCTGAAGGGGCATGAGGTTCGCCTTCTGACTCGGAAGACATTACCCGCACTTGACCTTCCAAAGGTGAGGAAATATCATCTATAATCTTCTATGCACGAACGATATAGATATATGGTTATATTTTCTACTTTAAGTCCTTAATTAAAATCTAGCACCCATCTGATTGGCCTCATACAGTGGAAAATATAGGTCTTATCAGAGGATCTTATTAATCGGGGCCTTACTTTTATTTGAAGCATTCGTTTGCTTGTAAAATTTTAAACATGTTTCTATTTGTTTTAATCAGGTGAGAAAAAACAAGTTTGTTGAGATACTTCCAATTAATGTTGGTTGTTTAGGTGCTTGCACTTATTGCAAGACGAAGCATGCCCGTGGTCATCTAGGAAGCTACACTGTTGATAGCCTTGTAAGTCCATTGATGGAAATTAAGCTAAAGTATTTAAATGCCAATTGGTTTTGGGAGAATTTCATCATATCATGTTACATAATATAGGTTGGTCGTGTGAGAGCTGTTGTAGCTGATGGAGTCAAGGAGATCTGGTTAAGCAGTGAAGACACTGGAGCTTATGGTTTGTATACTCTCTCTCTCTCTCTCTCTCATAACTAAAAATAAATATACACTGAGGGAATGCAATTCACAGAAAATACTTTGGCGTAATTGAATGCATTCCTATTGAGATCAACAAACCATGGTTAATTATAAGTACGTGTAGTAGGAAATACTTTGTTCCTACTAGTTTTATAAAATATAATACACATGGAGAGAAAGAGGAATGGCTTGAATCATGATTCATGGTTGTATCACCCTACCCTTTATGATTGATTGATTGCTTTTGTCTTTTCAGGCCGCGACATTGGTGTTAATCTTCCAATTTTGTTGAAGGCCTTAGTAGCAGAGCTTCCACTTGATGGAAGTACAATGCTGCGAATTGGCATGACTAACCCCCCTTACATTCTAGAGCACTTGAAAGAAATAGCTGAAGTTATGTGCCACCCATGTGTGTATTCTTTTCTTCATGTACCCGTTCAGTCAGGAAGTGATGCCATTTTGAGTGTGAGTGTTACTAAATCAAATTTCACATGAGCTAAACTTGTGTGTCTACTAGAACAACTCATACCTGAATACGTCTGATCCTTAATTGCGTGATTTCATTTTGTTTAAATAGTATTTTTGAATCTTCCATTGCACCTTCATATTATGGTGTTATAATGTCTTATCTTTAAATTTCATATGCAGGCAATGAACAGAGAATATACGGTTAGTGATTTCAGGACAGTGGTTGATACATTGATTGAACTTGTTCCTGGAATGCAGATAGCTACTGATATTATATGTGGATTCCCTGGTAATTTTCAATTCATCATCTGTTTGTATCTCCTTTTAAGACTAGTATGTTGGTTCCATTTATTGCATTCCTTGATCAATTATCTAAATAAGACTATGTGAAGTACTTGTGTAATTGGTTAAACATGATAATTTTTCATCTATCAGTGCTGAACTAATGATTATTTTTCACAGTCCTTAGTTTTCTTCTCATGGGAAAAATGATTTAAAAATAAAAAATAAAAAAATTTAAAAAATTAAAAAAAAAAAAAAGAAAATTGCGAATAACTGACTGTTGCTTAGGAAACAACACATATTTCTAAGTGGTCTGTCTAATTGATCTCTCCACATCTCAGGGGAAACCGATGAAGATTTTGAACAGACAGTCAACCTCATCAAGGAGTATAAATTTTCTCAAGTACACATATCACAGTTCTATCCTCGGCCTGGTTAGTGGATTTAAATTACTTGTTAATTCTGTGAACATCCATTCATGCATACAAGCGATGGTGTGGTCTCAGTATATTTTTGGATGTCCTTTTCTGTTCATTTCACATCTTTTAACCCCTGGGGGTGCAAAGATGACGCAAGTACACCTAGTTTTATATGGCAAATCTATGTCAGATAATTTCTTTATTTCTCTTTGGTGGTACGCCACTTGGCTTGTATTGACAATTTAGTTTGTGCTGAGTTCTTTTTCTTGTGAAAAAACAGGAACACCTGCTGCAAGGATGAAAAAGGTTCCTAGCAATATTGTGAAGCAACGGAGCCGTGAGTTAACAAATGTATTTGAATCCTTCACGCCTTATTCTGGAATGGAAGGCAAAACTGAGAGGATATGGATTACTGATATTGCAACAGATGGAAGCCACTTGGTAAGATCATCTTACCATGTAGTAAGGGCATACTAATTTTCCTAACCAGTTTCATCATTAAATATATTCACTGCAGAGATATTTTTCATTGTGTTCTCATCCGCACCAACTTTTCTCTGTTGTTCATTTTCTGTGGCTCAAGGTGGGTCATACTAAGGGATACATTCAAGTGCTCGTACGTGGGAACGCCAGCTTGTTAGGGACTTCTGCTATGGTAAAGATAACCTCTGTTGGTAGATGGTCTGTTTTTGGAGAGGTGACTGAGATCCTTACCAGAAATGTTGCTTCTCATGAGAACTGTGGCGACAAAATCTCATGCTCCTCTTCAGAAGGTGCCTGTAGTTCACAAGAGTCAGAAACGTGCGCTTGTGGACTAACAACTGGTTGTGGCCAAACTGAAGACAAATCTGTTTCAGTTTCAAAGGAAGCCCAGAAAATGGGCGAACACAGATCCCAAAACCTGATAGGATGGTTCCTCAGGAAGCGTAGGAATAGTTCAAAAAAGGCAACAAAAGCTGAGATTGTGTCGGAGATGGATGGACATCAGGGAAAGTGTTCTCGGGCACACGAGTGGGCTTTTGTTGATAAAGCTCTCCTTTTTGGGATCCTTGTGAGCTTCTTGACAATCATCGCCATTTGTTACAGCTGGATCCAAAGACCCCTTTATTGATTGATTGGGGGTGTTCAATTTTGGAATCAATTATTAGTTGAAGAGAGCTTACGTTTGGTGGGACTTCGATAGTTTGATGTTGTATTTATCAATTTCACATGGTTGTGAACTCCAAAGTGGTTGGCACATTGTAATGAAACTACCTTCTGTCAACCTGAAAGATTGAAAGTTAAAAGAACATTTTTTTTACTATCAGGGAAACATATATTTGCATAAACTGGATTCATAGGCACATCTTTCTTGATTTCATAAAAATTGGGATGGCACTCAAATGCTGCCTATGACATACTTTATTCAAGAATGTATTACCATTTAGTATATGCTGCATATCATATATACATATATACATAAAACTCTGGTAATTGCAGGATTTAACTCTTCAAATGGTCCTTGCTAGCTTATTCATGCACTATCTTGAGATGCAGGATACATCGATGCATCGATTATATCGGGACCAAGGTGGCCAAGAGGCAAGGGCCGGTCGGGGAGCCGTGGGATGTCTATGTCACCTTCAAGCATTTTCAATGCATCAGCAATGGTAGGCCTAAGCGCCACCATCACATGAGCACATAGGATGCCAACGCGCACGAATCGCTCCATGATACCCTTTGGCCCATCCTCCCTCAGTGATTCATGGAAGACTTCATCCACTCTCCCGGATTTCACGAGGCTCCAAGCCCATTCTGTGATCAAAATCTTGGAAGATCTGGACGTGTCGAGTGCCCTTCTGCCACTCATGATCTCAAGGATCACTACTCCAAAGCTATACACGTCACTCTTATCTGTCAGCTGCCCATATAAAGCATACTCTGGGGCAAGATAACCGTGCGTCCCAGCCACCCTTGTCGTGAGATGAGACATGCCTTCTGCGTTTTGCTTGGCTAATCCGAAATCTGCTACTCTGGCCTTCATGTCTGCATCCAGAAGTATGTTTGTCGACTTTATGTCGCGGTGGAATATGGCTGGCTTTATCCCATAGTGCAAGTAACTCAGCCCTTTTGCAATCTCGATGATTATGTTCTTGCGCTGTGGCCACGACAGCTGTTTCCGATCATTCTGGGTGAAAATGTGATCATCCAAGCTCCCATTGGACATGTAATCGTAAACCAGGTACCTCCTGTGGCCCTGAAATCTCTCACTCGTGACACAAAATCCTCTCAAAGACAAAAGATTTCTGTGCCTGATCTTGCATATGATTTCAGCCTCATTGGCGAATTCGACGTCCCCCTGCACATCCAGGTCGAGAAGCTGCTTGACAGCAACTTGAGTACCATCCAAGAGCGTCCCTTTATACACCACTCCATATCCACCGCGCCCGATCATGTTCCTCTGCGAGAATCCATTTGTAGCCTGCTCCAGCTCTGATATTTGGAACCATTTGGCACCAGTGTTGGGTAACACCTTTGACTTCACTGAATCCACATACCTGTGATGGATGTTGTCTTGTTTTCTCTTGTTATCCCACCTTCTATAAATGAAGAACAAAGCAAGAGCAAGAAATGATCCAGCAAGGCCTCCCACGACCCCGAGTATGATCTTTCGTTTTCCTCGATTCGATCCTTTGGAATTCGAATTGGCAGATATAGGGAGGCCAAATATGCAGGAAGCTGATCTTGCATCTTGGGGTCCAAAATCATTAACAACGGCGGCAGCATAGAATACAGCATAAAAGAAGCATTTTGTGGAATTGGGACTCAAAGAAACCAGGTAAGAATTCGCCCTTGTCCCTGCCTCCAGGCACATGTCACACTGCGATAGCCCCGTTAATAAGTTTCCATTACAAGACTCCATTGGGATGGATTCTGGGACCAGGCGATTCCAGTCACTCAACGACACAATTCCAGCACAGCTGGACCGCCCGTTGGCGAATTCCCCGGTATCATTGAAGCAGACAGAGAAGAATGAAGCTGGAACCGAGAGCTGTTCATAGAAACTGGCCAGGCAAGACGACGAGGTATTCACATCAGGGAGATAGAACATAGAGGTCTCGTTGAGATACTTGGCCAAGCCCATCCCGAAAACGCTGCGGAGAGTTTGGCAGCAGCTTGATTGTGGTGGGCTGGTGCGACAAAGAGAAGCGTCCCATGGGAAGGTGGACACATAGGAGAAATCAATGGGACATGGAGGATTTATGGATGCAGCTTGAGACAAGGGAGAATGAAGGATGAAGAAGAAGAGGAGGAAAGGGATTAGAGGCATTGCTAGATGAGTTTGGCAGGATGGAAGATGATCAATCTTGGCTGCTCTGTATTGTGAAGTTGGGAATTAGATAGGGTATGCCACTGGCCGCCATGAATGCCATTTGTGGCATTTGGTCAAAGTTCACCACCAAGAATATCTGCCATTGGCATATGGCAAGTGGAAACAAAAAGTAAGCCCTTGCTTGGAATCTTCCTAGTTACCTTCCTGGAAAATAGACAATCTTTTTGGCATTTATTATAATAATATGAAGTAAATAACATCTACAGTATATCATAGGTAGGCAATCCAGTGATTAGTTGAAAGAAAAATTAAAAAATGTCTATGAACTATGGTTTTTGATTTTTTAGTTTAATTTGGTATTTTCATTACATTAATGGATCAAAAAGATTTGTCCTTCAAAATCATGGAGATAAAAATCTTTGAACATATGCCTAAATCAGAAATTGAATGTAGCATATACAAAAACTACAGCAGTGTACTGACTTGCCGACCTATGACCAGAAAATAGTGTATGAGTTAATACAGATTCTTTTGGAGGTTCAGTTCACCCCTACATTAGCAAAAAATACACAAGCCATGACCTTGTTGTCCGTCTTCATCAGGTATCACCTATTTGTAGCCAAGCTGGTGGTAATGTCTGAATCCTCCCTCAGGTAGCTTCCTCTTCATGGATCCATCATACCACGATTCGTGCTGCTGCTGATGGACGCCGCGTTCCCCAGTTGTTGGAGGGTTTGCAGTGATAAATGGGAACTGTCTTACCTCATCCATTTTGATTCTGCTTGTTGAAAGACCATCACCAGTTCTGGCATTGACGCTAGGGAAAGAAGCTGCAGAGAGATTGTTAAAGCCTTGTTCATGAACAATCTGCACGAGTTGAGGGGTGCCGAAAGATGTGTGCATCGTTCCAGGGTTGAATAAAGCAGGGTAAATGGTATGTTCATGGGGATACCGAGCATATGGCACGACAGTTCCCGGAAGGCAAATATTTGATTGCAGGGGATTCTGAAGGTTTAAAGCTGGTGATCCCAAAGGTAGCTTTGGCTGCAATGAAGCTACTCTCTGCATGAATTCCGCAGGTTGGAGAATATTTTGTGCAGTCACTGGTATTTGAGCATTGCTGAAATAATCATGGCCAATGAAGTTGAAATAATGTTTCCTCACATTGGCAGAATCAGCGTTGTTTCCCAAAGAACGGTGATCCAGGATTGGCTGGTGAAGAATGCTGGACTTGTCTCCTAAGAGCGTGTTGCTGTTCGTATTCAATTTGGGATTTCCGGATTCGGGTGGCTGAGAAGAGTGCACAAAGTCATCAGCAGCAGCAGCATCAAGACAATTGAGATCAATGAAGGGGCGACTCTTGGGTTGTTTCAGATTAGGTTCTAAATGAGAATCCTGTAATGGAGACGATGAAGATATAATCGGGCGCTCCATTGGGATCCCATTGGCAGAATCATCTTCTACAACAGCGATATTGAGGTCAATACCCATAAAGCCCTGAGGATCCTTTGGCTCATTGTTTCTGGAACATGATTTACTTTCCAAACTCCTGGAAAGACCAGCAGGCCGAAAAGCACTACTTTCACCCGTGCTCTTCCAGTCCAGCCTACCTTCGAATCTCAATGGAATCTCCGGTTGTCCATTAGGCCTCCCTGCTTTTGCTACCACTTGTATCACACCATGAGAAGACGCCATTGCAGCAAGTGGCTGAGCACAATCATCAATTCCGTTTACATTAAGGTCTTCATTCAGATCAAATCCAGCCACGCGGGCTTCTTGATTTTCCAGTGCAACCTTACCTGGTTTCGTCATCGAGTTCTCAGAAGGTTCATTAGCCCAAGATTCAGCCTTGATTTTTTCATTCACTTCAGGAACCATCTTGAATAGTTTGGCTTTCACAGTTGATGCATCCTTGCATTCCTCCCTTGATACTTCCAAATGTGCCGATCTTTCCACAGAACGAGGAGTGTTGAGATTGTCGAGATCCTGACAGGCAGCCGATTCAGAACTGGCAGTCACAGGTTCTTGCAATCTGCACTCAAAGCTTTTAGTATTGGAACTATCTGTTGAAACTACACAATTCCTGAAACAGCAGATTTCCTTGGAGGTTTCCCGATAGCTCTGATTTGAAAACTGAACCGGAAGAACAGTGGATAGTGAATTCGAACATGAAGATTCAGTCCTCTGCTGAAGGTCATGCCCCCACGGATTCAGGCCATCCTCCGAAGCATTTAGATTCCGCGTCCTCCTAACACCTATTTCAAAACTTTCACTGCTGAGGGGCAAACCAGTCTCCGTGCTAATATCACTTTTCATCGATGTAGGCATCGCAGAACCAATGCCATCCGATGACTGCATATCGACTTCATGTTTGCTGTCAGCAGAAAACACCTCAAAATCCAATTCACCAGACACTCTAGATGCCGAAATCTCTGATTTCATGTTTCCCACGCCATCTCCTTGTGCATTTGGAGCAATAGGTTTAACTTCATTGCTTTTCGGACAGGGCTCACTCTTCTTGTCGGCCATATGCTACACAGCCGGGCAATGCCTTGCCGTAAAAATGATCAATTCAGTCTCCTACCATCCACCGTTCCCACCTAAAACAGCAAAGGATCAAAAAGCAAATCCATTAACCCGAAGCTCAACTCCTAAATCAGTAACATCTAATCTAGGGTTGTGATAAAGATGTCATGTGGCAGAAGACAATGCAGCAAAGCCTGTTTAATATCTACAAAATTGACATATCTAGGGCTTGCATCAACAAAAACAGTACAGGATACAAAAGACAAGCTAGCTACATGTTAGCAACAAGAATATTCCTCGATACCCACAAGATTGCATTAACAGATACAGATCAAGATGCTGAATGAAATACCAAACCAGAAATGAAGAAGAACTTGTTGAGCTGCTAAAGTGAGATGCTATATGTATGTATATCTGGTAATACCCGTCCTTTTCTCTCTAGTTTATATGCTAGTGACGACTGGAAAGAAGAGAATATGTATGTATATCTGGTAAAAGGGTGCCAGATAAATGCTAAACTGCACGGATCTACAAGAACAGGACAGGGGCAACGTCACGACTACATCTGAAAGTGCAAACAGAGAATTCCATGGAATGCATCAAAGAAAATGGCCAAAAGAGGGAATTTCTTGAATCTAACAAATATGCAGCGGATACCACAAAAATTGATGCAACTCAAAACACCAGACGAGTTAAAAATGAACTCCAGAGTTTGAGAAACCCAGTGGGGAAAGAATGAAAAACCCTTATAAAAAAAAAATCCCAGATTGGCGCAAAGAGGACGCGAGAGAGACACAGAAGAACCAGAAAAACATATGCTATTGTAATGCAGTATTATCAAAAATACACGGGGAAGTTAAGATGCAAACCTGAGCGAGAGCAAAAACCTCAAATCCTGAAAGGTCACAGCTTTTCCTTCGCACGGAAAAAATAAAGAGAGAAAAAAGCCCAGACGAAAGTCAAGAGGGGAAAGGAAAGCAGAAATAACAAAGAGACAAGGGCGGGCCTTTCACTGCACCCCCTCTTCTTTTTCACTCAAACCATCTTTTCTCTTCTCCACTGATCCTGACGCACCGCACCCCCCCCCACCCCCCTCCCTACCCCTTCTCTCTCCCCCACTGCGAAAAGTCCAACCAACCAAACTTAAGACTCCCACCTTTTCCTCCCCAATTGAAAACGACAACTGAAACGAACCAATACTACTACTGTTCAGAGCACCTAATCAAAAGACGGACTAGTATGCCCATAATAGCAAAACCCAATTTGCATTTAGCGATATCTAAAAAAAACAGATCTTGCTTTCGCCCAATACTACTACTAGTACAGAAGAATAGGTAGAGTAAAGAAAAAGAAAGAAAGAAAACAGCAGAGAGAGACTGCTGCAAATGGGGTTCACTGTGGATGGAAAGAAAGGGATGGCCAGCCGACGACAGTAGAGGTCGGTCTGTGGCGTGTCTGCTGTGCGCGTCAGAATCAAAGAGGAGTGGTGGTGGTAGTGGGGCCCTTCACCTCAGACTACTGCGGCATTCTTTTGTTTTTTGTCTGACAGCAGCATCTCAGGACCCACTGTGGCTTTGCGGAGCGTGACAGAAGGAGCCCACAAAACAAGGTCACATTCCCAACTTTGGAATCATCATCATCATTCATCACCTGCTGCTGCATCAATCAATGAATGAATGAATGAATTCAGGAACAGATATCGTGATTCTTACACGACAGGACAATTTTGTGGTCTTGGCTGGGGCCTGTGGGTGGCCTACCCTTTTCCTTTTCCTCTATCACTTTGGCATGTTCGCTCATTTATTAGTAGTAATAAATTGGTTGTTAGATGAGAGAATTTGCAGTGAGATATTATCATCTAACTATGCTACATAGTTTAAAATTTAAAATTGCAAATTAAAAGAATCTAGGACTAGGAGGAAATTAGATATAGACATCACTGTGCTTCTAAATCGTTCACATGTCATCACTCTCCAGACAGATTCCAAAAGCTAAATCGCAAACAATGTACTCCTCCTTACAAGAACATAATCAGAAATGGGGGGCCCATCTTATTTTACTGCCGATGTTATTTTCTGCAATGAAATAATGATGAAATAAAATTTGAGCCGAAAGCGAATGGGTGCTTACCAAACATGGGCGAGGGGACATTTGAACAATATAGAGTGAATTTGGACAGTGAGTGTGACTGTTGAAGCATCTAATGAATGGATTGCTGCTGTGATTATGTATACGAAAGATGTTGACCTCAGCAGCAGCAACCCACTCCGGTTTGGTTTGTGCTGGAAACCATCTCCACCTTTAGATAAAATTTTGATCCAATGGTTTATATTCACGGCAAGGATAATTCTGTCTTTTCTTTATTTTTATTAATTTAAATAAAAAAATTGTACTCTCGTGATCATCACCATATCTTTTCTGAATACTATCCTTCTTTTTTACTTTTCACTTTCTTTGAAATCCTGAATATGCAGAGCTAGAGTTTTGAATTTGAAATATTTTTGGGCTTATTTCATAAGCAACCACCATAAGCAGAGCAAATTTAGTTGAAGAAGAGAAAGATCGTCGGGGAAACGGTGGTGGAGGTATCACTTCACGTAAGAAATAGGAGGAGGCAATGGTTTATCTTGATTTAAACAAGATTCCTGGTGAATCAGAAGATATTTTGGAGAAAGAAGAAAATGATACAACGGGAAATGCTGAAGATATTCCAATGGTGAATGAAGGCAATATTCTGGAGGAAGAAGAAGATACTACGCGAAATGGTGAAGATAATCCAATGGTGAATGAAGCCGAAGATGATAACATACCGGGTAAGCTCTTTCGATTTGGTTTAATAGACAATACATTATAGACACCTTTAAATCAAGCTCTGCCGCCGGTTAGCTTTCTGATTTAGGGTAAGATTGATGATTTGAATTCCAAGATTCATTACTTGTAGATTTAGGATGCAAACATTCTGTCTAGAATTACATAACATGCTGTTACTAGTCCCAACCATTCTGTTAAATTGAATTCGCACTATGTGATATAACATTCTGTTTGTAATGTGATCAGATTCGGTTTGATAGCTTCTCACATTCTCTCTCACTGGCTAGACATGTCCCAATGTGAAATAAGTGGAATATTTATGTAACATTCTAACATAGGAAGAAATTTATTTTGTATACAATGAGTGGAACTATGTCTCTCGGTTATGACTGGATGAATAAGTCATTCACAACACCTGATGAGGTATACAAAGAATGTTTAGTAAGTTTCATAAAAGAATGTTAACTATAGATAATACAGAATGTTATAATCTTTACATAGAATGCTTTAGGAGGTAAAACAGAATGCTATGATTGTCAAAACAGAATGTTTGCTATAAACAAAAAAGAATGTTATGATTCGTGACACAGTGACACAGAATGTTTCATGTACTAAAACAGAATGCCATGTTAGTTAAAAGATAATGGTTGCTATATAACAACTACACATACACAATGCCTGCTTTACTTCATATGGGAAAACATAATGTTATGGCTGTCAACACAGAATGTTATGGCTGTCATCTGGGAAAATAGAATGTTTTGGCTTCATCTGCGTTCAGTTAGGGATGCGTTGTATTGATATATGAATAGAAGAGATCGCATAGAGCAACGGTGAGACAGAATGTTCCGGCAAAGGTTAGATAGAGCGGCGAAGGTAAGAGTTATGGCAAATGTTAGATATATCGCAGATGAGAGTTCTGGATATATCGCAGGTGAGAGTTATGGCAGAGAATTTTATCTTCCGGCAACTAAATCTTATATCTTTTGAAATTTAAAATAGATATGGAAATAAATTTTATTTTTAAATCTAATTGGATTTCGTCTTCATCTCTCTTCAATATATTTGGATTTGCAGAGTCACATTCTCTTCTTCAATCGTATTCGTCTCCAGTAATGAGTAGCCGATGGTGATTCATCATTATTGTTCTGAAAAAGCTGAAAGCTGAAAGCTTTTTCAGAATAAAATAATACTGCATATCCCAATTACATTTTTACCCTCAGTTGATTCATACCATACAATCAGTAAAATTTTTAATCTAAAGGTTCCAATTTAGTCCAGTATGTGCTTGCAAAAAGCCTTCCAGCACAGGAACCCTTTCGAACCCACTCCCTCCCTTTCAAATCCGTTGCTTCAACAGCTAGCCATCATTAGTACTCCCTACTTAGGAAACTGAAACCCCTTTTCATTACTACTGTGTTCTTTTTTCCAACCCAGCATCAATTCATTCAATTAAATGAATGAGTACAAACAGGATCTTAACAGTAAATATTTACCCACGCTTATCCAATGCAATAATATACTACTAGATGGTCACAATATATAGTCCTTGTTGCTTTACCAAGATGTTTCGGACAGGGCTGGACAGGCATTGCAGCCTGCAGGGCTGAGTTGGACAAGGCAAGTCACTGTTCCATCATTGGACTATCTGGGATGAATTATGAATGGTGAACTACATAAAACATCCAAACAGTGTGTCTGCTTGTCTCTCTTGGTTTGCCAAACAGCAAAGTTCCTAAAGCAATCAATGCATCACAAGTACTATCTAATTCGAGGATATCAAGTTCTATGAAAAAAGGTTTCCAGTTGGGGGTATAAGTTATAACAAACAAACAAAGAATCATTTAATAAAATTCTATAAATACTACTAGTGCTACTATATTAACCTTATTAATGGTCATTATTTATAAAAATCATCCATTCAAAATGAACATGTATTTTGAAATAAAGGGAATATATGTTTTAGGAGAGGAGAACCAAATTGTTGTATTTCATTTTAATGGTGAAAAAATAAGTAAATTGAGAAACAATATTGAAACATTCAAGAATGAAAAAAAAAATACAATAATGTAAGATTGCTTTGCAGGTGAAGTCAGTTGAACAAAGATCTCCTGCTAAAGTACAAAGCATCAAGCTTATTAAGAATAGAGTTATTAAGTAGGTTGAGCTCAAACTCGGGGGATCGTTCATCACAAACCGGCCAAATTCGAGATTTTAAGGTATATTTTTAAAAAATTATTCATAAAAATTATAAATAAAAGCTAAATTTACACGCCAAAATTACCAAACTCGTTTATTTCACGAATATTAAATTAACTCGAACTTGACTCTTCTACATAAACAAACAAACACAGTGACCCTTTCAGATAAACAAAACGAATTGAACTCGACTATTTTACATAAACAAAAGAATACATAAACAAACAAACACAGTGACCCTTTCAGATAAACAAAACGAATTGAACTCGACTATTTTACATAAACAAAAGAATTGAGCTCGACTCTTTTACATAAAAAAAACAAATTGACTCTTTTACACAAGCGAACGAATTGAGCTTGCTTATTTTTTTGACATCTCTAATCAAGACCAAATTCTTATAGGGCATTGTTTCAGTTCGTATGCCGACACATAACATGTACAAAACGTAGGCACATGCACTAGGGAACAAATCAACTTTCATAGTCACTATCATTCAAATGCCAGGTATTCCAAACCATGGAGACAATATGTCCTAAATCAATGTCATATTACAAACACAGAATCTCAAAGAATGGCTCTGATTATTTTTAACATAAAATTTCTAAAACGTGTTGATCCTAATGCTTCATGAAGCATTCAGACAAAAAAAACAAATCTTTGCCTCCTTCCTCAACATGTTGAGAGGAGGAGAGCAAGATACATTATTCACTGGGAGGAGGAGACAATGGGTCCGGAGATTAGCTTGCTTCACTTTGCAATCAGAAGCGTTAAGCTTTTTCACCATAATAATAAGCTGTTCCAACCATTAAAGCTACAGTTGCACCTTGCACGACTACACGAGCTCTCATCAGTTTCTGTCCCAGATGAGAATTTCCTTGTCTGAAGCTAATTAGCCCAGCTGCAAGAACTCCGGCTGTTATAAACGCACCTGCACACAAAAGTCATAGAGAACCTTTCGAAGTCAAACAATTACTAGGATCACAGGGGATTGAGAAACATCATACATATGAATTCTATGAAAGGAAAAAGTCTTGCAGCAGAAGGAACTGGAACTTAAATGGGAAATAGAAATTCTTTAAAGACAGGATGAGAAATATACCAATTGGAACAAAGGGGTTCCTTTCACGTTTTTTCCCCTCAAACAAATCTTCTAGTTCTGTATTGACGGATACCATCTGATCCAGTAACCAAGGGTTAATTCAAAACTAAACAAAAACAATGAAGACTTTACTTTTATCACAGAGCTAAATAAAAATCCTGACATACCTTGGAGGTTTTCGCATGCAAGCATCATTTGGTTGAAATGATTTGCCAAGAAAAGAAAGTAAGTAAGAGGAATGAAAATTTGTTCAATCCAGCATGGATGATAGGAGAATGGAAGAAAGCAAGAGAAAAGGAATAAAATTCCTCTGTCACAATTTTCCTACAGCACTTTCAAATGGGCAGAAAGTTAGTTTTTCTCCTCTTCTCCTTTTTTAGGCTGTGTTTGATAGTTAATGAGAGAAAGGGAACGAATAAATAACTTCTCCGCAATGTACCATCCACTTTTGGATAGAATTTGAGCTCAGAATGTTGTAAGGAAGGAAAGACGTTCTTCAATCTCCCTTTCCCTTCCAAACTTTTAGTTACAAAACAACATATCTTCTTTCCATTCTTTCTGTTCTCCTAGAATCTGCCCAGATCCTCTGACTCAAACAAAGTCTTAATGAAAAATCTTCCAAACAAAGGCAAAGGAAAAGACGAGGAGAGAAATGGAAGGTAGTCAATTCTTACATGTCCACCCAAACCTGGACTAAGATGAACAATAGATTTTACAGATGCAACTTTTCATTGCTTTCTCATTCTATCATTTGCTTTCCAGTTTCAATTTTTCTTCCAATCGTGACATCGACATACCCTTATTTTCACTCTCTTTCTTTTCTATACAAATCCAAACAATGGGAAGAGACAAATTTTACCATCCGACTGGCCCAAGCAAAAAAACCAAAAGCTAAATTCATGGTGCAAAAGGATAAATTTTCATATACTCAATCAAAACTTGAATTCTAAAGGAATTTGCTTATATCTACAGACTACAAGAAATTACCACCGGCATCGAAATAAAACAAAACCAATATACACGGAGTAATAGCCTTTTCCCATTCGATGCCGCACATCTGCGAACCCCCATTAACCCTAATTGTTCTAGAATTGCAAACAGAAAGAAATTCAAACAACATAATCATAATCAATCTCCGAAACATGTTAAATTGAAATAACTCATTCAATCGAAAATTTCAAAAACACATCACAATTACCTCGAATTGAAATTGAGGGAGAGCAACCCAAGTTGAAAGAAAAAAATTGATATGCGGAGAAATCCGAAGGGGAAAAGTAGTTAGTAGAGTAGTAATTCGGAGAGAATTTCTGAAATCTGAACGTCGGGTAAGAAAAAATGAAGTAGCCAAATGGAAAGAAAATAGTTTTTGAATTAATAACTTGATTTGCGAAGCAACGGAATTTGACATATCAATGGCCAATATAGGGAACTTTGATTAATATATGCAGTAATTGGTTTGCTCCATCTAACTGAGAAAAAATGAAGTAGCAAAATCTTTAATCTCCAATACCCCTGTTTGGGATTTCATAAAAGACCATGAATAACTCCATATAAACTTGGGGAAAACTAATAATGAAAGAAAGAAATATATTCACCAACAAACGCACACAAACTGTCAGCAATCAAACAATCCCATCTAACCTATTTAAGGAAGAACAGAGATTCCATTACCATATGAATGAACCAAGAAACACAAAATTAAACAGAATCGATAGCGAATTGGGAAGAAATTAAAGAAAAGGAATCGTCTTTATTACCTTGGATGGAGGGGCGAAAATCGAACCGAAAATCCCAGAAGATGAAGCAGCAGCAGAGGAATCCTTCGCCCCAAAAAGATCAGAATGAAGAACCTGATTGCAATTTTGATTTCTGAATTCTGAGGCAGCGATGCAGTGCGATAATTATTGGGCTGGAACTGGAAAATGGGGCACACTTGAATTGTGTTCTTAGGCCCACGATTAGCCCACCAAGCCCAAAAGGTTACTCACTGTAGCCTGCAATAGGCCTATCAAAGTACCATCATTAAAAGAGGACACTACAAGGTTATATTCTACTAACTGTTCCAAGAATCTCCTCCAAGAATTTCCCTTCTCACAACCAAGAACATCCGTGCCATGGGGGACACAGAGATGGAGGACCACGGTGGCATTCCACCGGATCCAATGGATGATCGGATGCTTAAGCGGCCACGGCCACTTTATAGTGAAGCAGCAAGACGAGGGACTGGTTTCATTCATGTTCCCACGGAGGACCTCAGGGATTTTGAGATTAACGATGAAGATATCATCCAATCGTCGGTGAATGGCATCCCCCGCTTCCAATGTTCTCCGGCCTTCAAAGAGATGCTCCTCCGGCAGTGGCAGCATGCGGTCGTTCTCAAGGTGGTGGGCCGGAATGTATCATACCGTGTGCTCAAAAATCGCCTGGACAAGATCTGGCCTGCATCGGCTTCCTTATCCTTGATTGACGTCGATAATGGTTATTATATCATTCATTTCAAGAACGAGGAAGATTCTCTCCATGCCTTGTCCGGCGGTCCATGGATGGTATCGGGGCAATATCTCCATGTCCAGCAGTGGCATGAAAAATTTAATCCGGCCACAAACGAGATCAAGACAATGGTGGCGTGGATCCGAACCAAAGATTCCCATGCATTTGTACAACAGGTCGTACCTCCTCCGAGCTGCCACGGCCGTGGGCGAAGTTCTGAGCATTGACTTCAACACCGATGAGACAGCCAGAGGCCGTTTTGCCCGGATTGCTGTCAAAATTGATCTGGACCAGCCTCTTACAGCCCGGGTTATACTTGAAGATGATATCTTCAATGTTGAGTACGAGAATGTTAAGCTTGTATGTTTTAATTGTGGGAGATATGGCCAAAATGTGTCTTCTTGCCCCACTCCGAAAGCCACACCTCCTGAGAAGCCTCTTGAACATCCCCAGGCGGAGGAGGCCTCTGGCCATGATGACAATGTTGGCTATGGCCCTTGGATGCTTGTTCCGTCGAGAAGAAAACCAAGAACGGCAGTTACATCCCCCGGAGTGGCGACTGGCTTTAATCATAATCGTTTTGATGTTCTTGTGGATGAACAAGATACCCAAGTGATCCCTTCCCCCTTTGTTAATCCGCCTGTTCCTCGGCCAGTCTCTCTTCCTCGGCCGAGATCACCCCCAAGAACCTCTATCCCTGCTCAGTCCAAAAACCCTAACCCACAGCGCCCCAATCCCAGTCCTTCGATCCCCCATGGCACTCATTCCTCCTCCTCCCCTAGTTTTCAGAGAAGCCGTAGCCCTAGATCAAGGGATCCCCAGGACCTTGAAAACTTGCAACTTTCACCATCCTGGACCAAACAGCCATCGGGTGCTTGGACGAAACCAGTCCAAACATCTCTATCCCCTGGTCAGCACTCGGCATTATCGGTTGTTGATCCATCTATGCATTTTAGCAAGCGTCTTCGCAACTTGGATGGATCCATAGGTGGTCGGCCTCCAGACCTAGCATACACAGCATCGACAGTGCAGAATTCTGGTCCTGATACTGTTCCATTGCCTTTGAGGGATAGGGCAACTAGTTTGCCACCTTGATCTCAGCTAAGTCCATCCATGTTTTTATCTTTTTTTATATATTTTCTTATGGATATTAATATTGCATGTTGGAATGTTCAGGGAGCGGGATCGGCACCTTTTCGGAGGGAATTCCGCGATCTTACTACTAACAAGAGAATCGATCTCATTGCTATTCTTGAACCCCGAATTAGTGGTAACCAGGCTGATAAGTTTATTCGTAGTAGTGGCTTTTCTTACTCTTTTCATGGGGAAGCGTCTGGCTTTTCTGGTGGCATTTGGATTTTATGGAGGAATCATCTTTCTGTTCATATCCTTGAGGCTCATTCTCAATATATTGATCTTGCAATTACCATTTTGGGGTCTAGCCTGTTTGTAACTATGGTGTATGCGGCTCCCAACAAATTTCGTAGATCATACTTATGGCCTGAGCTCACTAGGATTAGTAGAACTCGTTCTGACCCTTGGCTTGTCGGTGGTGATTTAAATTGCATTGGTTGTCATGATGAATCCAGGGGTGGTTCTCATTCCAATCTTTCCTGTGATGAATTGGGTTCTTGGCGTGAGTCTGCTTCTGTTACTGACCTTAAAACCTTTGGCAATCTATTTACTTGGGCCAGAGGGTCTTTGAGGCACAGGCTCGATCGTTTCATGGGTAATGAGGCTTGGTTTGACAGGTTTCCCTTTGGCACTGTTGAGATTCTCCCCCGGCTTCAGTCTGATCACTCCCCTCTTTTCCTTAACCTTAGACGTCCGAGGAACTTATCTACTTCTCCTCCACCTAAACCGTTCAAGTATCATGCGGCCCTGCAAAGCTTTCCGAGTTTTAGAAAGCTGGTTGCTTCCACATGGTCTTGTAAGGAGCCCCTTCATTCGGTGATCACTAATTTTCATCATAAAGCTTCTAAATGGAATTCTGATGTCTTTCTTTCCTTGAGTAAACGGAAGTCTCGAATTAGAAGACGTCTCAAAGGTATTGAGAACCAACTTGACTGGAATAATAATAGCTTTCTCAGACGTCTTCACTCCCAACTTGAATATGAACTCGGTGATATCCTAGCTAAAGAAGAAATTGGTTGGATTCAAAGGAGCACAAGGGATTGGAACCTCTTTGGTGATCAAAATACTAAATTTTATCACAGCTTTATTAAAGCCAGGCAGAAGAATAATTCGGCTTCTATCCTTAAGGATGCGAATGGTGTGACTTTTACTGGGAAGATTCTATTCATAATATGGTGGTTGACTTCTTTTCCCATCTTTATCAAGACAGCAGTATTCTTCCTGTGCATAATTCTGTACCTCTTGGATCTCTTTCATCCCTTACCAGCACTGAAGCTGCTGTATTGGCCTCTCCACCCTCCAAACACGAGATCTGGATTGCTATCAAACAAATGACACCATTGAAGGCTCCAGGTTTAGATGGACTACATGCTATGTTCTTTCAACAAAATTGGCAATTTGTTGGTGATTCAGTCTGCAATTTTATTCTTGAGTGTTTCAATGGTCAAACTGATTTGAGCCTTATTAACCATACGGCCTTGGTCCTTATTCCGAAAGTAGCCAATCCTGTCTCAGTTACTCAATACCGCCCTATCAGTTTGTGCAATGTGATTTATAAAATGATCACCAAAGGTTTAGTCAATCGGATGACCCTTATCCTTCCTAGGATTGTCAACCAAGGACAGGCAAGTTTTGTTAAAGGACGTATCATCCAAGATAATATTATCATTTGCCATGAAATCTCACACTTCCTCAACAAGTCTACTGCTAAACCTGGTTATATGGCACTCAAATTGGATCTCGAAAAGGCTTATGACAAAATCAAATGGGATTTTATCCAGGATACTCTCCACCTTTTTGGCTTTCCTATCTCTTGTATCAATCTTATCATGAGATGCATTAATTCTACTTCTATGCAGGTTCTTTGGAAGGGTAAAGCCTCTCGTCCTTTCACTCCCACCAGGGGTATTCGCCAAGGCGATCCTATTTCTCCCTTCCTTTTCATATTGTGTATGGAAAGACTTGCTGCCATGATCAATACGGCAGTTATGGATGGTCGTTGGTCTCCTCCAGCATGGGATGGGGGTAACCTTAATATTCCCTGTTTTTTTTGCTGATGATATTCTCCTTTTTGCCAAAGCCACCAGTAACCAAGCCTCTTATATTAAGGATATACTTGATCATTTTGCTGCTATGTCTGGTTTAGTTGTGAGTCTTTCTAAATCCAATATATTGTTTGGTACCTCTGTTAACACTGAGCATAGAAGAGAGATTACTAATATCCTGGGATTCCAATCTGTAAACAATTTTGGAAAATATTTGGGGATCCCTATGAAAGTTGGTAAGAAAACCCATGCTGATTTTACTTTCCTGGTTGACAAAGTTAAATCCAAGTTAGACATGTGGTCTCATCGTTACCTCTCTTTTGCTGGTAGGATTACTCTCATAAAATCTGTGTTGTCCCCTATTAGTCTCTATGTTATGCAGGTGATTCAGCTCCCGATGCGAACCATCAATGAACTGGAGAAAGTTTGTAGGAATTTCCTTTGGGGATCCAATAATTTGGCTCGCAAAGTTCATCTCCTTCCCTGGGAATCTATTACTACTGCTACAGATCATGGCGGTCTTGGTATCTGTCGACTGAAGGAATTTAATGAGGCCCTGCTTATGAAGAGTTGGTGGGGACTGCTTACTAGAGATACAATTTGGACTAGGCTCATGAAAGCGCGTTATGGTTGGAAGACTAATATGTTCACCCATCACCCTCAATCGTTTTCTCAGTTTGCTAAAGACCTCCAGGCTATCAGTCATTCTTTCCATGCTTTGCTTGGAATGAAAGTTGGTAATGGTAAATCCTCTCTCTTTTGGCTTAATTCTTGGACTAAACAAAGGTTATCCTTGCAGGATATGACTACTCGACCTCTTTCTATGGAGGAATGGCATCGCACAGTAGAGTCTTATGCCCTTGGTCACCACTGGAATATAAGAGAACTCAGTCAAATCCTTTCTCCAGCTGGCTTGCAGGCTATTTCAAAGGAGCCTACCCCTCAATATTCGGACACAAGTGATCGGCATTTCTGGTTACCAGCACCTGATGGCCTGTTTTCAGTCCGTAGTACTACTAAGTATCTTGCGTCCTCATCTCCCAGTAATGTGTCCCGAGTTTGGAGGTCCATTTGGCGTTGGCCAGCCCCTCACCGAGCCCGTACGTTCCTTTGGTTAGCAACCCATAACAAGCTTCTAACTGGTGTGGAACGACATCGAAGACATATTTCAAGTGATGGTTGTTGTTGGCGCTGTGGAGATTTAGAGAGTGGTATCCATGCTCTTTGTGATTGTCCTATTTCTCAAGATATTTGGCATCAACTTGGCTTTGCTTCCCTCAATAATTTTTGGACGACTGACATTCGTGATTGGATTTCTGCCATGCAACTCACGCATATTGGTGAACATGACTCGGCCACCTTTGCCATTGGAGCTTGGTTAATTTGGAAAGCACGCTGTAGCGAGTTGTATGGTAATGAGATTATCCATTGGTCTTACCTTCCTTCCAAGATTACCAAGGCTGTTCATACTTATTTGGCCAGCCGGAAAGAATTGAAGCTATTTGGGATCAAGACTTGGCAGTGTGGGAGGGCTTGTTGGGAGAAACCCACTCTTCCCTGGATCAAAGTAAATTGTGATGGGAGTATTCAGCATAACTTCAGTGTTTCTGGATGCATAGCTCGTGATGCCAATGGGGATTGGTTAGGTGGCATGAGGGTGAAAGAAGATCTCACAGATATTCTCCATGCTGAGCTTCGAGCAATTACACTTGGGCTCCAACTTGCTTGGACTTTGGGTACTCGGCATTTGATCATTGAATCTGATAGCCAAGAAGCAATTCATCTTATCCTCAATTCCTCAGATCATCCAGGCAGGGCATCGAGTTGGATCTCCCTTATCCGCAGCATGAATTCTTGGGATTGGGACGTTCGGTTTGAAGCTGTCCCGCGTGAGTGCAATAAAGCTACTGATTGTCTCATCAAAGGTTCGCCTTGGAATGGACACGTTCAACATTATGTTCGGCCTCCCGATTTTGTTTATTGATGCTTTGTATTTTGACCGCTATGGTCTGTCTCATACATTACAATCTCTTGAATAAAATGGCTCCGGCACTCCTTTCTTTTCAAAAAAAAAAAAAAAAGAGGACACTACAAGAGCTACATTTGACTTTAAGCCACTATAAATAATAATCTATATTATACTACTTAAGTTGACTATTCTTCTTAAAAAATTTTTGCCCCAAAACTCCTCTCTCAATGCTATATTAAATTAATTCCAACATTAAACCCTTCACATTAATTACTCTTTTTCTATCTCTTTTCTATATAAATAAATATAAAAAATTATTAAAAAATTATTAAATAAATAATGTATATCATTATTATACACTCATAAAAACCCTTGAATTGAAAAATGTAGAAAAATTATTGTTTTCTCAAGATGTGAGTTTCAATCAAAATGTTTTAATTATATAATTTTCCCCCTATTATCTATTTTAATATATAATGGTAATATTAATAACATTGTTTCGAGAAATGTAATGGTAAATGATAAAATATATTTAATTTTTATTACAATTTATGTTGAATTATAAATAAGTTACTATGAAATATAATTTTATACTATAATAACTTATAATATATATGAATATAAAATTTTAAATTGGGGTTGGAGACTTACTATAGCGGTCAAGTCCCCCATCTCCCAACCATAGGTTGGGGGTTCGATCCCCATCCGGCCCCCTAATCCTCCCCTTTATCCCCTTTGTAATTTGTGTGGTTTTGGCTCCCACACTCATTTGCCGACACATGAGTGTGTCACTGTTTACCAAAAAAAATATTAAATTTTAAATTGATCTAATTTAAATTTATAAAATATTTTAATAAAATAGATAGTCCATGTCACCGTTTCACATACTTGAAACTTGGACCGAAATTCTTCAAAAGATTTCATTGAGTGCCTTACCGGAAAGCAATGATCTAAAGGAAGAGTTCTTTAGCTTTCTATTCATTAGAGTCAAAGCAGATACAAGCGCTTTGGAACCCTAAATAATTTTCTATTGTAATGTCATTGAGTCTCATGATGATATTTAGTGTATATCAAATTCTATTATTAAGTGCATGTGAAAGTACTCAAGATATTTTAAAATCATTTCAATATTTTAAATAAGATTTTTTTTTTCAAATATAAAATTATAATTTTTAAGATATTGTTTTTATTTAAGTATGTAATATATGAATAAATTTATTTAATATTAATTTCAGTGTAATTTTCATTATTAAAATGGATTTTAACCTAAACTCTCAAATAGGGTGATCCCTTAAATTATTTTACGTACCATTCTTATTTTAGTTATTCGGTTATAGATCTCTTGATAATAACGACATCGAACTTCATTATTATATTCTTATTCTTATTAAAATGCAACTCTTTCACCAATCTTATGTTGGTTTTTCGGTTTATAGATGTTCTAATAATGACTCCGAACAAAATTTTAATAACTAAAATTTTATGATTTGAAAAAATGTAACTTTTCATGCATGTGCATTCACTGACGCGTACTTTTTTCTTAATGCGTAATGAATCTATTTATACTTTTTATTCTCATATTTAGTTTTATGTACCAGCTGACGCTAGAAATTCAAATTTAATCCAGTGACTATGCAAGGAAAATATACAATACTTCAAATATTTGTTTTTTTAATTAATATTTCTAAATGTAAGTTGCAATTACATGGGGTTTTCGCATCTCAAATATCTTTGTTTCAATATATCTTCTTCTAAATTATTCATTAGTAATTTGATTGCGTATCTTGTAAAAAGCAGCAAAAATCATAATAATTATTATGATTCTTAGTTTACCATGCTCCTTAAGGCCATTTAAGTGCGTGCTTAAATATCTTGTCCATTGCATCGCACAGGCGGTTATTATTATAAAACTACATTATGAATATGATATTGGTGGCGCTTTGTTGTGAGATTTTTTTTTTTACTTTTACAAATATAGAAATCATGTGTAGCCATTTTTTTATGTTATTATGAAACTACATTATGAATATTATATTTACAATGTTCTTTTCTTTTTTTGAATTAAAAATCTTCATCAAAAGGAGCATCATACCGATTGAGTTTTATGTTTCAACCTCATTACAACAATGGATACGAAAGTGTAACTTTAAATTTATGATAAAATGTATGTTTAGTTTCACATTTGTGGGGTGTATTGGATTGAGACTCTACAGGATTTTTTTGGACTTTCAAAGTTGGGGTGTATTCAATCTAGATTTTAAAAAGTCTTTAAAAATCTAGATGTATTCAATTCAGATTTTAAAAAGTTTTTAAAAATCTAGAGGTATTCAATACAGATTTTAAAAAGTCTTTAAAAATCTAGAGGTATTCAACACTCTATGGATTTTAATTCTTTATAGATTTTAATGGATTCACTTAAAAATTACAACTACACGAAATCTCTCTAAAATCAGCCAGACTCTTCATAGACTCTATACAAATCGGTCAACTCTACGTGGAGTCTATAGACTTTCTAAATCCACCGACTTTTTAAAGTTCATTAAAATCTATTAAAATCTCAAACGAATACACCCCCTAGTGATAATCCTTATGACACATAAAACTAAAATGCTTCTTGAAAAAACACTCACTATCTTCATAATCTACCATCTCAAACCAAGTTCAAAATGTACTTAACTATCACCTCGAATCAAAACGAAAAGATTTTATCTATATGTGAGAAAAAACCTCAATGCAAATTTCGAAGGACGGTGTCAAAATTGTGAATTTCTGTTGAAACCTTGAAGAATAGCTCTTTACTGCAAATCTAGAAGTGACAATCCACGATGTTAATTCTTTGAAGCAAGATTTAGGTCGGTAAAAAAAGAATAAATTTAATAATCTATTTCAAATAAATAAATAGGGTTAAATCTAATAAATCTATCTTTCATTTAAATAGATTTAGCTAAATTTAACTTATTAATAATTATTAATTAATTATTTTTTTAATGATAGGTCAATGGACCTACCTTGACCAATAATACATCCGCCTATTCTAATAATCATGTACTACGTATGACAGAAAGCATGAAATTGAAGCTATTATCTATCTATTATTATAATATAAATATTATAATATAAAAGTTATTGTCCTTATGAATAGTAAATCCCTTATGATTGATGGTCCCTTAGGAATAGTAATGTGCCCTTATGAATAGTGATAGATCCTTATAAATTTTTTTAACAAATAATATAATTTATGGGTTGATATTATATTTATAATTTAAATATGATAAAAAAACTTTAATAAAGAATTTATGGAATGATATTATATTCATCAATGAAAAATAAATATTTGTATTAGATAAATTAACTTAATTAGATAAATCACAATATAAAAATGAAATGATCAAACTATATAGTCATACATTAAATAATATTATTTTTTAGGTGAATACCAGACATTAAATAATATTTTTTGCAAGTCAATTTTAATTGATAAATTGATTTATTCACAATAGTATTTAAAAAAATCGGAGAAAGTATAAACTATTGGTAGTGACTATATTACTCAGTTGTTGTACAATGTATACATGTATTCATGTAATTTTTAAAATAGTTTAATTTTCTAATTGTTAGATTTAATTTTTTATTTGCATTTTACACATTCCCGCGCACAATGGGCGGGTAATACTAGTAACATCAAAAACACTTGTTTTAGGTAAATACTAGAGTATTCTCATGCCAACCCAAGACTAATCTCTTGAGGATGAACCAAAGGATGAACCAAAGACTAATCTTTTGAGGATTCAAATGGGCATTCATAGCTGTCTCTCCCAAAGCCGAATTTTGCCTACACAAGTCTATAAGCCGACATAAAAACACTTGTTGTTTATAGACAGTCAACCAATAAATAAAAAGAATCAACGAATAAGTAGCTACATAGGTAAAAAAAAAAAAAAAAAAAAAAAAAAAAAAAAAAAAAAAAAAAAAAAAAAAAAAAACTGAGAGTCAGACAAATAAGAGGAAGCTACACTAGAGAGCTACAGCCTTACAGAGTGGGCATGAATTCCTGCGTCGTAGCCACTCCACAATGCAAGAAACGTGATACTCATGCCTGCACGCCAGAATTCCAGTCTCACCATTTTCGCCCTTTAATTGATCCTGGCACACCACACAAATGTCAGTGTCGTCGTCATCATCGGATTCGGTGTTGCACTTTTTTCGAATTTGAACGCGTTTGAGGATTGTTTCTTCTTTTGTGGAACCTGCAGATTCACTTGTTGGATCTGCATTATTACTTTCTGGGACAACTGCTGCTGTGAATTCGGGCATCATTAGAGTCTCATCATCAAGCGTAGCAGCAGCTCCTCCCTCGTCTTGCATTAAAAACCCATTATTATTATTATTATTATTATTATTTTCTGCTTCTAGTGCCGCATTCAGATCGTAGTAGTCGGGGTTGTAAGGGGAGGACTCCATTGCTCCTGCAGTTTCATTGAGGAGCTCAAAAAAATCCCGTAATGAAGGCCACACTGAGGGAACGGAGGCTGTGTGGAAGAGGGGAGGAGGAGGAGGACGCGACATTGAAGGCAAGCCAGAGCCCCTTCTTCGATAACCATTACTTCTTCCGCCGCCAATACTCCACACTGGGTGGCCGTACGGGAAGTTAAAGTCAGAAAGCCGCGGATCAAAGTATGGTCGATCGGAGGCATTATTCTCAATGTAACAAGAGATCGGTGGAAGTGGAACTAGAGTCAAACTGGTGGTTCGTCGTCGAAATCGCGAATACTCGGTTTCTTCCGCCATACTCTCTAATCTATGTGGTGGTTTTTTTTAAAAAAAAATGATTAAAGATGGATGATCTTGTTGAAAGTTGCGAGAGAGTAATTAAATAGGGCGAATAATGTTGGGCTCCTGCTGCAGCATGCTTATTTATAAGCTGGCTTGGATGTTGTTGTTGGTCTTCTTAAATTTGGTAATTTGTTGGGATTTTAAAAATATATTGTCATATCTTCCTTCCAATCCAATTTTGAAAAACCATATTCCTGTAATTAATTAATAAACAAGGTCGTATCTTTCCGAGAAAATTAACAAGGTCGTCGTATCCTTCCAATTCAATTTTTTTTTTTCGACGATAATAAGGAATCCAGTCCCAGTTTCTACGTTTTAATCGCTCATTCTTCTTCTTCCGTTTATTTATTTCCGAAATCTTTAGAAATTACAAACGTCTGGACGTTGGGTAGCAACGCTAAAGGGAATCCAGTCGATCATACTGCGTGGCTTCACCTCCCCCAATTTACTGGGAACTTACTGTGTTTCTCTAGCAGCTCGGTTGGTAAAGTTTCCGGCGAGAATTAGTGTGAGTTTTCTGTCCATGAGAACAACAATTGTCTCCTCGGGATTCATGTGGTGTTATTTACTGTATTTCCCAATATCATCGGGTAATTTGCTCGGCTCCTGGCAATTCATTTTGTGCTAGTTTATTATGCCACTTTGGTAGAATTTTGTCTTTATATATTATTTATTCGTCTCCAGTGTTTTATGCGTGCTGCAATCTTTTGTTACTTAGGAGAGAGGAGCAACTGTCACAGCCTTTATCGTTTGTTATGCTTTTATTACATCATTCATCGCTGGTGATGTGATCGGTGGCATGTACTCCCGCAATGGAGGTAATCTTACATTTCAACTTCTTGTTCAACAGTTTATTTTGATTTTTGAAGCATGCCCTGTGAATATATTCATTCTACCTACATGGTTTCATCCTATGATCGTGAGGAATCCCCTTGACATCTCTTGTTTTATTATGCTATTTAGTTATGTTGGGTTTGTGTATTTAAACTCCTTGAGGATACATTTAAAATATTGAGTCGTCTCCCCAAAATCCCCAATCTTGTCCTGTATTTTGTTTATGTTTCACTGTTGACACTAATTTACAGAAGTGTATTTCTGATTGATGTATTCCTTTTGTATTAGTGGTGCTTTTAGGCATATTTATATTATCTGATAGGCCCTTTATGTTGACATATGGTATAAATTTTCTCTTCCAGGGTAGTCGATGGAAAGTGGTTTCTAGTTTCGAAGGCAATTTCCCCAAAAGAATCAAGCAACTACCTTTAGATAGACATTTTGATATCAATAACGTTAAAAAGGTATGCTTTCTGTGTCATTATGATACCTCTCTCCAAAACTGTAATGTTGCTCAATGCTTATCTTTGTACTTTCAACTTGTTTCTAGATTGTCCTTGAAGCTGATGGTTATCAATCTTATCTTATCTCTCCCGAGAAAGGTTTGAGGTTTTTGATTGTGTTTTGGAGTTGGCAAAAGAGCCTTCACGTCTTTGTGTTTATGAAGTAAAGTACTGCTGTCCTGTTAATGTATTTGGAATCATATTGTAAGTGTTGCCTGTAACTGTTTTGTTGTTCTTTTAAAGCTGCATCGGGTTCTTGTTGGTATTGTCTCAGATTCTGGTAATGCGACACGAGGCCTTGGAAGATATCCTCCTTTTAAGCGAGAAGTATACATGGATATGACTTTTGGTTCAATTTTTCAATGCAACTTATAACTTTTCATTCTAAGATCTTTATTAAGCTTTTTTACTGGAATTTAAATAGGTTATAGAAATTGCCACAACTGCATTGGAAGGATTCAAGAATGAAGCTCGCAATATGGCGGTTGCTCTTGTGGACATGGAACATGCAATTGTTCCTCCACAACATTTTATACGTTTGGTGCAAAGGAGGTACCACAATTCATCTAGTCTACTACTGCTATTTAGTTTTCACAGTTGGCCTTTTAAAATGCTCAGGGGTGGTAATATTGAAATTCAAGAGACGTGCATGAATTGATGCTTGCTCATGTGGGTTCTTGGGCTTGTCTAGTTGTCTTAACTCTTGAGCAACTTTTTGAGGGAAATCTTTTAGCAAATGTTTATTGAGCAAATTCATGTTTTTATATTTTCTCCAGGATGGATAGACAACGACGTGAAGAGGAGATCAAAGGTTGCTCTTCCAAAAAGGGTTCTGATGCAGAGCAGTCCATGTCAAATAGTGTATGGAAGTTGTAGACTTGTAGTTGCTTACTTTTGTTTTGTCTCTAGAGTAATCACATTGTTCTATGGGAGCATCTGGCTGGCTGGGTTTGGCTGTATTATTCCATGGGAGCAGTTTAAATCTGCATTTTTTTTTTTTTTTCTTCTGTCAGCCAAAAGTATAGGGCCTTGAGTTCTTACCACAGTTGGCACTGTTGGTAACTGCCCGAGGAGTGATTTGGTTACCTTAGGACTGCTATATGACTGTCTGTCACTGGTGCTTGGTCGCCAGCCTAGTTATATGTCCCCCATTTTTTTTTTTCCTCAACAGTTGCATTTCTGGAACTTAGTTAAGCAGTGGGATCTGGATATATTTGACTTGGAAAGGATGAACATGAAACTCTTGATATTTTCCTGCTTTGTATGACTCCTGTTTATGTGGCCAAGGCCCAGGAGCACCTTCTTGAGAAAAAAAAAAAAAAAAGAGAGAGAAAAAACCTGTATTGGTGGATAGCCAAATTGAAGAATCTGTATAAAATTCGTTACTCTTTGATTTTCATATTGTCATTGTATTATTAATGAGCTTCTTTTTTTCTCTTTTGAAGGTTTCTTATTGAAGAGAAGTTCCAAAACGGAAGGTTGGAAAAGAAGATGGTTTGTCTTAAATGAGAAAACAGGAAAAATAAGTAGCTTGGTGTGGCTGCCAGTCCACTTTTTTTAATAGTGAAGTAGTTCTGCCTCAAACTTCAGTTGCTCTTTGCTGAATCAATGTACTACTATTTTAGAAAGTTCTCCCCATGTTTAACTATATAAATATCTGTGTACTGTATATATGAATCTATTGTTGACCTAGGAATTAACATACTGGTTCATATGCTTGTTCTACTATATTGCTGATCAATTTTCTATGATGGAATATTTGGTGGCTGCAGCTTGGATACACAAAGAAACAAGAGGAGACTCACTTTCGTGGTGTCATTACTTTGGAGGTACTTAATTGCCTGTATAGACAATTTAATGCTTTTGGTTGGTAATGTGCACTTTGTACGAACTTGTTTGATGGATAATCTTTTTCTCTGCTTCAGTATGAGCTTTTTTTATTCACTTTTAAAATGTTTAAAAATATTTGTTCTGGTTTTAGTTACTTCTTTTTGACGTGCAGTGTGCGTCTATGGTGATATTCACCCAAATAGCTCTATCTACTGTGCTCTTATCTTGCTTTTTTGCTATTGACATTATGTCTAGTATCTTTATATGTTGATTTTTTCTTGTACTGATTTTCTATAACTGCAAAAAATGCTTTTGAAACCAAACCAACTCACCAATGTGCTTTTTCTGTAACTAGGAATGCAATCTGGAGGAAATTGCAGAGGATGATGAAACTCCTCCTCCTCCTGCTCAGAGTTCTAAAGATAAGAAAGCAAATGGCCCTGATGTAACAAAAGCACAAGGACCCAACCTTGTATTCAAGATAACAGACAGAGTAGCATATAAGACTGTTCTTATAAGTACTTGCTTCCATCCCCTTGCTTGCTGATGCTGAAGCTTATCTTGGGTTGGGGCTCGATTGTTTTGGCAACATTATGCCGTCGCGACTCGCGAGCATTCCCCTTTTTCTGATTTTTTTCCAGCGTTCTTCAATAATGGTTCGTTGCGTTTTGTTTCATGCGCGCTCTCTCTGTCGTGGCCTTTGTTTTGTACTGCTGCTGCAAACGTGGCTCGACGGTGACGACACTGTTACCGCCTTACCGGAGGCCCTCGTGGCTGAGTTGGCTGACAGCGGCTGTGGGTGATGGTCCTCCTGCTCGCATGGAAAGAATAGAGAGAAGGTTCCCTTATTTATGTACTATTTGCATATAGTTGACTTGGATGTTCAATTGTTGGAATTGGCAGTGGCTGTGGGTGATGCCATCCTCTACTACTTTATCAATTAGGTCATTAGGCATTTTTAATATAAATGAAGACAGTTTCATGTTTTCTGTATTCCATTCTTCTAAAGTAATTTATTTTAGTGTGTCATGCATTAATCTTTTTAGCTGTAACAAAATATGCTTTTCCTTTTTTGGTAGTGGTAGCATGTTGTTGAAGTTATCGCTAAAATCATTTTTTTTTTTCTCTTTAATGGTGTCCCCTTAGTGATGAGGAAGGTGTCTTTCATGCGCTGGATCTTGGTGGAACAAACTTCCGAATGTTGCAAGTGCAGTTGGGAGGCAGGGAAGCTGGTATTGTTCATCAGAAGTTTGCTGAGGTGTCGATTCCTTCAGTGCTGATGAGTGGGAGTTCGGACGTAAGGAATTGTTTTCTTGGCTAAGAACATCATCTTTTTGGTTGATAGAATTGTTGAATATTGAAGACCAAATGCTTTCATTTCAGGAGCTTTTCGATTATATTGTTGAAAAGCTTGCCAATTTCATTGAGGAAGAAGAACGGATATTTCATCAGCCTCTGGGAAGAAAAGGGAGTTAGGCTTTACATTTTTGTTCCCTCTGATGCAAACTGCGATAAATTCTGGAACTCTTATTAGGTGGACAAAGGGTTTTTCTATTGATGATGCTGCATGTAATTACATTCTCTCGAGGGCATATATTCATTTTCATTTGGGTTGGTTTATTGGTTAGAATCGCGCGCAACAAATTTCTGTTAGACGTAATGAATGATGAGAGCATCGCCCTTATCCTACATGATATGCATAATATACTTCCACTTATTTCTCTTATGCACTTCCTTACGAGCCTCTTCTCATTTAAAGGTTGGCCAAGATGTTGTAGAAGCATTGACACGAGCCCTGAAAAGGAAGGGTGTAGAAATGCGAGTTTCATCTTTGGTGAGTGTTTGTCGCTTTTGAAGTTCTGTAATTTGCCTTCCCAGTTCATGTTTTATCAGACTTTCTCTTCTGTATATAGTACTCTAACTCTCAAGTTTTGTGTCTACTCCAGGTTAATGACACGGTTGGAACGTTGGGTGGAGGGAGATATAACAATAGAAATGCTTCTGTTGCCGTGATATTGGGTACAGGAACCAATGCTGCATATGTTGAGCGCGCCCAAGAAATTCCAAAGTTGCATGGTCCTTTGCCTAAATCCGGAGACATGGTTAGGGAATTCTTCGACAGAGTATTGACCACGCATTGGATGCTGAAAGTCTTAATTCGGGTGAACAGGTAGGAAACATATAGATATATGCCTACTGCTTTTGCCTTTTTGGGTTTTATGAATTCAGATTAATTGTTTCTGATGTTATTACTGCACAGCTGTTCATCCCTTTGTCCATTTATAGCCTGTTTCGTGGTCACTTGAAAGTTGAAACTTCTGTTGTTCTTTACTTCTGATGATGTAGACATATATATATATATATACTTTGGTGGTGCAGATTTTTGAGGAATTAACTTCGGGCATGTACTTTGAGTTAGGCTAGCTGAAGAAGCTTCCTTTTTTGGTGATGATATATTCCTCTCAAACTCAAAACTCCATTAACATTGAAGTACACTAGGAGGGGAGTGCTGTTGTATACGAATTTTGTAATGTATACAAAATTTGATTATCACTCATCGAAGTTTGCATTCTTCAAAATCTATGGATCAATTCTCTCTGTGTGATCAAACGCTCATAATATAATTATCGACAGACATCAGCTTCGTCGCTGATTTTTTTCATTACTAAATGAAAATTTTCTTGTAGTGATTGTATTGAATTCGCATTATTGTAAGTACATAATTATGATGTTATTTGGAAATGATCGTAAATGAATGAATTATGCAGCACACCGGATGACCGGAAATGTCTTCTTTGCATCATGATACGTCCTCTGATCTGAGGATCGTAAGCACTCGTGGTCAATCTCCGCAACATCATAGCCACTCGTGGAGCCTGCATAGCGATAAATGTCTTCAAACAACATGTACTTGAATAGAACTTATCTATCCAGCAAGGCGCAAGCTACCTTTTTTTTTTTTCGCAATAAATAGGCATTCCTGAGTAAGTATTTCCTTGAAATAGAGAGAGACTGAGAGAGGATCTCGAGATCTATATAGTATATACACAGATACTGACTACGGTAGTGTATACATATTTTAAAAATATTTTATGGAATAATAGCAAAAAATATCCGTTTTCTTTACCTTCTTTCCAAATCAATCCCATTCGAAATTTTGGACCCTTTTGATCCTTCTCGTTTGTTAATCCGAACTAGTATCATCCTAAATTTACTAATTAAAATTAATTAGCTGAGGTGGCAAAAATTAACTCAAATTTCGAACACCAGGCATCAAATGAAGGTAAAAGAATCCAAGCACCTTACCTCTCGGTCGCAGTTCCAAGCATAAAGTGAGGAAGTATGTGATGAATTAGTCTTGGCAAGTGCGTAAGCTACGAATACAATGTAAAACTGTGTACTTGGCCGTTTGGAATGTAGGGAAAACCCTAAAATTATCTAACAAAAATTCTCAACGAGCAAGTCGCTTGGAACCAATGAAAATGCGATCTAATAAACAAAATCAATGTAGAAGGTGATTCCACAGCTGAAAAGGATTCTGTCAGTGCTTTCGGAATGCAAAATATCCACCGGGAAAGAAATGTCTCGCCGGAGAAGACAATGAATAGTGAATCCGGCGAGACCTCAAACTCACTTAAATTTGACGGATGTTAGGTGCATTCAATTCCTTTCATGACAAGGATCATGAGTATATGCTCGTAAATCCGAAACTCGCACTGTAGCTGAAGATTTCAAAACTTGGCCGGAATTTCTCACTTCTTGGCCGAAAAATGGTTTAACTTGGCCGGAGGCCGTTTCTTCCCCAAATTGGACGATCTTTATGCCGATCTCCCCAAATTTTCCCAATCAAAATCCTCCCGGAAGAATTCCCTTGCCTTGTTTCTCTGCCATTTTTCTCGTTTCAATCCACGCTGGAACCAGGTAGATATCTTTATTTCAATGCTTTTGTTTGGATTCTTCTGATTTCTTTTATATATATATATATATATATTTTTTTTGTGGATGATGGATGATTGTAAATTATTGTAGCAATTCTTTTTATTTGATTGTTTGTCTGTGATTTTCTTATCCACACGATGTGGATTAACGTTAATCGAGTAAGTGTCGACGAGTCAGGGAGGATCATCTTCGAGGAGAAGCGTGACGTTGACGAACTCATCCAGGAAGAAAGCCGCCGCCGCTGCCAAGAATGGCGGGGGTGGAACTGGAGATTCCTCTAATCTTCCACGCAAGTCTTCTTCTGCTTCCCGTTTCCATGTACTCCTATGCAATTAGAGTTCATTTTATTTTATTTTATTTTGTGGCTCTCTGCTTCATTTCTATTTCTTAACTGCGTTTATAAATAAAATTTGTATTTCCCAGTGGATGATGAAGATTCTTTTAAAGTTGATGATGAGTCATTACTATATAAATGACTGTGCTTGGAATTTTTTGACCTTTTTTGCCACCAAGTGGACCAATTTTGAGTTAATATTTGCCAGCTCAGCTCATTAACTTTAATTAATAAATTTAGGATGATATTGGTTTAGATTAACAAACCAAAAGGATGAAAAGGGGTCGAAATTTCGAATGGGATTGATTTGGCAAAAAGGTAAAGAAAACGGATGTTTTTGACTATTATTCCTATATTTTATTTAGATGTACAGTCATTGCCTTTGATTATGGGCTGTCCTCTCTCGGCCCTTGTTCAGCTCAAAGCCCAACGTTTTTCCTTTTCTGTAAGAACATCGCCCAAATTTGAATGGCCATATGTAGTCCGCATATCGAGTCGAGGATCGAGCAGTGTCTAATCGAGTATCGGCGGCGTCTGCTGTGCGCGTCAAAATCAGATAGTTGTAGTGGGGCCCACCTCAGGCAGTTAAATATCTACTGTGCCATATAAATTAAAATATAGCTAAATGTGATCTTGTTAAATTTGTCTCGTCTTGTAATTTTTAAATATCAAAATTTTAAAATTTTTATTTGTATCGAATTTGAGTTATTAATGATTTAAAATATCATTGGACCGCGTATTGATGGTCCGCAACAATATTAGAAAAGAGAGAAAGTGTAAGGAAAAAAACTGTTGCATTCAGTAATAAATATGTGGATACTGCACAAAAAAAAATACTCCCTTCCTCTCATATTTTTAAAGGTTAATAGCTCAAATTATACATAAATAAAAATTATAAAAATTTGATATTCTTAAACTACGTAATTAGACGAATCTAACAAGATCTTACTTGATTATATTTTTTCTTTTATAACTATGTAAAAAAAAATTGATCAAAATTATTCAATGAATAGTTATTATTATGTAAATGTCTCACTTAAATAAGAACGGAGGTATAGTAGTATCAGAGAAGAAAGAGAGAGAGAGAGAGAGAAGAAGAAGAAGAAATTGAAGAATGACTCTGCATTTATGGAAAAAATGGCAAATACATCCGTTTTCTTTTCAAAAAAGCCAAATCGGTCATTTTTTAATTTTATTGCCGATTTAGTCCGCTACTTATGCTAATTATATCCATTTTAGTCCAAAAATCACTAATTCTTCTTAGGACGATGACGTGACATTGATTTATTGCATTGACTTTAGTCCAAAAATCACTAAAACCTTCCCCTTCTTTTCTCCTTCTCCTCTCTCCTTTTCTCTCCGCCTCTTCCTTCTGCTTCTATCTTCCTCCTCTTTTCTCTTTTTGTTTGTTTTTCTTTTGTTTCCTTACAGACTATGTCGCCGGCGATGAGGGAGTGTGAGGCCGGAGGCAGCGACGCGCGGCGGAGGGAAGACCGGCAGCGGCGGCTTGGGATGGGTGGTGTTCGCGATGGTGGCGGTAGCGGTGGAGCACGCTGAAGCGTAGGCTCCCCCGAACGGCGAGATGGTTGGCTACGGGGGCGGGGGAGGAGAGGCCGGAGGCAGCAGGGCTCGGCGGCGGCCGCAGAGTGAGGGGCTCGGGCGGCGGCAGGGGAGTGAGGGGCTCTGGTGGCGGCGGCGGTGGCAGGGCTCCGGCGGCTTTCTTCTTCTTCTTCCTCCTATTTTCTTCTTCTCCTCCTCCTTTTCTTTTTTGTGGATCTGTTGGATCCCTTTTTTTTGTTGTTGGTTTTTGGAAAGTGGATGTTGATGAAAGGGGGAGGGGCCGTAGTGGTGTTGATGATTTGAGGATTCTTAGATGTGAAAGATGGGGAGGCCGCCGATAGTGATGGTGGCGGCTGTGAACGGATGCGGCGAAGATGGTGGAGACCGCGGGAATGGCGAGATGGAGAAGGGGGTGGCTGCGGCCGCGGCGAGTGGTGGTGAAGGATGGCGCGACGATATGGGAGGTGATTGAAATGAAGGGCTTCGAATTGGGGCTGCTGCGATATGGGAGGTGATTGAAATTAGAGTCCTGTCGAGTTGCACACTTATTTGGCAAACACGTTGGAGTGGCAACAATTTAAAACAGATCCAGCGTGTATGGTTTAGAATAAATCATTGCCACGTCATCGTCCTAGGAAGGATTAGTGATTTTTTGACTAAAGTGGATATAATTTATAACACCCCGTAAAATTTATAAATAAAAATTTAGATTCTAATAAATAGATATTCAAAATTTCTTATAAAATAAAATTTTTGGAGGATTAAAAAGAAATATTTTTGAAGCGTGAATTTAATTAGGTCAATCCTAGTGGATTACTTTTAAGAAATTGAAAACTTTTAAAGGACCATTAAAATAACCTATAAGTATCGAATTATAGTATGATTTATTTAAATCCATACAATTAGTTATAACTATTTAGTCGGAATTTAAAATAATTAGTTACATTTAAATGTAGATCCTCAGTAGCGAATTCGAAAAGTTATTTAACTACGAGTGAGACTTAATTAAGCTAATGCGATTAATGAGTTGATGACCGTATAAGAAAAATATCCGATTTATTAT
This sequence comes from Hygrophila difformis, assembly GCA_030278955.1. Lineage (NCBI taxonomy): Eukaryota > Viridiplantae > Streptophyta > Magnoliopsida > Lamiales > Acanthaceae > Hygrophila > Hygrophila difformis. The sequence goes on along the minus strand of JAOANR010000010.1, from coordinate 11,647,235 downwards.
TAAAGGGGTAGCTTACTAAATCTTTAAGATGCCAACTTGGATTAATTTAGTCTGGACCCTAGTAAGTTGCAAACCATATGATAAAAAGGACTTATTATAAGCTTTGAAACGAAGAGTGTTGGATAAGAGTTAAGGCGAAGAATTAATCACCATAGTTTAATTTAAAATGCTTAGTCAATTTAACTATAGGATTCGGCCAGATCCTAAATAAACAAATTGCTCAATTACGAAACCCCAAGACTTGGACTATTTTGCTAATGGATCAAGTTAATTATAATTTAAGTCCGCTGATTTGGTTATAAGCAATCCGACTAAATATTATTGAACTCGGATTATTTTGACAAGAAGACACACTATTAGGTAATTTAAATCCGCAAGTCTACAAAATTATATTATGCAATTTAAAACTACGAATTTAATTGAAAGCTTATTATTTGGGTTTGAGCTTAGGGATAATTAAAGACGAACAAATGCGATGATAATTTTGGGCAAATCATACTTATCCCCAAATTCTACTATAAGATGTTTTTGAGTATTGGAGTAAATAATATTAAACTTGGATTAAATTATAGAAACAAGTCCGTATAATTGAAATTACAAGACTTAACAACAATTTGATGAAAATTTATGGATCTTGGGATTAAATTATTAAGAGGGTCTAAATCCAACAAATTAAATTATAAGTGTAAGATTATTAAAAATTGTTAAGTCCACAAGTTAGACCAATTAAATCCATAACCTAAATTAATTGGTTAATTGAGTCCTTACTATTAAATTAAAATACTTGACCCGGATAATTATTGAGAATTGTCCGACTTTTAATTAGGGATGGAGAAAATAGAATCTCGAATTACTCGACTAACGATCCGGATAATTAAATTAAGTCCATAATTAAATCAAGTACTGTGTGTTGGGCCAATTAATTATGTAGTCCATTAAGCCAATAAGGGAAATAGATTTGTACTGAGCCCAACAACCTTGGCCCAACACACAAAAGCATAACCCTAACCTAACCCTAACAGCCCCTGCCGGATTCCGGCGCCGTCCTCGCCGCCGGCGAACCTCCGGCCACCACCAAATCTTCTCCCCGTTCCATTCCCGGCCCCTGTCTATCTCCCTCGCCACCACCGCGTCTCCACAGCCGCCACCTCCGACACCCTGCTCCGGCCGCGCAGCCGCCACCATTGTCCCCAATTTTCCGGCCATCTCCACCCCTTCGCTCCGGCCATCGCTACACCACCATTCCTCCGCCCACTTCCGTTTCTTTTCCGAATCCGAATTTCCAAAACCAATAACCAACAAAATCAAAATCATCTCCGGCCACCACCGGATCTCCCCCACCCTTCTCCATCTCGCCACCACCACCGCGAGCCTCTCTCCATTTCCGGCCACCCCCATCATCTCCACCACCGCCGACCACCCTCCATCCACCATAGATTCATCAACAATAACAAACCCAAAAAACAAAAAAAAAACAAACAAACCAAAATAGAAAAAAAAGAAAGAAAGAGAGGAAGAGAGAGAATGAGGGAAGAAGAAGCAAGTCGCCGCCGCTGCCTCCGGGAACCACCGCCGCCGCCGCTGCCTCCGCACGCTCCGCCGCCACCACAGAGCAGGCGACCTCCTCCATCATCGTTCGCTAGCGCCGCCGCCGCCTACGAACCGGAGCCTCCATCCCGCCGCCGCCAGCCTCCAAATCCGCCACCACCACCGTTCTCCCTCTACTGCAACCATTCAAAAATTGGAGCACCCCCACACCAAAATCAAAAGAGCAACAAGGATCAGAAATTGGAGGGGGGGGGGGGGGGGGGGTGAGTGCTTTAGACCAAAGCTTCTTCTTACCCAAATTACTCCATTGGACCCCTTGGATATTCATAAGGTTGATGTGGAAATGGGAAAAACTGAAAGATTGAGAAAGGTGTTGGGGATCGGGGCGGCAGAAGAGGGAAGAAGAAGGGGTGGGGAAACGTGAAAGTTGAAAGGGAGAAAAAGGGGATCAGCAAAAGTTGGGGGAAAAAGCTGATGGAATTAATTACATCTTGATATATGTGGGGTAAGAGAAGGAGGAGTGTTATACCCGGATAAATAAGAGCTGCATATTTGCCTATATAAACCCGCTCTTTTCCCCAACTCCTCACGCCAATCACAACTCATTTCCTTTCTTGATTCCCTTGTTTACTTTAGCATTGCTTAGTTTAATGCTTAGTAGTATTATTAGATATTTTTAGTAGATAGGTCTTCAAGTGGGATTTTCTCAGCAAGTTAAGGAATTTAGAACTTATTACAAATAGCTAATCCATAGAAGGTGTTCCGGGTAAGATTTATTAAAGTTGAGAAATTTTAGTCATCATTTATGTTAAAATACTATTATAACATTCTAAATTAATTTTAGGATTTTTCCTAGTCAAGTAGCTGCAAAGGGGTATCTGCTCGTAGCCTACGCGTGTGTTGCATCCATCCCATCTACGGTGACTGTAAGTAGATTTTTACTCTTTGGAGTAAGCCCAAAAATTATTTAGCTTAAGCATAAATTTCAAGAAAACCATTTTTATTACTTTTTAAATTTATGCTTATAGCTCCCTACTGCTTTTGGATATTTTGGTATGCTGGATTTACTGTGCTTAACAATCTTTGTAACCATTCTCAAAATTCTACGGATTTTTGAGCGCGCATTGTTACGGGGATGAGCGAGGTGCCATGGGTCGCAGTTGCCCAACTCCCACGTTGCTGTGCACTTAATAGCCACACGGGGACTCTTGGGACTCACAGCTCGGCGTCATCGGTCTTTTCTCATAGTGGGTTTGAGGAAATTTCTTACCTCCCCCACACCCTTGAGTGCATGTGGGACTTGAGTCCGACAAAACAGGGACCCCACCTTCGAGTGGGACTAGAGCCCTAGAGCGGAAACCCCACACACGGTGGCTGAAATACTTAAATTTCGGTAATGCATATTGCTGTATTATCTTTTCCCGGGATATAGATTAATATTAACTTTATGCATAAATTATTCTCGTTTAAGCATGCCTTATTTCATAACTGTCATTTTAAATATTTCTGCAAACCCAACCTCCTCCGGGAGTAAACTTCTACTTACTCAGCGATTGTTTTCGCTGACTCTACACTTGTCACCATTTCCTTTCAGGTTTCAGATCTTCAAGGTTCGATAGAGCATATTTTGCACGGGCACAGTATGAGGTATTATAAGAACATGTATTTTTAAGTCCTCTTTGGGATGAAATGATACTACTTGGCATAGATAAAAATCTTATGAGGCAAAAATAATTTTTATGAAGTATTGGAAATTAATTATCAAGCATAAACAAATATTTGGGTTTTATCCCGTTTGTGCAAACCTTGTGCCCTACTGTTTAAACAGTGTATCCTGCGTTTAGCAGTGTTATTTTGAAATGCGAGTTAGACAACCCCTTTCTATAATATTTTTCAAATGCGAGACACAACCTCTTTTAAGATAAAAACTTCCATGGATATATTCCATAATCGTTGTTGCGCGCTCCGAGGAACACAGTCCTCCGTTTGGTTACGCTCCACCAAACTCTTTTTTTTTTATTAAGCTTATTTTATATTTTTCACAGTATATAAGCTTCTTTACGAATTATATTCTAGCTTGTCCGGAACGTGGTTAGCATATACATTCAACATTGAGTTTTCTGCAATTAGTTATGTTAGCCTTAGCGTATTTTGGACAATCCGGAATACGTGGCGATAGCACCCCACCCATTGTTCCCGCTCTTTTCTTCCGCTGCATCCTTAGGGAAAATGGGGGTGTTACAGTTTGGTATCAGAGCGTTTTGCTCTTGGAATTGTGCATCTGTAATTTTTAAAATTCATGCACCAAAAATTATTTTTAAAGTCAGGTAGCTATACAAGTCGTGTATTCAAATAATTAAAATTTTCACACGAAAAAGCATTTGGAAGCGTTTGGATTAGTGCATTTAAATTATTACAATTTTTGCACGGAAAAGATTTTGCTAAAGAGCCATTTTTACTCTATAAAGTAGTGCATTTAAAAATTTTTAAAATTTTTGCACGAAATATTTGAAAGACTATGCAAGTATTTTTAAAGTTAAATATTGGGATGGGGACACACACACATATGCATATAGGCACGGGCAGAATGTTGGATTATTAAAATTTACAAGTATATTCTCACGAGAATTTCCCAAGGTATCGGACTCCGAGCTAGAGTCTCTCTCCGATTATCTTATGACTGCTTTGCCTTAGTATCTATCTCTAGACGTGTTTAGGATAATCTACTAGTATTGCACTAGTTTCTTGGCTTCTCAGCTTCAGTTAATAATTACGTAGGATGATGCCTACATATGCGATGACCTTAGTGTTGTGCGAAGTCTTGTCTTAGTCAAATAAGGTTTTGCCTTAGACTATAAAGAGCTCGATTTAAGCGTTAACACGATAATCGTGCGAATGATTGGAACTAAGAATTTTTCTAATTATATATGTCTTAAAGACGAGACGTGGATTCATGGAATGGCACCGAAGGATTTTAAGCTCACAACGAGTTTTATAAAACATTTACGAATTTTTCCTTAAATTCATACATCTATTTGACAAGGAAAGTTGGATATTTATTTGGAATATTCTCAATGAAACAAAATGCCCTTAACCATGAGCTTAAAGAATAACCTCAAACATTTAACTACTCCTTTAGCTCGACAAACTTGGAATCTAATCTTTGTTAATGGACCTACTACCTAAGGCTTGATTGAGTTGTTGGTCTTATAATAAGAAATTCCTCATAAGCATTGGAGTTGTCGAAATTACTTCGTATAAGTTTTATCTCCCTCGATAGGAGTCGTAACTATGTTATTTAAGCAGTTATCACTTAGAAAGGATACAAGAACCTATATTCCATTCATCTTCTTCCTATTTTAAAGAAGACCATGGATTGTCAAGGATAAAGGTCATAATCGAGGACATGGAATCAGTACACCCAATAGTTTTTAAATTTCATTATTATGGGAGACAATCCTTAGTTGCAAAGTTACTATTAATTAGGTGATAACCCACAAAGCAGACAATCATAAAATCCTATTATTAAAATAATTATCCTTGGTAAATAAAATATCTAACAAGGAAGTATAGTAAGATGGATACTTACTATAAAGTTCGTAGGCCGAATATTTGAACCTAATATATTATTATATAACGCGATATATTTATTTTTTTCGAAGCCTTATCTAAATTGGACATGTCTTTGGTCAGATAACCATAAAAGACATTTAATGAACATTTGGAGATTCCAAGTGATGGTAACTTGGAGGTAATTGGAAGATTCCTATGTGCACACATTAAGATGATTAATGTTTAACCCTAAACGAGATACTTCCGGTTAAATAAGATGAGTTGGATTCCCAAAGGATTTAAGATCTATCTATCTTGTGTAGAACCCGATGAGCTCACCATAATATTTTAAAGGACGCTCAAAGTGTAATAAATAATTCTGGTCCAAGTACCAAGAAAGCATTACCAAGTGTTTTGGACACGGATAAATAATTTTTCCGAATGAGCAATATTTTACCAACAAGGAGAAGTCGAGATCTATATGGATTAAGGTTGTACTTAAGAGGACTCTATCAATTTAAATCAAGTTAAGGGAAAACCCAACATGGAAATGATAACCACCGATGTCTGTTTAAGATTTCCCCTTTGAAAAGCTTCGTTTGACCTATAACCGAATGATTAGATCTCCTGCCCACACCTAAGAAGAATCATGGAAATTTCAAGGACAAGTGAATTATTACACCCGGTAAAATGGTTACTTACCAAATTTGTTAGATGGCCCTTATGCTAAAACAACAACGTTATCATTTGTTTACGACATGGCTTAATCTACCCTTACTACTTAAGCAACCATATTCCTTCGACAAGAACACCTAATCCAAAAAGGACATACCCTTGGACGGGTAACTTATGAAGAGACATAGGTAATTTCTAGGTAATAAGGAGCGTGATAATAATTGGAATATTCTCGTAGGTAACCGATTAAAGGAACATGCGAGTGGGATATCATAAGGATTAAAGAAAATTCATTAGATCGGGCTTGAAGGAATTCACCGCAGTATCTTTGGATTTGGGGAACACCCCGAGCATAATAAATAATTGTTGAACCAAGTATAAAACCAAGATTGACCAAGTATTTCGTCATGGATAAATAAAATTTTCCTAAGAGCGACATCGTACCAACAACAAAAGTGGGATTTATTAAGGATTGAGGATATGCTCAAAAAAAAAAAATATTAATTAACTAAGTCATCGAATCCCTTTAGGTGTAATAAAACGTGAGTAATCAAGGAATGATTAAACGACATAGTTTAACTTCACTTCCCTAGGGAAGAAGTGAAGCACGGAACGGTTAGTACATTCCGCAAAGAGAAACAGCATAAAAATAAAGTAGACCGACTCACGTCAATAATTGAGGACCATAGGAAAATTATTAGGTTCATGGCGAATTAAAATTCGATAATAATGATAAGATGGTGCTAGTAACGTGAATGATGTAACATAAAAGGTTGAAAGTGGATATCAAGGGGTGGACACATGAAGCGGTTTAAGGAAAATTAAAAATGATAAAACCTTGGAATTTTTCTATAAGGATATAAATTTTTGGAATATCCCATAGTTATAACTGTACCTTAGTTCTGTCTCGAGGCTTCGAGGACGAAGCCTTATTTTAAGGAGGATAGACTATAACACCCCGTTAAAATTTATAAATAAAAATTTAGATTCTAATAAATAGATATTCAAAATTTCTTATAAATAAAATTTTTGGAGGATTAAAAGAAAATATTTTTGAAGCGTGAATTTAATTAGGTCAATCATAGTGGATTACTTTAAGAAATTGAAAACTTTTAAGGGACCATTAAAATAACCTATAAGTATCGAATTATAGTATGATTTATTTAAATCCTACAATTAGTTATAACTATTTAGTTGGAATTAAAATAATTAGTTACATTTAAATGTAGATCCTCAGTAGCGAATTCGAAAAGTTATTTAACTACGAGTGAGATTAATTAAGCTAATGCGATTAATGAGTTGATGACCGTATAAGAAAAATATCCGATTTTATTATTAAAGGGGTAGCTTACATAAATCTTTAAGATGCCAACTTGAATTAATTTAGTCTGGACCTAGTAAGTTGCAAACCATATGATCAAAAGGAATTATTATAAGCTTTGAAACGAAGAGTATTGGATAAGTGTTAAGGCGAAGAATTAATCACCATAGTTTAATTTAAAATGCTTAGTCAATTTAACTATAGGATTCGGCCAGATCCTAAATAAACAAATTGCTCAATTACGAAACCCCAAGACTTGGACTATTTTGCTAATGGATCAAGTTAATTATAATTTAAGTCCGCTGATTTGGTTATAAGCAATCCGACTAAATTATTATTGAACTCGGATTATTTTGACAAGAAGACACACTATTAGGTAATTTACATCTGCAAGTCTACAAAATTATGAATGTATTATGCAATTTAAAACTACGAATTTAATTGAAAGCTTATTATTTGGGGTTTGAGCTTAGGGATAATAAAGACGAACAAATGCGATGATACTTTTGGGCAAATCATACTTATCCCCAAATTCTACTATAAGTTGTTTTTGACTATTGGAGTAAATAATATTAAACTTGGATTAAATTATAGAAAACAAGTCTGTATATTGAAATTACAAGACTTAACAACAAATTGATGAAAATTTATGGATCTTGGGATTAAATTATTAAGAGGGTCTAAATCAACAAATTAAATTATAAGTGTAGATTATTAAAAATTGTTAAGTCCACAAGTTAGACCAATTAAATCCATAACCTAAATTAATTGGTTAATTGAGTCCTTACTATTAAATTAAAATACTTGACTCCGGATAATTATTGAGAATTGTCCGACTTTTAAATTTGGGATGGAGAAAATAGAATCTCGAAATTACTCGACTAACGATACCGGATAATTAAATTAAGTCATAATTAAATCAAGTACTGTGTGTTGGGCCAATTAATTATGTAGTCCATTAAGCCAATAAGGGAAATAGATTTGTACTGAGCTCAACAACCTTGGCCCAACACACAAAAGCATAACCCTAACCTAACCCTAACAGCCCCTGCCGGGATTCCGGCGCCGTCCTCGCCGCCGGCTAAACCTCCGGCCACCACCAAATCTTCTCCCCGTTCCATTCCCGGCCCCTGTCTACCTCCCTTGCCACCACTGCGCCTCCACAGCCGCCACCTCCGACACCCTGCTCCGGCCGCGCAGCCACCACCATTGTCCCCGATTTTCCGGGCCATTTCCACCCTTCGCCCCGGCCACCCGCTACACCACCATTCCTCCGCCCACTTCCGTTTCTTTTCCGAATCCGAATTTCCAAAACCAATAACCAACAAAATCAAAATCACATCTCCGGCCACCACCGGATCTCCCCCACCCTTCTCCATCTCGCCACCACCACCGCGAGGCCTCTCTCCATTTCCGGCCACCCCATCGTCTCCACCACCGCCGACCACCCTCCATCCACCATAGATTCATCAACAATAACAAACCCAAAAAACAAAAAAAAAAAAAAACAAACCAAAACACACACCCCAAAACAAAAAAAAAAAAAAAAAAACAAAAATAGAAACCCAAAAAACAAAAAAAAAAAAAAACAAACCAAAAAAGAAATATAAAAGAAAGAGAGGAAGAGAGAGAAGGAGGGAAGAAGAAGCAAGTCGCCGCCCGTTGCCTCCGGGAACCACCGCCGTCCCCCCCCCCCCCCCGCCGCTGGCCAGAGCCTCCGCACGCTCCGCCGCCACCACAGAGCAGGCGACCTCCTCCATCATCGTTCGCTGGCGCCGCCGCCGCCTACGAACCGGAGCCTCCATCCCGCCGCCGCCAGCCTCCAAATCCGCCACCACCATCGTTCTCCCTCTACTGCAACCATTCAAAAATTGGAGCACCCCCACACTAAAATCAAAAGAGCAACAAGGATTAGAAATTGGAAGGGGGGGGGGGGGGGGTTGAGTGCTTTAGACCAAAGCTTCTTCTTACCCAAATTATTCCATTGGACCCCTTGCATATTCATAAGGTTGATGTGGAAATGGGAAAAACTGAAAGATTGAGAAAGGTGTTGGGGGATCGGGGCGGCAGAAGAGGGAAGAAGAAGGGGTGGGGAAACGTGAAAGTTGAAAGGGAGAAAAAGGGGATCAGCAAAAGTTGGGGGAAAAAGCTGATGGAATTAATTACATCTTGATATATGTGGGGTAAGAGGAGGAGGAGTGTTATACCCGGATAAATAAGAGCTGCATATTTGCCTATATAAACCCGCTCTTTTCCCCAACTCCTCACGCCCCAATCACAACTCATTTCCTTTCTTGATTCCCTTGTTTACTTTAGCATTGCTTAGTTTAATGCTTAGTAGTATTATTAGATATTTTTTAGTAGATAGGTCTCAAGTGGGATTTTCTCAGTAAGTTAAGGAAATTTTAGAACTTATTACAAATAGCTAATCCATAGAAGGTGTTCCGGGGTAAGATTAATTAAAGTTGAGAAATTTTAGTAATCATTTATGTTTAAAATACTATTATAGCAATTCTAAATAATTTAGGATTTTTCCTAGTAAAGTAGCTGCAAAGGGGTATCTGCTCGTAGCCTACGCGTGTGTTGCATCCATCCCATCTACGGTGACTGTAAGTAGATTTTTACTCTTTGGAGTAAGCCCAAAAATTATTTAGCTTAAGCATAAATTTCAAGAAAACCATTTTTATTACTTTTTAAATTTATGCTTATAGCTCCCTACTACTTTTGGATATTTTGGTATGCTGGATTTACTGTGCTTAACAATCTTTGTAATCATGCTGGATATTTTGATATTTTGGATATTTTTGAGCGCGCATTGTTACGGGGATGAGCGAGGTGCCATGGATCGCAGTTGCCCAACTCCCACGTTGCTGTGCACTTAATAGCCACACAGGGACTCTTGGGACTCACAGCTCGGCGTCATCGGTCTTTTCTCATAGTGGGTTTGAGGAAATTTCTTACCTCCCCCACACCGTTGAGTGCATGTGGGACTTGAGTCCGACAAAACAGGGACCTCACCTTTGAGTGGGACTAGAGCCCTAGAGCGGAACCCCACACACGGTGGCTGAAATACTTAAATTTCGGTAACGCATATTGTTGTATTATCTTTTCCCGGGATATAGATTAATATTGACTTTATGCATAAA